>CM060591.1:38612997-38965497 GCA_030578255.1 Tiaroga cobitis | reverse complement strand
ATAAAAATGGCACTGTCCATTGTGTGATGATTTGATTTTGAGATGTGAAGTCCAGCATACATCATAGAGCAAAGTCTGTCATTATAAAATTTTGATTAAACATTACTTGGTAAAAAATTAATATACATGGATGATTAATTCACAATAAGATCTGTAACGTATTTACAATAGAGATAGGTTCATTAACGCCAGCATCCCCCCCCCCCAATATTATTTGTCGTTCTACTAAATAACCCAACCAGCATGAGTTTTTTTTAATCCAAAGGCCATTTCATTCTATCTAACAACATGCCTTGTTTCCTCATCATGCAGAGCGTCCAAGACGCCTCATCCTCACGCCGACTTCACATGGGCCTTAAAAAAGTTCCCAGACAAACGGACACTGCCGAACCACTAAGGAACAGTCCCCCAGAAGCAAGCTCAAAAAGGACTATCAGTAACACTGCACCACAGGGAGCCGCTGAACTGCAGTGCCCTCGGTGTCTCACCACATATGACGATGAGCACGCGGCCGAATACCTAAACCACTGGGACGAGTGTGCCAAGCTGTGAGTCTTTTACCTCACTGACTTTTCACAGGGCACAGAAAGCACTGAGGACATAATCACTACAAGCTCGCAGACTGTGGGATGTGCGACAGGGTGTTGATGAAGGCAGGGGCACGTTTAAACAGGATGGAGTCGAAGGAAGAGCTTTTTTTTTTTTTTGATTGTGGACTCGGTTGATGTTAAGAAGATTGCTTGTGGCATAGGACTCAGAATATGACTTTAGGTTGGTCATTTCCAGTTCAAATTCTTACTCACATGGCTGTCATAGAATGCAGATGGTTTGGTTATGAAAGGTTATTTAATCTCAAGCAATTGCGGTTTATAAGTCACTGGGTTTTGCCATTTGTTTGGTGTCATGGTTTTAGGCATGCTACGAGTTTCAGTCAATTTTTGCTTAATGCTGTATTGCAGATCTGTGTATAGTTCAGATGGATCATAAAATGGGTATCATATACCTCACTGATATGTATTCTCTTTATCAGCTGGTTTGCACTTTTTGCTATATTATAATTATTTCCAAATAGAGATGATAAAAGTACATATTCTTTTATATTTAATACATAAGCTTCTTTGTTATTAGACTATTGAATATAATTCATACTTTTGTCATGGTGCTATTTGTAAAGTATATTGCAATGTTTATATATTTCATTTGTAGGTATGTTGTTATTACTTGCCTTCATGTTAAATGTATCACATTAAATAATTATCTGATAATTATTTGTACCAAGAAATACAGAGCAGCATAGTACACACTATTAACAATCTTTTGATATTTCACTATTTGATTCATAAAGGCTACCGTATCAAACTTCAGTTTCCGATTATAAATGTTATATGGTTCTTCCGACGTATAACATGTCATTACTTTCTCAGACTTCTAGGCACCTTGTGACTGTGAGGTACTTGCCATTTGATCCCCCTGTGCAGTTAAAAACATTCTAGTTTTAAGTAAGAGAGGAAGTTCCCTACATCCTGGTAAATTGAGGCGTGACGTCTCAGTTGTTGCGCCTGACAAAATGGCCTCCTATTGCAGCACACTTTTACAGGGTTTAAAAGGCACAAACAACAAAAACCAATTGACAAAATAAAACAGAAATGTGATAACTATAAGATGATTTATTTTTATAATAAAATATTTGATTAAAGATCATTTTCTAAACCATTTGTAACCTTGTTTGTGTTTTTGAGTGTATTTGTACAGTCAATGGTAATTATTAGTAAGAAATGGGAACCAGACAATGAGATGGTCGTGATAATGCTAGTAAGATCATGAGGCATAGTGTGTCAGAGCATTAAACTCCAGTCCCACGGAATTTTGAGTGTGTGATGTGCCCCTTCCCAAGTGGTGGAAAGCCCCTTCCCAAGCACAAATGAAGGGAGAGGCTATAACTGCAGCAAATTCTCAGCTGTCCTGAGGCCTGGAAGTGAAAAGCAGAAGAGAAGTAGGTGACTGTCTGGTAGAGGGATATAGTGGGACTGGCTATTTAAAGGGGAGGAGGCTATGGGACCAAACAAGGTCTGTACCTAGTACTGTAGCTGAACTGCTGCCGTTGCTTTGAGAGGCCAGTAACACATCCACTATGAAGTGATTCAGACTGACTAAAATGTAAAATAGACTATAGTGGCCATTGGTGACAGATTGGAAAACGTGTGTGTTGATATGTGATTTGTTATGATATCTTATGGCATTAGTTGATAGAGTGCCGCTGGGATGATGTCTTTTTGTTGTCCAAACCTCAAACATTCAGAATAATTTTAGCATTGCCGGTTCCATCGTCCTGAAATCACAAGCTCAAGATATTTTCACATTTTATTGTAAAACATAAAATACCTTGTCTTGAAAAAGGTGGTTGCTAACAAGTGGCTAAATGGGACCTCAGATGTTTTCAGGGACATTCAACATCCCACCGAATCGAAAACTCATCTCGCTAGTCAACTTTGACAACGTCGTGTTTATAATCGCAAGCTTGCAAACTATTCTAACTCAAACTTTAAGGGAAAATGTTTTTTAAATAAAGATTTAAAGAGTTGTCTTATAGTGGCGAGATTGCAGACACGCGGCAATGGTGCAGTTCGTTTATGTACTTCTGGTGATTGTTTTTAGGCTTCAAAATTCATAAAAGTTGTTTCATTTGTGAAGATTATCATGATGAAAAAAAAATGTGTAAGAATCATAAGCTTTTATTGGGTTTTCTGCGATAGTCCAAAAGCCAATGGAAAAATTCTATTGGGTTTGTGTCTAGGGAACCAGGGTGATTCTTATTTACAGGTTGGCCTACAAAAATCCCCAATTACTGCAGCAATTTATTACATGCTGGTAACAGTCTGCAAGCGTGTCCTGCATGCAAAAAGCAGCACAGCACCAGCAGTAATGTCCGAATCGTGAACAATTGACTCTTAAACCCAAAGTATGCTTCGTTTTTTACGAGCATACCAGGGTACACGTGACTCAAATTTCATCATCCGCACAGTACCGCAGCCGTGAAGTCTGAATTGCGATTGAAATGACAATCTTTTTACAAAACGTTTTCGTTGAAATTGTTTTAAATCAGACTCACTCCATCAGTAAATCACTACTGAGTTTATAACCGACTCCTTCACTGAACTGCAAATCGATTTTTCATTATACATTCAATCGGAATCGAAATGAACCGGTAACCATTACTAACCCTAACAACATGTCGCAATAAATGATATTCTAAAAAATATAATTGTTCATTGTTTAGCATAGTGAGGTCAAATTGAAACTTTGTTTGGGAGTAAAAATGTTAGGTGGGCGACAAGTTGGAACCACAAGTAGCAGAGTGGCACTTATAAATAGTATACAAATACAATTATTACTAAAGTGACAGCATTACCCAAACGGTTTTTGATGAGCATTTCTGTGATTTGTCAACACAAAGTAATTTGGCTCCTAAATGGCTCCGTAGGCATTTGTGTGTGTGTTATATCTGGGAAACTGGTCATCATTTCAGGCCCATATTCAGCTTATTCAAGATCACGTCAGACATGTAAAGGAACATCATGGTCCCCTGAGTCAATAAACCCCTGATGAGGTCAGACACACGGCCCTAGCTAGCTGCCACGGGGGTAGGAGGGAAAACTCCAGCAGGAGTTTCATGCTCTCTACTTCAGTCAAGTCACCACTCTCGAAATGACGTTGCCCAAGCACAAGTAGACACTTTGGAAGATGCTTGTGGCCGCAGCAGTTCTGCATAGAACAGAGTCATTTTAGTTGCAAAGTCATTGAGAAAATTGTGTTGCTGTGAACAACGTTACTAGAGATTAGCGAAAAGCTGAAGTAATAGATGTGTGGGATGTTTTGTTCTTTTACGAAACCTTTTTTCCTTGGAGAAGTGAAAGGTAGGCTGGAAGGGATTCCCCACCTCCCCACACACACACTACATTTCACATTTATAATAATGTGAGGCCTGTACATCTATTGCAGAAAAGCACACACACCACAATCCTCCTTCAGACAGTGGAAATAATTAGGTCAAATGATCACATGACTTTTACAGTAAAGACTTACACAATAGCTCCAGAATTGAGATACACCAGGTCAGCACTTCACAAGAATCCTGCACTTTAACAATGGAGAAGAGAGAGAGAGAGAGAGAAGACAAAAAACAAGTAGCCTATTATGGTGTAGCTTATCTAGCCGTTATTATCCTCAACTTTACCTGCCATGCTGTTCCGGCTGGGAAAACTTTGCCAAATGCCATGCCAAAACAGATAAACATGGCCTTTAATCTTCAACGCAGGGAAATCCCGAGCACTGGCTAGCTCATTTGAAAGAGCGGCACTTTATTTTACACTGTTATTGTTTCTGACTGTCTTAATAGTTATCACGACCTGTTGTGTTGTTTTTTAGATAAGAGCGATCAGAACTCTATTGTCAATTCCAGTATGTGGAACGATGGGGGTTTCCCTCTTAAGCTCTCTGTTTCTCCTCAGCTCTAGTCCATCCTCAATGAAAAGATCTTCATGAGTGATTACAAACTACACAATCTCATCTCCGATCTTTGATTACTCTTTAATAAACCAGATGAATATGGCAAGGGAACATACTTGGATCCTGTTACATTTATCTAACACTCAACTTAAATTGAATTCTCAAATGTCCTAATGTTGTTGATTTTGTGTGTGTGTGTGTGTGTGTGTGTTTGAGAGAGAAAAGATGTGTATTGATATGCATGCAGTCATCTTGTGTAGTTGTTCTTCTCATTCAGTCGAAACAAGTAAACTTCATGTTGAAAGTACAAAATGAATCTGGTCTCAACCAGAAATGTCTTACTAAAAAGATTTTACATAAATGAGGCAACTCCAGGATTGCATCATGGGGGAGTAAAAGTAGGCAGACTCACAGAAGCACTTCCAGGAGATTTCCCAGCCAAACACGTGTTGATTTTTTAAATTATATAAATACATATATTTTAATTAAGTGAATTATTTTACTATATATTTTTCCATTTTAAATGTAAAATATTTTTTTTTATTTTATCTTTATTTATTTAACAATAACATTTACATTTTAGATTACCACACTAAAATATTGTTTAGTTTACTATTTTTTTCCACTTGTTGGAGTAAGTGTTAATGGAAGTACGAACTGATGCGGATATCTATGGCCTTTTAAGGTAATCAGCTAATCTAGCTAGATCTTTTTATTTTTTTAGATATCAGTCTGCATATGCGATGGTCATCGGTTATGCTAATCTCATTTTAGTAATTGATAATATATTTACACTAAATGGCAAGTATAAAGTTATTGCCAGATAAAATTTGATTTATAAACCAGGCACTAAATTGAGAATGAGAATGGCATGATGGTGTAAATATATGTTTAAATATATGGTCAATTACTAAAATGAGATCATCTCTTCCAGAACAACACACGCAACAGTCTCTCTAACCTGTTATATCTGTTTCTTTGTTACATGCTAAAAGGAGGTAGGCGTTTACCACAGCGAAAAAGTTTTTTTTGGCAGGAAGTAAAGAAAAAAAAAGCCCTACATAAAACAAAGTTTGATGATGACGGATAATGACAAAAGTTCCCTTTCTGTGGGAGTTGTAAGTTTAGAAATAGTCTGTCAAGTGGTTTCGAAGCTTAAAAATATGCCCTCCCTCCCATTTTAAAATTTGATTCCAATACATTTCTTGAAGAGTGAGGTAATCATAATTTTTGTTGCACTTTTGAAGTGAAAGCCAAAATCATGTAAATACTTCTAAATGCTCTGTCACTTTAAACACCAAGTTAAATAGAACTTCTGATCACTATCAACAAAATAGTTTTTTACCATTTACATTATTTATATTAAAAATAGTTCAATCTCAATGTTTATTTCAGCGTTTCACGAATGGCGTCACAAGAATGTATCAGGCAAAGTTTAGCTCAAATGAAGGGTTGTCAGAAAAACTTAAAATTGATCAGTACTTCGAGTTCAACTTATCAAACAAAATGATTCACCTTTGGAGGGCAGCCTTTCTGACAAGGTAATGATAGACTTATAATTAAAAGAGAAATAAAACGAAACAACCAAATTATTAGTTTGATGGACTGTTTTTCCCTTGAAATAACTTGAAATGGAGAATCATGCACAATAACACAAGGAACATTTAGAAAATCTATTTTAATTTCATGTTGACTAACACACCCTTCATGGGATGGCGGGGATTCCCCCCCTAAAAACAGCCGCTAGCATACACATCACCTTCATCTCAATATGTATTCAGTAGGGCATGCTTAGTTGAAATAAGTAGTGCTAAATGATCAAATCTGAAATACTTTTAAGGTTATTTTCACCTTCAACATACACTTACCTCTCAGCAGAAACACAATACTGCTGCATAAACCCCATCCAATGATTGCAGTGGAAACGATGGTTTTACTGATTAGTGAAAACACCAGCCTGAACCGGGATTGTACCTGCCACACCTTGATAATAAGGAAAGAGGAAAGAAAACAAAGCAAAATAAACCTCAAACTATTTATGACTTCACCTCAAATTGAGCAAATTATCCCAAATGTTTGGATAACTATTATCACTGTTATTATTGCTAAAAGTGTTAGTTCACCCAAAAATAAAAAAAATTGCGTCATTAATTACTCACCCTCATGTCGTGCCAAACCCATAACACATTTGTTTATCTTCAGAACACAAATGAAGATATTTTTTATGAAATCCAAAAGGTCTCTGTCCCTCCATAGAGATCAAACGCAACTACCACTTTCAAGGCCCAGAAAGGTAGTAAATAAATCAAACTAAATAGTTTTTTTCCCACAAACAAAGCACTCGCGTTGCTTCATAAAATTGGGCTTGAATGTGTAAGTTGCGTTGGATATCTATGGAGGGACAGAAATCTCAGATTTCATTAAAAATATCTTGTATTCCGAAGGTCTTACGGATGTGGAACAAAACGAGGATGAGTAATTAATGACAGAATTTTTGGGTGAACTAACCCTTTAAGTATGCAGATACAGCCAGTGTAAAACCGTAAACACAGTGAAACAGTTGTGGTGTTTCACACGCATCCGTTCTTACCAGAACGATGGGGACGGACCCGTTGCAAGGTGCCAGGTCATGCAAATTAGGGTGTTAGGTAGCTCCTGTTATGTTGATCTGCAGTTGGCTCTGTATTTCCCCTTGATTGGATAAGGTTAGGAATTTGGTAAGTGTTATAAAATGCAGATGGAAAAAAAGACAACTGACACAGAAATGTCCTGCCACTCTACTGTATTCCATCTTTCAAAAAGAAAGACAAGATTTTAATATTACTTAACAATATGTTAAAAAGTAGCCAGTCCGGCTTCAGTGTTAATACAATATACACTCTATAACAGATTGATAGTGTGAGTATTGTTCTTTTCGATTCAATTCTGAAAGTATTCTGATACAAGCTTGGTACAAGTTGGAAAAAAATGAAAAATAAAAAACAAAATAAAATGGTAACTTGAACACAGTTGTTACTCTGAACAAATTTAAATGGAACTGAAGTGAACTTTGTCAAGTATTAGCCGTTCTCCTGATAAAGGGAGAGATAGGGGACAATGACATGAAGCTGACCAGTCCGATTCTCTTGACGATGAGGTGTGAGGAAGTGCAGTGCTAGGTGCAAAGGTGAGCAAAGCCACAGTTGATTTGAATAAAAGGATCTTTTTTTTCATATTCATCTTTTTTCTTTAAGCATGTCATTTGCAGTGCCTTCATCCAAATGTACATAAAGCCAGAGAAAACCCAGAACATGACACACAGACCTAAGGGAAACGGCCCACTCACTGACAAAAAGCGCACACGCTTTTTAAAAGAAGAAAAGGGAAACCAAAATAATAGGGATAAACTTATAGAGTAGCATTTTGGAGTTGTTTTTTGACTTTGCTCTTTTTTTCTCTCCAGAAGTACTGCAGGAATATAAGCCCGTTTTTGGTTCTTTGCAGAACCCAGAGCAACAAGGAAAAGGCAAGGCGGCATGGATAATGTAGGCCAGAGGAGCGGTTGAAGCATAGCAGCACTGGGGTCAGCAATCAGTCTGTAGAAATGTGGGAGAGAGAGAAGAAACCAGAGGAACGCTTATCGATTCCTGTCATTGTCTCTGGAAGACCCATTAGTGGGCAGCAAACGTGGCCTTCTTCAAGCTAAAATTGGACCAGTTGATGGACAACCTCTGCCTCGTCTGTCGTGCAGAGTCCAAGCAGAACCTGCGGAAAGGGTGAAGAATAAATTAATTGGGGTAAAAAAGGTCATGAAGGTTAAAAGAGGTGAGGTCACATTTACCATTTCTTAGCAAAATTCCAATTGGAAAAATACAGTCATTCCAATATGGATAGGGAGTTTTGTGTGAGGACGAAAAAGTTCCCCATGCAGATTTTGCACTTTCAAGTTTGTGCGAATTTGCCGCACTGACTAACAGAAAGCTGCTTGGTTTGAAAGTGTCTACTGTATAAGCAGACCTTTATACATGCTATTAACAATGGACCTGTTTTTGCACGCGAAATTTCGCTAATGTGACCGCACTTCAAATTATCACTGAATACTATCAAACAGTACCTTTTAAAATATTCCACCTCACGTTCGGTCTCGTCCATGTCTACGCTGTCCAAATCAATGTCTTTGGGCAGAAACACATCATCTGTTGGACAATAAGAGAATTCTGACTTGTTCAAAAGTGAATAAATTATAAAACATTCGTTTATCTTCAGACAATTTGGCAGTTCACACTCACCTATTGAGTTATTCATCTTGTCTGCTTTTTTCTTCTTATTCTTCTTGGGTTTGCTTTTAGGCTGAGGGGACTCGTTGTTTGGGACTTTGCCATTCTGCTGAGGAGGGTCTAAAGCTGAAGATTCGATAATGGGGGAGTTCCTCTCGTCTTTCCCTCCATTCTGTTGCTTTTTCCCATTAGTCCTCTCTTCCCTCTTGATCTCGGTCACTGACTCCTCTGAAGCTCTCTGCTTGGCTTTGGCGTCAGTTTGAGGGCTGGCCGCATTCCCAGGTTTGGGAGGCTCTGGAGCTTTGGAGGTCTCGGCTGGCCTCTTTGTGGCTTCACCGCTGGTTTTGGAGCCATTCGTTTGCTGTTTGGGTTTGACCTTGGTATGGGAGGACTCTGGGTGGGAGGTGGTGCCATTCTGGAGGGCAGGAAAGTCTGAGGGTCTCTCTTTGCAAGTCTTTGGGCTTGGCTGTTGCCATGGGCCGTTATTCCTATTGGTAGGTGATTCAGGTTCTAGACGAGGCTCCTTTGGACCGAGACGGATGAGACTGTGCAGTAGCTGTGTTTTGCCGTTCTGCATGTTCTTTTCTAAAACGCTCTGTGCTGTTTGCTGAAGAGGCTGAGGGTTGTTGGTTGTTGGGACGAGAGAAGGAATTTCAGACTTGGTCACCTCCTTGGCTTTATTGTCTTTCTTTTTCTTCTTAGATGCCCGCAAGTGCTGCATTTCCTGCAGACGGAGCAGCTCCTGCTTCAGTGCCTCCTCCTCCTCCTGCTGCTGCCTTCTCTGTTCCTTTAAAAGCTGCTGCTGCATCTCCAGTTCCCGAGCCTCTGCCTCAAGACGGGATTTCTCCTCCAGCTGCGCCCAAACAAACCCCTAGACAGTTAATCTCATGACAACCCACATAAGATATATACACATACATGTATATTATATTATATTTTTGGGCCGATCACTGATAACGGAAAAGCAGTATTGGCCGTTGCGATCACCGAAATAAATGATACTATTCTTAATCAGGAATATCAGGAATTGACAACTCATTTATTGGTAAGCAACATGTGCAACATATTCCATTCCATCTCTTAAAAGTAATTGGGAACAGCTTTAGAACTTAAAAACAGCATTCCTGTGAAATAAATAAAAATAAAAAGCAGAACAGTCTTTATCAACAGAAAGAAATCATATGTAAAACAACACTGAATAGTTTAGACTATAAATTAAATTGACATTAATCCTACTAAATCTACTGAAGAGCAGTGAGTTTAATTAACATTAAGGACTAAGACAGAAGCAGGAATATTAGGGTGCTGTCACTTTAAGACCAATTGTAGGGATTCAATATACTGTTAGACATGCGACTCATTTCCCAACTGTTTATGTTCACTTAACACATAACAGACTACTCACCAAGCTGGGCATTTTGACATGCCATGTGTGTGATTTTAACCATTTAGTCTCGTGTTCCACTCTGTCTCGGAGCACATGCACAGAAGGTCATTTGGGGAATGGGAACAGTATATATTTCGCACCTTTAAACACTTTTAAAGTGTTACTCTTTTGCCGTAGGTCGACTTGTGTACGGCCGTCTTCCGGAAGCTAGTTATTTTAGTCGATTAAGTTTTAAATATGGATTTTTTCTAACACAAACGCATTGCTTCGCTTCAGAAGGCCTTTATTAACCCGCCAGAGACGTTTCGAGCACTTTTATCATGGATGGATAGGATTTGATGGACTTCCGAAAAAGTATACCCATTATAAGGCTTGGAAGAGCCATGACCTTTTTTTATATAACTCCGATTCTATTTGTCTGAAAGAAGAATGTCATATACACCTAGGATGGCTTCAGGGTGAGTAAATCATGGGCTAATTTTAATTTTTGGGTGAACTATCCCTTTAATTGCTCTTTTAATTAGAGCGCGTCATGCAATTTAGCAACAGTAGACTGCATTTAACGACAATCCCTTATCTAGCTGATTTGGATGTTAAGTTTGGGCTTTTAGGGAGGAAAGAAAGCGCACCGCTGTGAAGGAAAGAAATTCTCTAAAAATGTTTAAATAAATAAACAGCACATCTCTAGTTTCTTACTGTCATTGCTGTGGTTGCAATGTCTCCGCTCTACACAAAGACGTTGCAAATTTATTGTCCTTTTTTCAGATGCTTGATAGAACTTTCAGACAGTTAATGCAGTGAAGGAATTTTAGCTGTGCATAGAAAAATTGTCTCGTGAGTTTTGCATCATCTGATCTGCTTTTCTGAACAGCCTTTATAGAGACCACCGATCGAACTATATTAAGCTATTATCGGCCAATAACCATCGGCACCTGATCAATCAGAGCACCCATATACATACATCCTTTTATTCTTCATTACGATCTCAGAACAGCAGTATTGCATTTATGTATTTTTGCATAAATTAGTAGATACAGACAAAAAAGCATGATATGAGTTTACCTTCTTCTGTTTGTGGCGGGCACGTTTGGCTGCTTTGGAGCTGGTGACAGGTTTGTTGTCTGCGCTGTTGATGAACTGTAGCAGGTCCTCTACCTTGCGATGGTCTTCCACCCCATCCCGCTCCAGCAGCAATTCTTCCTTCTTAGGCTGTTCCTCCTTCCGCTTAGTCAGCCTGAGTCTCAACTTCTCCCGCATCTCTGCATAGTTCCTACTGGTGGGTGCGGCAGGAGGCTACAAACCACAAACAACATGAGCATTTAGTTTATTTATTCATGACACTTTCTATGGTAAACGCTTAACATGAACTGCTTCCACAAATACTCCATTAATAGGGGCTGATTGACAAAAGCACTGGAGCATTCAAAATTGCTTTGGTGCAGGAAACAAGAGCATGCACTAATCCATCAGACATTGTGAACACCACACACTGATTAAAAAGCTCTGATAACACCTCAAAGTGACTGACTATAACTGAAATAGAGCTGGCAGTTCTGATGTATACAGTGTGTACGAGCAGAAAAGTGTCAAC
The DNA here is from genome assembly GCA_030578255.1 of Tiaroga cobitis. Classification (NCBI taxonomy): domain Eukaryota; kingdom Metazoa; phylum Chordata; class Actinopteri; order Cypriniformes; family Leuciscidae; genus Tiaroga; species Tiaroga cobitis. The sequence goes on along the minus strand of CM060591.1, from coordinate 38,953,757 downwards.
TTGTAGAGATTGTACTATACCGTGGTAGATGTATATTTTCAAGACTATCTGTGAGCAAGGACTGCTTTATGATAATGTTAAAGTGACAGGAAATTGTACTTTCCATCATGTTCCAATTCTTGCAAATACCAATAAGCCACTTACCGGTCGATTATGTTATGATCAATAACCGATAAATGGCACATCAATATTCTTTCCTATTCTCTGAACAAATACCGGTAAATCACTATTTGTCACGAGTATGTTCTGTTTTAGTTTAGTTTTCACTCGGTTCCTAGTTTGTTTCTACGTTTGTTAATTAGTTTCCATAGTCCATAATTCCACAAACCAGTTCTGTTTCACACTGATTACTCAGCATATGTTTAAGCGCTGGGTTTTCCTTTTGTCTGGTATAGTCGACATCAGTATTAATGTGGTTATGTTTCCTGTATCTCCAATGATCTCCTGAGTTTTTTTTTAGTGTTTTGTGGTTTTACTGATTTATTGTTCTGGAATTCCCTCCGTCGTGCGCTTCATTGGAGCAGGAGCAACATTCTCTCAAGGACCACACCTGAGAATTTTTCGAACTGGCGTGTCACACAAACTTTCCTGAGCATTCTTCTGTGCGTCTTCTTTTACACCAGCTTGAACGAAAGCACAAAAGCACACCAGCCCGATGTCGGTCTTGGGGGACCTTCACCTTGTTTGTGGAGTGGGTGCTGGTGAACAACAGATCAGCGTTCACCATCGGAAGACATCACTAGCCCCACTCCGGACCCGGAGCCCATCCAGCCATCACCCCGTGGCACGGACATGATGCCAGAGCCCACCATAGATGGAGGGCTTGAGCCTGCCGCGATGAATGAGCCAGCGCCAGAGAAAAGGACTGAGCCAACCATCGCCCCGGAGCCCGAGCCCCACTGTGACTGATTAAGTGCGTGAGCTGGCTAGATCATGTGCCGTCGTGTGACCGCTAGTGAAATTCGAGGGAATGGATGTAGAACCCCCAACACTCCCACTGCTAAGGGTGAGCTGCTGCTGATCTCTTACAGCTATTTTGATTTGGAAGAGGATATTTCCCTTATTCTCATGTCCCCACTGGTTCTGCCCAGCTCCAAGTATCCTCTATCTCTGCTGGTTACCGTCAGCTTATCGGCCTCGGCTCCACCAGAGACCACCATCCTTACGGCTCTACCGGGCTCCCTCATCCCTCCGCCACTGCCTTGGTCAGATGATGCTCTTTTATTTACTTACATATTTTTATGAAACCTTTATTTAACCAGGAAATAAAACTCTTTGAGATTTAAAATATCTTTTACAAGAGGGACCTGGCCAAGACAGGCAGCACAGTTATTTAAACAAAAACATAATGGATTAATTTACATTTACAAAGAATGGACACAAATCACTCAAAACAAATACAATCAAGTAAATCTGAAATCAAATCCTTTAAAATACCCTTACATTAATTTAGTGATACCAACTCTTTTAAGCATAATTTATCTTGTAACTGGTTGTTACAAGATAAATTTAAGCAGATGTTTAAAAGATATTAATAAACCTTTTTTAATGATATACGGCTGTAAGTAAGAGGGAAGCAAATCCAAAATAATTGTATATATAAATACAACACAGGGCTTCCAACTCGAGAGTACAATAATAGTAGTAGTAGTATTTGAGTTTATTGGCATTTCAGCATCACCGGCAATTACATGGCAAATACATAAACATTTGACAACATAACATCATAAGTACAATATAATGAAAACAAACTTAAAAAAAAAAAAAAGTGAGTACAATTCTATAAAAGATTCTTCAAAATGTACTTGTGCTAAAAATATGTTTAAAAAAATCTGGATCCATAAATAAGTCCTTTAAAGTTTTCCTGATAAAAAGTGCTGTCTCATAACATTAAAGATTGGGCAGTCCAAAAGAATATGTTTTACAGACATTTTGGTGCTTCACCCTGCAATAAATACCCATGAGTCAGTCTAATATGGCCATTAGGGCACCTTGAGCTCCTTTCACACAGAGATTCTGGAAAATACACGGATGATGTGTCCCGGGATTTGTTCAATTTGATTTTGGTTAATTCACACTGCCAGTGATTTTCCGGAATCTGTTTCCGTTCACATACATCACGTAAAGACATGTGACGTCAGGATGTAACGTACGCGTTGAACGATCTGAGCTTCAGCACGGATAGTAAGGAGCTCTCTGGTCTCTGCTTCATTACAGTTTGCAGACATTTTTTTCGTTCTTTCTTTGTTGATGACGAACACAAACTTTCTTCTAAGAGCAACAGAGTCGCACGATAACGACGTCATTGCGATGGCACGTGCGTCATCACTACGACACACCCCTTACGGCATTAGTCCTGGCTTTTGTTCACACAGGGCGCGTTCCGGGATTGATCCCGGCAACGTTACTAGGTCCCCATCCTGGCATCGATCCCGGCATCAATCCCGGGACGTGTTTGCATTCACACAGAAGGCACTCTTTATTATTTATTTAAAATTATTTAAAATAATTTGTTATTTATCTACCCATTCTGCTTGCCCTTTCTCTAATGTATATTAGTTAATTAAGGGATTTATCCAGAGTACAGTAAACAATAGGTAAGGGCTTTTGAATTAGTAATAAACCTTAATGCTCCATGAAAAACAGAATCCAACACCTGTAAACAATGCTTAGGCGCCTGCATATAAATAGCATAAAAATACATCACTGACAAAAAAGTAGCAGCTACCAATCTCTTCATTGTTGCAAAAGAAAGATAGGAAGATAGGAACTCTTAACTAAGAAAAATCCCATTTCAACTTGAAGATAAGGCCCAAAAGAGAGGGAATCATCAATTAAAAATCCCAGATATTTATATTGAGACACTATTATTTCAATCATCGAACCTTGAAGAGTAGTAATTGAGCGCGAGTTTGAGAGTGGAGACTTTTTTATTTGAAAACATCATGAGGCGGTTTCCCAGACAGAGATCAAGCCTAGTCCTGGACTAAAGTGGCCTTTTAAACCAGATTAACAGAAATCTGCTTTCTCTGTCATGCTCTTTTAAATAGTCCTAGGCTTGGTCTATACCAGAGTTTAATAAACTAATTTCCATGAAGAAGACTAAAGCTACTCCAGGACTAAATTGACACTTAAATTAAACCTACCAGGAGGCAGTTTTAACTTCAGATTAACGCTGTGTTACATACAGGCATATCTCCATGCTGGAGACTCTGGTTCGAATCCTGCTCGGAGTGGGTAGAGTAAGAAACTTTGAGTTCGCTCATAACATTTTTGTGGGAAAAAATGTTTCTTGAGGGAATGCAAAACATTTTGCGAGCGAACAGTTTCTCGGAGGAACGCAAAACATTTGCGAGAAAACAAAAGCATTGATAAATATTTTTTTCTCCCATCTCATATTTTTTCCCTTCTGCATGTCCCTTTAGTTTAGGGGCTTCATAGATTCCACAGCTGATGTGTGAAACATTTCTTTGCCATTTGTTTTAAGAGTTTTCTCTTGTTCAGTAAAGCTTTTTTGATTGCAGTCTTTTTTCAACTGTCATTGTTTTCCTTTGTAAGCCTTGCAATTTGAAGCTTTTCTTGGTTCATTCCATGTTTTATAGGCAACATCTGTCATGTCTGATTAGCACAGTTGGTTTTAAATTAACCTTGTTTTAGTTCAGGATTTCATAGTCCAGGTGTTAGTAATCTGTACTAAATCTGTTTCAGAAAGACATTTTTTAAGCCACGATTAACTACTCTAGATTAAGGGCTACTGCTGGCTTAATTTAAACCCTGTCCGGGAACCGCCCAAAAGAGTTTAGATTTTAAGTTTAGCTCTGCCTGAGCCACGCACTTCCGAGCTGTCCGCTGCGGTCCGTCTCTCAAACCCTTCAGCTCAGCCCGGCTCTGACTTCCCTCGACTCCACCTCGACCCTCGGGCCCACCGGCTCCACCTCAGTTCTCTGGCACCACCTCGGACACTTGTCACTATGACTCCGCCTCTGCCTCCAGGACCATCGGTGTCCCCGGTCCCACCTGCTCTCTGTCTGTGCCTAGGGCTCCACTTCCATCTGCATCTTCTCCATCAGTCATCCCCCTGGTGTCAACAGCCAAGCCTCCACCATGGCTCCTCCCTCCATCGACTCCGCAACGGGTCCTGGTTGCGCTCTGGGTCCCCGCCTGGGTACTCGTTCCCCTGGCTCCTCCCACTGTCATTACCACTCTTGTTTCTCCCACCGTCACCTCCACTTGTCTCCTGCCCTTCACCTGTTCCACTTCCTTCTCCAGAGCCCCCTCCCTGCCTCTTCAGTTGTCGGCGTGAGGCCACGCCTTTCCAAGGCATAGTCACATGTATGTTCTATTTTAGTTTAGTTTTCACTCTGTTCCTGTTTTCCTGAGTTCCTAATTAGTTTCCCTGTTTGTTAATTAGTTACCATAGTCCCTAATTCCACATTCTGTTTCATGCTGATTACCCTGCCCTGAGTTTTCCTTAGTTCTTTGTCTAGTATTGTCAACGTCAGGGTTAATGTGGTCGTATTTTCTGTATTCAGCAATTTTTTCTGTTGAGGATTTATTCATTTATAGTGCCTGAACTCACTTCATCGTGCGCTTCATACAGGCACCAGCCGTGACAATATTATTAAATGAATAAATAAAACTAAAAACTAAAATCAACTGTTTTAAATGCTACAGATGAATGGAGGCATCACAACATTATAATGTGCTAAGATCAACCTTAAGTGAGTGTTAGATGATGGCATGGCAAAGATAATTTGAAAGTAAAAACAGGGAAATGAGCAAAACAAATATCCAAAACTACTGTATATCCAATATGAACAGATACTATAGATAAAAAAAGCTTGAATATCAGCAGACAATCAAAATACTATTGTTTATTATAAATAATGTAATTATGTAATATTAATATTGTTATATTTGGTGAAAGCCAAGGTAGAGTGTTTCCATACCCCTCCGTGGCCGAAGAATTCACAGTAGCAGCAGTCACAGTACTTTCCTTCCTTCTGATTGGTTGAGGTGGAAGTGGATGAACTGTGCTCCGAGCTGCTGTCATCATCTTGGCTCTCCTCTCCTTCATATGGCTGGTGCTCGTAGCCTCCGTTCCCTTCACAGCGATGACCCTCACAGTCTGGATCACTGACAAAAACATTCCAAATGTGAGTATATTAACTCAATTCCAGCTCATATTCCAGTTTCTTTATTAAATATTAAAAGCTTGACATGCCATAGAAATTACAAGTCTATTTTTTGGATGACGGGACAGCAGGAACAACACACAGAAGGCATATAAATACTATAGATGATGAACTGACCTGCATACGCTATTTGGACCACTGATTAAACCTTCAACTGAGGCGGCTGGCTGCTCACCAGATGACAAGCACAGACTCTGATGGACATCCATGAAGACTGGAGTCTGAGTTACAGTCTTTGGAAAGGACTGGGTGCCTATACTTGGTAGGTGTGTGTTGGGGGAAGAAGGGTGTGAGGTTCCGCTGAGTGGGGGGAGAGACGAGAGACTGGTGGGGCTATTCCTAGGAGCAACAGGAGTGGGATGTCTATGGTCCTCTTTACCTAAATTATGGAAAACTTCATCTAAAAAAAAAAAAAAAAGGAAATTCAGCAAATGAAAGCAAAAATTCAATCTTAAGACTCATGATGGTCATTTAGAAACGTGAAAGTGATTATTACTCGACTGGACAGTTGTGGCGGCACTGGAGACAGAGGAGGTGGCAGAGGAAGTGGCCATCACCACTTCACTGGCCTCCATGAAGGCATCTTGGTAGTTGAAGAGACACTTTTTCTTGGCGCCGTTCTTCCTCTCTTTGCCATCTGGGAAAGGATGGGGGATGACAGTGGGGTCCAAACTGGAGGAGAGAAGGGGCACGTCGGGAAGAGGAGGACCCAGCATGTCACCTTTGACCGGGAGAAGAGTTTCAGTGGGATCATAGAGATACTGAAGACAATAAAAGCCAGTTGGCACATCCTTTTTGATAATGTAGTGACCATTTAAATGTACATAAAATACTAATGTGTAAGGAGCTGAACATTTAGTTGTTACTACAGTGATGTCACCCTCTTTTGGACACAGACAGCTCGTCTGAGGTGTGGTGCTAGAAATTGCATTTTGACTCATTTACAAATTTTGATCTCTCTCCAAACGTTTCTCACCACCAGTCTTGCGGTCTCGGGGAAACCCATCAATTATGGTCAAGAGAGAGCACGCCATTTAAAAGCAAACGCTTAACGAGGATAAAACACAGCTCCTATGTGGACAACATTTTGGTAATGATGGCAGGGCAATTACACGTGTTTGATCGGTAATATTACTTAGGTCAAAAACAGCTCCACCAAACAGCTTAAAATGTTTGTAGTTTCTAGTTTGTGGCTTCAAAAAGTAAAAAACTTTCCTATTTTTAACACTATATCCAATTCTTGTAAGTGACTCCTGTATCCCATATATATTTTTATGGGTTAAGACTTTAGAAAATGAAAATAATTTAATGGATTCACTTAACTACTTTAGTACGGTTATGGCTGTTCTGGTACAAGTTTTGATCGGATTGAGGGTATGACTCGAATTTTGTGACTATATACAATCCATTCATCAGATTTCAGGCTTAATTCTGTTCTTTTAGTCAAGTATCTGAATTAAACTTCAGATCTTGGTCCTCTATGTATGTTTGTGCTTTCCAAATGATCTGATCGTGTTCCAATATTTTGATCTTAATGTTTTCCAAATGATTTAAAACACTTATTTTTAGCACATTCTATGATTGACAGGCAAGTAAAGCAATTATTTGTGGTTGTCTTGGACATATTAGTGCTTAACTACAACTGTGATCTGGTAAAATGGTTCGCAGTAATGCCATAGAAGAACCATTTTTGGCTCCTCAAAGAACCTTTCAGAGAACAGTTCGATTTTAATATGACGAATGTTGTTCCACTGTGCATTACAAAAGTTCCATTGATGTTAAAGGTTCTTTATGGAACCATAGAAGCCAATACAGAACCTTTATTTTTAAAGTAGACATGAAAAGGAAATTCCAATCATCTTTACTTTTTATTGTAACGTATATCTGAGTGAAACTGCTTCTTAAACAAAAGAATTTAGGACAGGGCTTGACTTTGTCCATCGTGAATTGATTCAATTGTTGGATCATTGTCGTTTGCTAAAGGCAACAAACTCATGTCAGTTAACGGATGGATAATTGGCCAGTCCTCACGCAGGTGAGGACATTATTCACATTGTTAAAAAAAGAGATGTTGACAGAAGGGTAAGGGAAGTTAATTTCATGGTGACTTTTAGAGTGTCCCTCTGAATGTAGTCTGAATGAGCTGATCACCAGACACATAATACCAGATCTAAATGGAGCCTTTCAATGGTTAAAAACATCTGAATTACTCGTACAGATTAATGCATTTTAGTTTTACTATTATCTACATTGAAGTGTGCAGAACATATTTAAAAAGGCTTGAGAAACTGACCAGGTAATGGCTCCTGGAGCAGCACAGAAGGGTTCCAGTTCTTCATAATGTGCGTGTCCCAGAGGTTCTCTAGTTTGAGCGAGGGGCATGGCAAAGAGCCGTTCCAGTCCCCCGCCGTGCTGAAGCAGCTCTGGTAGACATGCTCCGGTAGGGTGGGGTTGAACACTTGCTGCTTTCCGCCTGTGTGACTGGACGTGGGGGTGGGAGGGAGAGTCTAGAGAAGATGATGTGGAGAGAGTTGGGATCATTACATGAAAAAATTCAATGAATGTCCTTTTAAAATGATTTACCATGAAATTCAGTGATTAGAATACTGAAAATGTTACAGAAAAATGTATAGTGGCATTATGTCATTGCTTGCTAAGCAATAGTCAGCGATGTGGAAAGGGACATGCCCAGTAGGAAGTGAAATTTTGCACCTGTGCCTCTTTTTAAGATTATGATTTTTGATACAAGTCACCCCCCTTGTGGCTAGAAAAATAACACAGGCACTGAGTCCCTACAAGCTGGGAATTTCCTGTGCATGTGCGTGCGTCTAACCTTGCTGTGTGTGAGCGGAGGGGTGGAGTAGAGGGTGGGCAGCAGTGGTCTGGGCAGGTGGGAGAGGTTGTGCAAGGGGAGATGGCCGTGTATGTGGGGGTAGAGGTGGAGGGCAGGGTGGGCTGCTGTCTTCTCTGAGAAGAACTGGTGACCCCCTGTGTGCAGCCTGCTGGTAGGCAGACAGGTGGAGCTCAGGCTGGAAGTGCTATCATCCCCGGTGCCCTGAATACACACATGACACTCGCATGGATGTTGTACCTGATCCATCTAAATAAAAAAAGAAGAAAGTGGTCATTTTTATCCAAGATCATTTACTGCAATACCTGCAAATGCAAACCACTCAAACCAATGGACTCTCTCTGACATTGTACTATTGCTGCATAGATAAAATTAATTTTTAACCCTCTGATGGTCTTCGTTTAGGAGTCACGTCCTGGGCCTTCCCGGTCAGAAGGGACCGGACACCTAAAAATTAAACTTCCTCCATCCCAGTAAAAACCAATGCAATTTATTTTTGTTCTATAATATTTATTATTTTTAATTTAGTATTTTGAGACAATTTGATTGAATTCATTAATATTTATGGTCTATTTTTGCCATGGAAAAAAAAAATATATTTTTCTTTAGATTTTTTTTATTATTAATGCAGTATTTTAGTTTAATATAGAGTCTAGGCTTTCAGAAAAAAAATATTTTTTTAAGAAAATTAGCACCATCTGGTTACAGTATAGAGAAAAAGCGTAGAACCATGGTGTAACCACTAGATGGCATGTACAGCTCTCTATGGAGAGGCATGTGAATTTCCCAGCTGTTTATGAACACATTTACTTTTCTTTCTTTTTTGGTGGATTTGAATATATATTTAAAACAATCTCAAAAACGATTTCTTACTAAGTTTTAGATATTTTTTTCTTCTTCTTCTGTTCTTGAAACAGAGCTCCAGCAAAAATGACAGACACAGCGGTTCATATATTTGTGTGTGTGTTTGTGTGTGTGCGTCTGTGTGTGAGTGGATGTGTCAATATCACACTCTTGATGGTTTAGAGTGTCACCCAATTACTGCTGTGCACTTAAAAAAATTTGTGAAAAATGTTTTGGTGAATTTTGGTGTTTTTGTCAATTTCCCATTCATTTCCTATGGGGGTCATTTTTGACCGAAGACCAAAATTGTGACAAATTTTTTACGACCACTTAGCATGCTCGGATCATGAACTCATTTTTTTGTGTTCACATACCTAATGCCAGAAATGTCACCAAGTTTCGTAACATTCCGAAGAAGCTGTGATTTTTAAAAATTCACAACAGATTTTTTGTAATCTGAATTTATTGGTGTGTATGTGTATAAAAGTGTGTTTGTATGTGTGTGTGTGTGTGTGTGTGGGTGTGAATTTTTTGCACTCTTGATGTTGTAGAGTGTCACCCCTTTACTGCGGTGTACTTTTTTTTAGAATCGTGGCTGATTTGTAGATTGTACAGACAAAAATTCAGAGAATTTTTTTGTTTTTGTCAATTTCCCATTCATTTCCTATGGGTCGGCCATTTTTGACCGAAGACCACGAGTGTGACTATTTTTTTTAACGACCACTTAGCATGCTCGGACCATGACCTCAATTTTTTTTTGTATTCACATACCAAATGCCAGAAAAGTCACCAAGTATCATAACCTTCCGATGAAGCTGTGATTTTTTTAAATTCAAAACAGAAAATCATTCGCTCAAAAGTGTCGAGGACCATCAGACAGTTTTTAATCTTGATGCCAAGGGGCAAATGTTTAAAGTGCAACTCAACCCCTGGTCAGAGCCTAACTCCACCCACTGGCAATATTTGATAACTGCTGGAAAAGTGGGCAGAGCCCAGCGGAGACAGAGGGGGCGAACCGAGGGCTGAGCTGAGAGGGGGGAACAACTTAAAATAGGAAAATTCAACTGCAGTAGCCACTGGTCAACCTGAAGAGGGCAGCACTCAGACGTTTTTACACCATATGTTGTAGAAATAAAACACTTTATACCCAAATGTCAAAACATTTACTCGAATCAATGAACAGCACTAATAAAGCCCCAGTCTTAGAGATCATTAACCCTCTGGGGACCAGAAACGCGCCGGCGCGTTTTGCTCGTTTTTTTCACATAGCAGAAAAATAGACTTAAAGTACTACCATCATTTCTGTTCATATAGAGTTAAGAAATATGAGAAAATAATCTGTTAAATGTCTACTTTTTTTATGTGCCCACATACAATCGAAATAAAATATTTGTGCTTTTGTAAAATAAAGAATATAAACAGGGTGTGCGTTCTGCCTCTCAGTCACCGTGAACTTTTTTCCTGGAGCACGTCTCTAATCTTCAACAAAACTCAGCAAATACTATTCACCCAGACATGAGCAATATATCTTTTAAATCATTTGAGTTTGTACTTTTAAATGATACGATTCAAAACTAAAATAAATATTCTCCGTTTATGTAATCTATATAAAAAGAGAGACGTGTCAGCCATTCTAATTATCTTTCTCTCAACTCATTATCTCCGGTAATGTGACACGCCCACGGAGAGCACGCGCTATTCAAACGCAAATACGTGAAGCACCACATTGAGACGCGTTAACGCCCATAAACTCTGAAAACACACTATATTTTTTAGTCAGATTAATCTACTGTCATCTTGAGCGGCTATGAGGAACAATCCTGGGACATTTACCTACCTCAGAACAAGTGCTGGTTTATTTTCACCATGAGGAGGAGCAACAGATTCAGCTGAGAAGTGTGTAAGTGTTTTATGCTTGTGCTTTGTTCTAATCGCGATATAGAATAACGTTAGTGTCTGTAAACGGAAAAATAGCATACTGTTTAAATGTGAATCATGTTTCTGTGTGTGTGTGTGTGTGTGAATGAATGAATGAATGCACAGATACGCACTGTTATAGACGAAATAAAAGACATTTTGTTGACTAGTTTTGGATAGAGTATAAAGTTTTTACTCTAAAATAGACATCAAATAAGCTTTGTTAGGAGTTTCTGCTCATAGGTTAAATATATAGTATGTTTTGTCAATAAACTACTCAAACTAAGATGTTAGTCTAGTGTTTGTTCCAATCCAAGCTAAATCAAAATAACGAATCCTCAACTTTGAAATATGTATGATCAAACTAAGACATTTATGGAAAAGACAATTTTCTTTTCAAGATTTTTCCAACTCTAACTTTGAACTGAAATAAAACCTTGTCTATATGGTGAAGGGTGTGTGATAGATGTGTCCAGACATGCACCCTGTATTTTAAAGAAGAACATTTAATTATTTGTGATAAATTTTTCATTCACAAAGAATTCAAGGACATTATTCATGTCCCTAAAGGTTGGAGTTTTCCTCATTTTTTTAATTAAGGCATTACGATTTTTTATTCCTCTTTTTAGTCAACTTTACCATGGGTGTGTTCACTTATTCTAAGCAGTGTGTGTTGTAATTTTCAAAAGTCTTGTGAAGAAATAATCAATATGTGTTTTGTGGCCTTATTTCAGAAACTTTTATTTTTAGTTTTTTCAATAACCACGCATAAATAATATTCTCTCAAAAATACAAACATGTACATGCATGTTGCTAACATATTATGGTAGTGTGTGTGCTATATAGAGTGAATTTACACCTTTGCCATTAACATGTTTATAAATAACTGAAAAAAGCACAAATGTCAGTGCATGTCAAAACATCCCAAGGGCCCCAAAAAACCTTTGGTCCCCAGAGGGTTAACTAAAAAAAAGTTGTTTTAGGGTTTAGTTACCCTTTAATTTACAGTCCCTTAAAGCATCTTTTCCTAAGCTCTACCTGTGTATGAGGGTATGATGGAGGCGGACAGTCATTTTTCCCTCCAGAGAACGGCGACTCCTGGCCTGGAGGTTCCCCACCACATTCCCTCTCCCCCTCATCACCTTCAGAGGAACTGCTACTGCTGCTGCTCCCCCGTGAAGACTGGGAAAACGAGAGAGGAGCGCTTAATACCACTGTTCATACTCAAATGTTTCCAGTTGACAAATGTTTATTGTACACTGTAGGCAGCAACAACACTGTCAGATGATCAGCTGCCACCTACTTTATCTTTAAGGGTCATTCTCTCTTCCCCTCCACTGAGTTGGTTGTGGATGCCATTAATGCTGGCCACCACCGAAGGGTCTTCATACCCGCTAAGAGGGTAGATAGCAGACAACGGAGGCACTTCATCATCGCTGAGGCAGAAAAGGAAAAAGAAAGAAAGCAAAAGGAGTCTAATGACTCAGCTGTTGGACTTGTGTGATGTAATAAGAAACTGTGACACTGATGAAAATGAAAAACAGAAACTGAGTGAGCTCAGCAGGAAAGTACATAAATAAGTCACTGAAATTATAAATACAGTAATGACTATAATAATTGGAACTTGCCTGATCTGACCCATATGTGATTTTTGAAATACTGTCCACAGGAGACATATTACTAGTACTACAAATTACAACTAAAAAAAAAATTCCCCAAGCTTATATTTCAGAATTATCCACGTAAAAACCCTGGACCGCTCATAAAACTAATACGAAATGCAGCCATAAAACAAGCAGACAAGGAACAACAAACTTTATGCCGCACCTGCCAATGACAGGTGAACTGAGATGATTATTTCACTGTCCAGTGTCCATGAAACTGCATTTTACATTTATATCCACTATCAGTCAAATGTTTTTTAATCAAATTTGGGTTTCGTAATTATCAAGATTAAAAATCATTGTGTCCTAGCCTGGTTAAAACCAGACCATTCTCAGTTGTAACTGAGTTATGGTCTGGCAAAGCTTCATAGACAAATCATTTCCAAAGGGGCGTCACCAACGGACGTAGCTCAAATGCCTCTGGGCGCAATTGGATAGACCTAAAACCAATCAGACCGATGAAGGAGTTGACGTATGCAGAGCGAAGTTCGTCTGTTATAGAGACACTGATTAGCTACTTGCTCTACGTTTATTTAAAATTAACAGCAAGACAACTACAAGTGAATGTGCTTTCCATTAAATAAATCACACACAGTAAACAAAACCTTAGCAAAAAAAACTTTGCAATGAACTTTGCAATTTAGACGCGCAAACGGTGTTGGTGCGGTGAGACGTACATGCTCAGGCAGATTCGGCTTGAAGTCGTTCATCCTCGGACGCGGCGCCGCGCGCGCTGTTACAAAAAAAGCCGTGCACACAAGCGAAATGGGGTCTTGCGCACCCAACGCGTCAATTTTGCCGCGCGCACCTTCTCGCTCGTGCGGACGCGTCGAGTATAAACAAGGCTTTACTCCGTGTCAGAGCGCTCTGATCGGTAAAGGTTCAATATGTCAGGTTTTGGTTCAAAATATGTTTTGGTTCAAACCTGAACCAAACATATATTTTTATTCAAAGATCAACAGTCTGTCATTAGTCTTTAGTCTGCCACAAAAAAAAAAAAACATTAAAATCATGACCTCAAATGTCATTGTGAAAAAAAAAAAAGTGTGTTACTGTTGTATTACTGTGTTATTACAACTAAATTGTCGGTCATTAAATAGGAAAACTAAATAATTGTGTAGATGATTTACTTCAAGTGTAACCCGACATCAGACATTAAAGAGATACTTCACCTCTGGAAAGATGAATGTGTATTTAAAATGGGTCATTTATGTAGAAGAAATGTGAAATTATTTCTAGACTGAGAAAAGCCAGAAAATGTATTTTTGGCTTATGTGGATAAAAGACAACAACTCCCAGAATGCACTTGCTTCACTGCCCTAGGAGGCCACGCCACGCCTACCGGTAACGGAGCGCAGTAGTTAAACAACAAGTCTAGGCTACTAGTGAGTCTCCGTGATGAGTCTGCCCGGGATTTTGAGATCGCCCAAAATGTCCGGGATTCGGCTTTTGCGTTCTACAGTCGTCATTCATCATGTTTACTGTGGCGAGCAGGACGAGGCCGAGGGTGTGATTACTGATGAGAGACACCTGTGAGACGCATCGGTCTCGTATCTCTCATAGAGGAGCGGGGATTTTCTTAGCAATGTTAAAACGCACATCAACCGATCACTTGTTTAGCGTTCATTTAAACACTACATTCAGATTCACCAATCGGAATGAATTCAGTTAGATTGAAACAAAAGGTGTGCATGTAAACAATGAATGGTGACTGCAGAAAGGAAAAGCTGAATCACGGACATTTTGTACGATCTCGACGGCCGGACATGTCCGGGAAAAAGAGGATGAATGGTAACCCCTACTACTCAGCTTTCTCCTACTAAGTTACTCAGCTTTCTCCACAGAACAAGAGCCTGCTAGCTTAGCTCCAAAAAAAGATGTCTGACACTATGTGTACATTCTGTGAGTGAGATCCCACCCTCTATGGGCGGGTTGAGAACATGCGGGACAGCCCCTACTACTGACTGTAGTCTTTAGCCTCTGGCCAAAAAATCCTCCGATGACGCAAAATGATGATTTTTGCGCCATCGGAGGATTTTTTCCAGACAAAAAATACATAAATCTCTCGTCTCAGGGGGATATGAGGGTGGAAAGCACGGTAATTTGAAAATACTACAGGTTTCCTACTAATACAAAGCTTAATGCTAAATCCTGAAGTATCCCTTCAAGGCCCGGCCGAAGTATTTTTTTGCACACAGTGACGCGACCAATCAATCACTCCTTCAATGCTGCGTTCACACCAGACGCGAATAGCGCGTCAAATTCGCGCCTACCGCATCTAGTTATACGCGTGAACACTTCCATTCGCGGGTAAAGAGCGAAATTGACGCACGTAAAAAACAAAAGTTTAGACTGGCTGCCTGCACATTCACTGTCCTCGCGGCTGCAGCTGCTGCAACTTGAGGGGGCTGGCTGCAGGACGACTCAACTTCCACGGACAGTTTTTTAATGTTTTATATCAAGATTTTGCTTTAGTATAATTTTCAGGACAATTAAGGCCGGTTTCGGGATTCGGGACAACAGCTTAGATTTCGGGACTGTCCCGAATTTTTCGGGACTTCTCGTCACCCTAGTTCCACGGCGACATCCATCATTGTAATGTACAAAATCTGCTTCACCGTCGCTGCGCTGTCGTCATCGTGTAAAGCCCCCCCAGCGTTTCTGATTGGTGCTGCGATTTCGACGGATAGAAATGGGCTTGAATGAGCTCTTTGCCAGACTAACTTGCAGAGCAAATCTAAATTTGCCAAAAGTTGTCTGGGTTTTCCCAGGCTGTGTGTGTCCTGCATTGCCACTGCAAAAATAAATAATATTTTATCCAATATTCTGAATTTGAGTGTGCTGTCTGAATTGAATGCAGTGAGAAAAAAAAAATGTCCTCGCATTTTCCTGTTGTGTGAAAAATGTCGTCTGATTAACAAAAAGTGAGTCTTATGAGCTAGTTCCTTTAATTAATCCTTTAAATCAATTGACTGATAGTTCATTTAGCAATGTGTAGTTAGAGACACACAATTGCAGTTCCTTTTTTGTAATAAACAGCATTTTCATAAAAGAAAAAGGTTAGATTGAACATTGGGACGTCGGTCCCATAAGTATCTAAGTTTTAAGTGTCCAAGTAATCAGCTACATTTCAAATGAAAGAGAATGAATAAAACTGTTTTAACTCACAATGTGGTGGTGCCATCCTGCGGCAGGATGAGGCGTGGGTGCTGCTGGATGGTGATGGGGGAGCCTGGGGCCGAGCCAGACCCTGAGCTGCCCGACGACATGCTGGGGGGGTGGACCTCTGACAGGAAGTCCCGGGGAGGCTCCGCTTGCAGGGGCAGCTTCAGATGCAGGTCCTCTGCCATAGGAGCATCCATGATGCCACAGGTGAGGATGTGAGACAGGCTGCAGTCATCACAGGTGCATCTGGAGGTAAATATATTACCTTAATTATGAGGCAATGAGGCTAACGATACACACAAAAAAAACAGTGAGGTCAAAGATACTCAAAGGACCAAAAGGTTTTTGTTTTTGTTTTCATTGGCATTTTTTTTAAATATGGCCCCCAAAAGGGATCACATTCAAGGAAGAAAGGCAAATAAGAGTAACAAATAATTTTATTGAATATAACTGGAAAGTACCTCCGTCTGTAGTTGCAGTTGGGACAGTCTGGGATACTCAGTCTGGAGGACAGCATGTGTTTCACTGTGTCTGTGAACTTACTGTCACCACCAAGAGACTTTTTACTGTTCAGTAGGAACTGCAATCACAATAATAACAATGATTGTGGGTTTTTAAGCCACATAACACAGGGTATCTGCACACTTTTTAAAGTCAAATTTAAGGCTTTTTAAGACCTTTTTAAGACCTGAAGAAATCAAAATTAATACCTTACATTAGGGGTGCGCAATATTGACAAAAATATGTCTCAATATTTTCAAAGTTTTGTTGATGATAATTAGATGATATTTTACTGATTGTGTTTGTGTACTGGTACCATGGCTGGTTTAGGCCTGTTGTTGACAGCTGACTCACGAAGATATTCATATTTTTCATATTCTATGCAGTGGTCAGTTCACAGCAGTAAAAGAAATTAACATTTTTTATTAAAGGGCAATATTTGCAACCTTAAATTGAGTTCCAGGGGCATTTTCACCCATATATGGACTTTTTTTTTTTTTTTTTTTTACTTAGAGGTATGCATCACCTTTTATGTCAAATTCTAACATTCAAATTAAATTATATTAGAATAATAACACAATACCACTGTTACCAGTTAAATTAAATCATTAAATCAAAATCCATCTTTGCAGTGCAGAGGAGACACAGAAGCAGCATCAGAACTGGCATTAATATATTTATACTCCATTTACAATTGCATGAATAAAGCTATGATATATTCAATTCTTAATTCAATATTTAAATATGAACTGATTTCTAATTGTAACATTTTAATTACAGGGTTTAAATGTGAAACTAAAACTGCCAGTAGGCGGCGGCAAGTCACTGTCTCAGGGAGTCATTCATTCAACCGATTTGTTCAAACGGCTGATTCATTCAGGAACTGCAAGTGATTGTTCATTGAATCGCTAAAATGATTCGTTCAAAACGCGGATTTCAGTCAAGAAATCATCGCTGTCTTTTGCATTGAGACTCTGCTACGGTTTCATTTTGAAATTCTCGTCAGCGAAATAAAGGGAAAGCAAACAATATTGTTTATAAAATGTAACAATGTTAATTTAACTGTTATATAAAATAAATATCATATTTACTATTGTGCACGGGAAAACAGCCCTCTTGCTGATGTAATATTGTATGATAACAACATATGATATATAAAATACAAAAACTTTATACGTCTATTAGTGAACATACCTATAACTGCACTGACACATCACGCAGTGAAAGCAAGCATGAGAGACAAATGCGATGTCAGCTCGCAGTGCGCCCTCGTACATAGTTAACGTTAAAGTAAAACAATGATTACAATATCATAATAGACAATACACATCGCACACCACTACGCACATAAAGAATGAACTTACAATTGAACTGAAATTAACCAGCTTTCTTCTCCTCTCCTGCTGTTTTGCGTGCAGGAGACAGACGTAATGCTGGCGCGAATGTGACGCGAAATGTCACGTGAACGAGCAAATCCACAAAGAACGAATAATAAATAAAAAAGTACGCTAATTAGATAGTTTTAATTTGGAAAACATTTAGATATGTCTAACTCAAATTGCCATCGAACATTTAAGACCTTGCATAAGTAAAAATATGACTTTTTAAGACTTTTTAAGGCCATAAATTTTCAAAATCTAATTTAAGACTTGTTAAGACTTTTTAAGGACCCGCGGACACCCTGATAACATATATAATAGAATATATGTGCTGATAACTAAGAAATGGCTATGAACAGTTGCTTTTACAAAGAAAACTCTCAAGATACAGATATATACACACTACCGTTCAAAAGGCTGAAGCCGTTTTCTATTTTATTACTTTTCAAAAAGTAATTTATTATTGTTGTGGCAAAGCTGAATTTTCAGCATCATTACTTCCGTCATTCAGTGTCACATGATCCTTCAGAAATCATTCTAATATGCATTTATCATTTATCATCTATGTTGAAAACAGTTGTGTTGCTTAATATTTGTGTAGTGATACATTTTTTCCAGGATTCTTTGATGAATATTAAGTTCCAAAGATCACTTATTTGAAATAGAAATCATGTCTAACATGAATTTCTTTGCTGTCACTTTTGTCCAATGTAATGCATCCTTGCAGAAACTGTTAAAAAACTTTACTGACCCTAAACTTTTTAATGATAGTGTTTTAGATATTTTTACCATAAGACAATTGTAATGGAGTAAACAAGGCAAGATGAAGAGATACGTTTCTGCTCATTTAATATGTAAAAAAATAAATAATTGTGTAATCATCATCCATCTACAGTGGTCCAGTAGTGCACAACACAACGTAATTTAAACAGCAAAGTTAAAAACGAAACGAGGAAAACGAGGAATTAAGCCACAACATAACGGATATGTCTTATATATGTGATGACTTATGACGAGTCTGCATTAAAATACTTATTCAAATTCTACTTATTGACACTTGAAGCTCCTCTTTAATAATGCAGCGCACGGTTTTAAAGGACAAGTTCGGTATTTTACACTTAAAGCCCTGTTTTAAGATCGTTTCTGATGAAATAGAACGGTTAAGTATGAAATTTGGACACATGCTGCTGGCCCGAGAATTTTCGGTTTCTGTGGTTGCACCCCCAAATATAACTTATATTTTTTTACATTTCATCGTGTTGTGCACTACTGGGCCACCGAATCCTTCAGAACTATGAGCTGGAAATAAGTCTGTCAGGAATGCTAAAAAAGCTTAGCGAACAGGCCATTACCAATAAAAAGTACTTAGTTACGCAAGTTAAATGATAGGTTGAGAGCAAATCAGGTAATCATTTCATAATAATTGTTGTAACTAGCATTCAGACACTCAGTACTTATCTTTGCCTTTGAATGTATGTATGCCGTTTTATGAATTCAATAATTCCATTAGTTTTCAAGAACGCACTGTACATGCAGACTGTAACTTAAGTACTCAACAACCTTTTTTATTTTCAATAAGAACAAAGTGTCAATCAGACCAGGTTTGGAGGAAATCTTACCTGCTCTTCAAAAAATCGTTTCTGTTTGAAGATCTCGGCGTCTTCTTTGAGCATCCGCTGCTTAGTTCTTAAAGACATCTTTAAAAATAAATGTAGAAACTCATTTAGCTCCAGTCAAAAATCATGTATGAAAATGATTAGCGCATAATGAGTGACTTGAACTGCAACTTACATTTCTATTAATTAAAGACTTATGTGGTTCTGTCCTTTGATTTGTGAGATTCTGACCTTCAACTTTGAAAAGCAACTGCAAACAGGCAAAACTGGCATTAGATGCAAGATCAGCCTTGAGAGCCACAAATGATTACTTGGTTCAGTAAGACTACTTTCACATTACAGGCACCTAGGCGAAAGAAATATACCTGCTCATCAACATAGTCATCAATCCTCTTCTCACACTCCAGCCATTCGAGAGCCACTGCACTCATTTCCTGGTCCAGATGGTGGTATCTCTCAAGGAGTGTACGGTACATATCCTCACTGTATGAATCATGGGATGTTGTGCCCTGCCTATTAAACAAAAATCAGAAAAATTACATCCAATACAGACAGAGAAGTGCTATAAGAATGAGAAAGTTTTAACTGATTCCCTGAAGACCATACCTGAGCTGGGCCACTAAGGCAGGTAGACTGTTGTGCAGGATGGGTTCAGAGAACACCAAGTTCTCAAAAAGGTGCTTATTGTGGAGCTCCCATGTCACTTGGAACTTCTGCAAATGTTCATTCTCCTGAAAAGGAAGAGCAGGGCAAGTATTAGGTCATACTGAAGCTTGTGCTTAAACAGATTATTGTTATTCACACTCATGTGCATGTATGCATGTACAATACGGTGGCATCAACATACCAGGGTGAGCAGGAAGCTGCTGATGGTACGGGCCGCCTGGCAAAGCGCATTGTACTCCTCTAGCAGCAGTGAGATGAACTGGTGGGCCTGCGGAGGCCCCTGAGCCGCTGCACTGGGTGCCTTTGAGCCTGTGGACAGGTGTTTGAGTAGACGCACCTTCATCTCTAAGACGTACTCCCTTGCCTGCTGTTCCAGACGCTGGTACAACTGGTAAGGATCCTTCTCACAAAGCCTAAATAAGAAGAAAGCAAGGTGATTTTTTGGGGAAATAAATGAGAGATTCCAAGTGTCGTTCAGTGGAATAATTAATGTTTTATTATTAGTGCTGTCAATAGATTAAAATGTTTAAATCGCACACTTATCGTGAAACTAAGCATACACACCATTTATCGTGTTCAACGTTCATTTTGTCATCATTTGCTATATGTAACTCATCAGATTGAAGGGTGATTCTGACAAAACTATATTTTCTACAAGCTTTTTGTTCAAGGTCTTTCCATTTGATTCATAAAAACCAAAGAAAAAAACTACAGACAAAAACACGACTTTTCAGAATTCAGTGTACGGTATGTGTACAGCCAGCGCAACAGCAAAGAGCTTGTTTAAATTTTAGACACGGCAAGCTGCGATCCCGAACAGGAATTTGCGCATCAATATAACGGACTCAGGCGTGCTTACTGGATGACTCCTTTACGTCACCGTGTTTGATGTTTTGAAGTTCCGTTCAGCCTGTATTTCACACAGCGCATTGCATGAGGGCTTGCGCTCTTCAGAAACAATCACAGAATATGACAGAGCTCATGTTTTAAAGCAAAACACTCACTGGAATTAGACATGTGCCAATATACGGTAATACGATATATCACGATGATGAACATGCACTGTATTGTTATCGTGGGCACTTTAAAACAGTGGTTCTCAACTCCAGTCCTCAGGACCCGCTGCTCTGCACATTTTGTATGTCTCTCTTATCTGACAGACTCAGTTCAGTTCATAGAGCCTATCCTAACTAGCCTGGTTAAAAGCAGACCTTTCTCAGTTGTAACTCTAGAGAGCAAAATTTTCTGGAAGTTTCCGGAAGTTGTCTGGGTTTTCCCAGGCTATATCCTAACGAGCTGAGGATCTAAATCAGGTGTGTTAAATAAGGGAGACACACAATATGCAGAGCAGTGGGTCCCGAGGACTGGAGTTGAGAACCACTGCTTTAAAATACCATGAATAATTATTTATTCTGAATGAAAAACATTTTTAGAATTCATTTTAAGAATACTTTTTCATCAACCGGTTAAAACATACAACAGTGGGTGTGTTCTGAATCAAAAAGGCATGTGCGCACTCTGATGTAAACAAGCCCAACACGCATGATCAACATGGCGGAACGAGTGAAGGAAACGCGCTGAATGAAATGCACTTTTACTCACTGACAGCAGATGACGCTGATGAAACATCAGAAATGCAGCCGTTACCCCAGTAAACCCCATAAACAAAGCAGCTGTACTACTTTGTTTCCGAACAGTACTTAAGTGTTTTAAACAGCCATTCAGATTTTTGTATTCACAATGAAGTTAATCAAAGCACCAAATATTAAAAGGGCACCTATTATGGAATTTTGAAAATTACCTTTCATGTAGTGTGTAACAGATTAAGTGAACAAAGACATCCTGGAAAGTTTTATATATGAAAGTTCACTGTAAAAAAAAGTTATTGTCTCTCAAAAGTATGAGTCGCCTGAGTCAATTTAATGAATCGTTTTTCCAATGAGTCATTTTCCTTTTCGTTGTGACGTCAAGACGAAAAATTATCAAATTGGCCGCGCCCACTCATTGCCCGCGCAGACACCAGGGTAAACTTGAAAACATCACGTCAATAAGACGCTGTGTTCTGAAGTGCGAATCAAAAGCGACCTTTTTTTTCACTGCCCAGGGACGAGCATGTGAAGAATCAGTGGCTAGAGTTTATATTTACAACTATACCACACAAGTATAGGCCACCACAATAGACTTTGTGCTGTGTTCGCGTCATTTTAATGACGAATGCTTTACAAACATCAGTTAAATGCTTTCAAGTGTGGATTCGCGAGCCGGTTGATCCTGACGGAAGGTTCAGTACCAAGTTTATTGGATCAGCTTCCTCCTCCGAATCAAAACCTGTAAGTATTATTAATAATTTTGGCTTTTATGTGTTTTGTAGCATGCTCAATAAGTATTTGTTTCTGTTGTGTAAGTTACGCTCAGTGCAGCTTCTAGGTCTCCAATGTCATTTTTTTTTAAATATGTGAAATGTCGTTGTTATTGGAGTTGTCAAAGAATATAGCAATACCTTGTAGTACTGCAGTGCTTTATCAATATGTTTATGCGTTGGGCTAACGCAAACATTAACTGATTGGGTCATCTGACCGATCATCGCAGATTAGCGTCACGCAAAGGAGGGGTTTGGAAAAATGAGTCGTTGAACGAATCATTTGCGAGTCGGTGAGCATAAAAAAATAAATGCATATTATAAGACAACAAAAGTGTTTGTTGTCATTGCATGCATGTAAAACTGTTGTTGGGGACTCCCAAAACAATATTAGGAACATTTTAAATGCCATAATAGGTGCCCTTTAATACTTGCTACTTATTTTCGAACATTTTTACATTTTAATCTGGACTACATGTCCAGATTTTGATTGAAAATGTTCTGCTTCTTTATTATTCTTCTGTGACACTTTACAATAAGGCTCTATTAGTTAACATTAGTTAATTCATTAGTTAAACTGAAAATGAAAAATATGTATAAATTTCAACATTTCATTATTAAAATAAAAACCTGAGCTAACATGAACTAACAATAATCAGTTGTATTTTTTTAACTAACTTCTGTAGCTATTGCTCATTGTTAATGTTAGTTAATGCATTAACTAATGCTGACTAATGAGACCTTATTGTAAAGTGTTAACTATTGTTCTTTATAATTCTTTTGCAATTTAATTTTTAAAACATTTGTTTACTTTATACATTGTTTTGTGTAGTTTTATTGTATTTAAATGTTCAGTTATTTTTGTTATAAAAAAAAAAAAATATTAAACCTGTTATAGTATGACAACACTTTTTTGCAGCTTATTTCAATATTGTGATATCATAAAACGTGATAAGAGCTTCAGCAATTATTGAAACATTGATACCGTCACATGCCTAGTAACAGGAATGAATAATTTACAGGAAATGCAACGTGACTCTCTATTCTCCCTGCACTTTTTGATGTAATCAGCCTGGTTTTCTTTATATTAGTGCTGTTTAAATGAATTCGCTGACTGGATTACTGGACTGACAACTTTCCTGGAGTGTAGCCGCTTAAAATGATCCGATCGCAAACAGAGAAGCGAAATCGGGTTAGAAAAGACATTTCCACCTACCAGGGTTACAGGTGCTTGCGCCATTGTAGATGCTCTCAATTTCTAAGATCATCTAACTGTGTGACGTAAATTACATTCATGAGGCAATTTTGCGTGCTTCAGTAATTTATATGGGTTAAATTATTTTAACACTTTGAATTTATTGCATGTGTTAACAGCCCTAGTTATTATTTATCACTTAGAATGAGCAGATTCACAACAGAGCATGTTGTCATTTTCACATTGTAAAAAAAGCTAAGAGCCTGCAATACAGCAATTTAACAATACATAAAACACACAGAAGATTTTACATCCCAGTGATGGATAAAGACTACTTGTAGCAAACTTGAATGTTTATATAATATGAGTGATATACATTACTTACACAACCATTTAAAAATGTTTTTGAAAGAAGTTTCTTATGCTGACCAAGGCTGCTTTTATTTGGTCAAAAACAGTAAAACATTAATATTGTGAAATATTCTTAGAATTTAAAATAACTGTTTTCAATTTAATATAATATTTCCGGTCTGCAGTGTCACATGATCCTTCAGAAATCATTATAATATGCTGATTTGGTGCTGGAGTTGTGCTGCTTAATATTTTTTGTGGAAAATGTAGGCTAATACACTTTTTCAAGATTCTTTGATGAATAGGAAGTTAAAAAAAGAACAGCATTTATATGAAATGGAACTCTTATGGAACCCTTTACTGTCACTTTAATGAGTTTTTGAAAATTAATTTCAAAATGAGTGCCAAATTAATAAAAGTTAATTTACTTCAAAATTTAAAATCTGAAAAAACTTTTTTCTGGAACATTATGCATAAAATGAGAAATATTCCGGAAATGAGTAATTGAGAAATCACACCTGTCTCTGTGTTCAGCCCTAGGCTGTGTAAATAGCAAGAGCAGGGTTCTACGCTAAGGTTTTTCACAAGGAGCACATGTGCTCCTAAATGAAAAAATGTAGGAGCACACAAAGAAATTTGAGCACAGTGAAAATTTTTCAAGTAACAGAGTTTAACAAACTATTTATTATATTATATATATATACACTACGTGTGTGCTCCTTCTCTTTGTGTTC
This sequence comes from Tiaroga cobitis, assembly GCA_030578255.1. NCBI lineage: Eukaryota > Metazoa > Chordata > Actinopteri > Cypriniformes > Leuciscidae > Tiaroga > Tiaroga cobitis. Next base: position 38,929,321 of record CM060591.1, on the reverse strand, counting down.
AACTATGGTGTGAAACCGTAGATTTGATGCAAAAGTATAAATCACACTTTACAATCACTTTATAAAACAGAACAAGGAGAACGTGTTTCTCTCAGGAGGAGGCTAGGAGCACATTAGCACACCTGTGCAGTGGACATCTGCATCTTTCCACAACATGGAGGAGAAACTAGTTTAAATTAGTGTATTAGTATTTACTAGTATTAGTGTCTACTTTAGATTTAGTCGACTAAAACTAGACTAAAACTAAAACAATTCAGATGACTAAAATATAATGGGTTTAGTTCAATTGTAATGCATACAATACTCCCGGAGAAAACATCTATTAACCTGTTAATATGAATGATTTTAAAGTTTGAACATGCAATATAGATACAGATTTAACTACTGTGACTTAAAAAATATCTTAAAATTAAATAAAACCACTTTCCCTAAAGTAGAATAGTCTTCTTTTCGATGAATGATATGCATTCTTTATAACTACTTGCATACATCATTCTTTATTCTTTCAAGCAGACATATTTATTTGTATGAATTAAATATAATGAATCCTTATTAAAGCTATTAACGAGCAGTGAATGCTTTTCTCTTTTTCTTTTGTTGCTTGATGACACAGACCGCATTAGGTTTATTACCCACGGTCACTTTAAGACACCGGATCCTGTCCAATGACATGCGGATCAATATTGCACTGATGCACATCCGATACACTCAAAACTGTTTAAGACATAACCAACATAGTTTACCTGAATGCTCTCCAAAACGGACATTTCGACATAATGTTGTGTATCTGTCCATTCAGACACGAAAGAGAGCTTAATTCAGTCCTTGCGCGCTTTATGTGTCTATCTGCATGGGCTTGGGCTTGATGATATTGGAGAGAACATGTGTGGCTTTGATTAAAAAAATAGTGGAAGTTAAAATCACTTACAGTGGCTTTAAGATGGCAACCACATGATTGAATTGTTTTAACAACTCTGATGGTTATCTAAATGTCAGTGCTATTTTGTGTCCTTTCCCAAAAACTGCTAGATGGATTTGTTCTGGCTCAATCCTTTAGATAAAAACATTATTAAACAACTGCATCTTGTGTTTCTTAGGATAAATTAATTCTGAAAGAATACCTGTCAACGAGTTCCTTCATGCTCTCTTTGTCCCGGTCAAGAGGCTGATCCTGATCATCAGCCAGCGGAGTCCCAGTCTGACGGTAAATGCACCGGACCAGGTATCTGACCTCAGACCAGTGATTCTGCAGTTGTTGTGACTCCCGCTCTGACTCAGCCGTGATCTCCCTAACCAAAGCAACCACAATCAAGACATTTTAGATGACGAAATACATTTAATTAGACTGATCAGTCAAAAACAGACTAGTTGAACACTGCATGGTTATGAATAAGATGATTCCACAACATATATTAAAAAATCCAACTGGGACTGATGCAGGACATACCTCCGCTCATAACAGGCCTCACAGCTACACACTGTGTCTGCGGTGAGGGCAGAGCTGAGATCTGGAGCAGGCAGTGTAGGAGCACCGGCTGTCAGTCTCCCTCCAGGACCCAAGGGCTCCTGGGACAAACCGCCATTACCCACCGGCATGTGCAATAAGAAGTCCTGATTCTGGCGAAGAACAAGAAAAGAATTAGGTACCATCAAAAAATAAAATAATATATATATATATATATATACATACATATATACATATATACATATATATATATTTATAAATGTCTGTAAAATAAATATTTTCTGTTAATATACAGCCTATTTTGATAATGCTTTAAATATAAAAATGTGAAAAGAAATAAGCTTTTAATAAATATTTTTTAACGTGCGTAAATAAATCCAACCACCCCTGTGACAGATTTAGGTTTCACTTTCCACGATCCGTGACCAACAGAGAGCATCTTGGCAGCAGGGATTTACATCTTTAGCAATGTCTGGGATAAGAAAATCTAAAGTGTGGATGCACACCATCAGAAAGGATATTCTCCAAGGCTGGATTTAGCATCAGGAAAACCATGATTGCACTTCTGCCAGCCAATGTTAATAAGTTGGTTTTCCTCGGGACATTCCAAAACACTCAATGTGAAAAATACTTTTAAAACACTTAAAGGGCACTTTAACGTGGCTTAAAGGTGCAATGTGTAAACATTTTTAGTATCTATTAACAGAAATGCAATATGACATTCATAACTATGTGTTTCAGTGGTGTATAAAGAACTTATTTAATGAACCGTAATGTTTTTATTACCTTAGAATGAGACATATATCTACATAACCGCGGGCACCCCCTTCTATGAAGGTTGACATATTGTGACGTCATGTTTCTACCGTAGCCGACAGCGAACAAACAGCGCTACAGAGTGCGTTTCGTCACTACCTTGAAAGAGAAGCCGCAGAAAGCTAGAAGCTATAGCCATAAACACAGTGAGTAGTGACTTTTCCCTGGTCGGTGGTGTAAAAATATGTAGTTGGATTGTTTCACGTAACTTAGTTCTTCTCCCTCGCTGTGTAACTTATGGCTTTGCTATGTGGGGATAAATGTGCAGGTTACATTCGTGAGACAGCTGATTAGTAGCTACTCTTGTCATTGACCGTAAAACAGTAACGTTACTAGGGATGGGCATGATTAATCGACAATCGATTATTGATCATTAAGAATTTCGTCGATCACGTTAATTTGTTATCCATTAAACTAATGCTGGACTGGTTGCGTTGCATAGTGTGAGTGGAAAGTGAACGGAATAAGGTTCATATTAGTGCATCCCGGCAACGTCAGTCCCCTCAGAGTGGGTGTTTTCGGCGGCTAGACTGAAGCCTTGTTTATACTCTACGCGTCCGCACGAGCGCGAAGGTGCGTGCGGCAAAAAATGACGTCATTCCGGTATTCGGTGTTTCACAGGAGCACATAAATCCTGAACTTTGGCTTTACATCGCATGCGATTTACTCGTTCAGTGTGAGTAGGTACCATGCTGAAATCGCACAGATATCGCACAGTGCATGTCCGCCTTAACCTCTCTCACTCTCTTTCTCGACTCCGTGCCTTGGATAGGTTTGAGTTACATTTTGACAAAACCTGTCAGATCTAAGTACAGTGTTTCCCCTACAATGTATTTAGCAGCGGCGCAGCGCCGCCACTGGATTTTCAGCGCCGCTGCAAAATCTTCACATGATCAGTAATATCACGACATCCACTTACACACCTAAAAACACTTGAGACGTGGCGTGCGCCGGTGCTGCTAATGCGGTGGCTCTGAATCCACTGTTGACAAGAAAGGAGGAAAGAGCCACATATGGAAATATTTTCGATTAGGCTAATGTCACGTTGCCATAGGGGGCCGTTCACATAGCGCGTTTTTCTGCGCGTGCAAATTCGTTATTTCAAATGTAGGCGCGCGGGAAGCACGCTCGTTTCTCCATGCCGCCTCTATTCATGGTTGCATAGCAACGACAGACGCCACGGGAGAGAGCAAGCGCTTTTAGAAAGGAGAAAGCGGCGCTCTCCATGAGGACGAGGAAGTAGCAGCAAAGAATTAATTGATTTCTAGCCCTTGCATTAGCTTTACTACTAGATATATTTATGGAGATGAGAAATAAAAAGCCGCCCTGTACAGCTATGATCAGCTGTTCGGCCGAGCTGTCGATGTTGTTACGGAAAGGCCGAAGCTGATCGGTTGGCTTTTGTCACATGGCGTGTTGAGATGAGATGTTACGATGTTTTCATCTCGCCACGCAAAAAACGCGATATGTGAACGGCCCCTAAAGTGGACTCGGGTGCGGTTGTATCCGGGTAGTTTTACGAGCAGGAGTACATGAGCACAGTCTCGGACCGACACCCGAGTGCTGTTATTAGTCCGCCAGAAAAGCAGATCTAGGCTTATTCTTGGCTGGATAACTCTTAAAAAGTCTTTTAAAATGAAATACGAACACAGTTTTGGATTAAATAAAGGCACAGTCAAGTCAAATAAAACACTTGATTGTTCATGTTTGTTCACTTAATTCATTGTGCATTAAATAATGTTAACTTAAAACTTTTGATTTTAAAAATGTTAAAATTAAAAATTAAAAAAATTAAGTGCTCACAGATTGGGTGTGGCCTAACATTTTCAATAAATTCTAAATAATCTTTTTCTGGGTTGTGCCATTTCATTTTTCCCCTATCAATATCTACCTTATAGCTGAAAATGAACAAAACAAAAACGTGAAAAATCCTGTCTAAAATTATAAAATGAAGGTTTCTGTTTGTGAACAGTTCAAGGTGCGTGCTGCAATAATCACCTTGAATCTGTTGATGGTATGTCGTAATTGTATGTCTCAAAATGTCAATTTGTATCCACAAAACTTGCCAGAAGTCATGGTTTAAGGGTTTATTTTTAAAAAGAAGTTCTTCCGGAGGTACATGTAACCGGTACATGTAGCGGAGCATGTTACCAAGTGTTACACCCCCCCCCATGTTACTTGGTAACATGCTCCGCCACGGGACAGCACCGCTGCTGGAAAATTTTCTAGGGGAAACACTGAAGTATTATTATGTTTTTGGTTAAGTTATTGTTTAATGGGATGTATTGTTATTGTTAACTCGCAGCTGCAGGTTCCGTTGCTTTAGAGCACTGCAGCGCATATACTGTATCTTCAAGTTTAGCCTAACCGAACGTCCAGTTTAACTACAAGTTGATCATCTTGTAATGAAGATCTCATCGAGGAAAAACACACTGTATTTTTGTATTTTCATTGCATTTTTTAATTTATAAAAAGTTAAATAAATAATGAATTGAATATTAAAATATTAATGATTAATCGATAGTCGATCGTTAATTCTCCCGACGATCGACTAAGAAAATTTATTTGAATGCCCATCCCTAAACGTTACAGGAATCACCGCGGTCGACAAGTTGATCTTGGAAACATTTTAAGTCGATCGCAAAGAGTTTTCAAAATCAGAGAAAAAAAAGCCTATTGTGTGTAGTAATTGCTGTCTAGGGGATGCGGAGGCGCGCGCGCGCGCGCGCTTTTACAATCACGTCATTTTTGCCGCGCGCACCTTTGGGCTCATGTGGACGCGTCGAGTTTAAACAAGGCTTTACGCTTTAACCAGCTCAGGCACAGCCCTACAGCATAACAGCTCATATTAGCCAGCTAAACTTTTACTACCCTGTTAGAAAAAATATATAGTTGCATAGTTTCATGTGGTTCTTCTCCCTCGCTGTATTATGGGTTTGCTATGTGGGGAGAAATGTGCTGGTTACGTTTGTGAGACAATCAGCTGATTACTATTATATTAATTTATATTACATTATATTATATCATATTAAGACCCTTGATCCTCACCTGACTATGGCTTTGTAAACTTTATCCATGATGTGGTTTATAATGGACTGTGGTACAGAAACAGTGACAATGTTACACACTCTTGGCTTACTCTGGCTATTCTATGCTGTCTCAGACGACGATATGTTTGTCCCGTTTTAGCCACCGTAGCTTCTTCAAAAGGGAGGGGTGAGCAGTGGGCTGAGCCCTTAGTGCAACTCGCAACGGAACCGCTAGATGCCGCTAAAAATCACACACTGCACCTTAAATGTATATTAAGATAGTGATGTTAAAAGACCAAACTCAGTAAAGACCATACTAAACATACTAAGCTATGTACAGAAAAGTAGATGAGCGCATATACTTTCGTTGTTTTTCTTACTTTTTGTGTTCCCCTACCTAAAACTTACAGCTACTCCCAACAGGTGCTTTTAAAATTTGCTTTTAGAAAAAAGGCACCTGAGGTGTCAAAAACATCAGTAAAAAATGTGTAAACTGTGCGCGACATTAACTGCCTGTCTGGGACAAGTGGATTTTTTTTTTTTACTTAGTCTGATTAAAATGTCAATTACTACAACAACAACAACTACGGAAGCAACGAAAGTTTGGCCACCATAAATATGTGGGAAAGAAGAATAGGCAAAAATATCTATAGTTCTCAGAGAGAGAGAGAGAGAGAGAGAGAGAGAGAGAGAGAGAGAGAGAGAGAGAGAGAGAGAGAGAGAGAGAGAGAGAGAGAGAGAGAGAGAGAGAGAGAGAGAGAGAGAGAGAGAGAGAGAGAGAGAGAGAGAGATGTCATAAGTGAACAGTTGAAAAGAAACGAGAATGTTTGTCAGTTTTTTCGGTCCGTGCATTTTTGCATTCAGTCTTAGTTACAGCAGACACCTACTATTCCTACTGTTGTCTGTGTCGTTAATGCCAATAAAACAACAATTTAATAATAATTTCTACAGTGAACAAATAGTGTTATTTTAGGCTACATTTAGGCTTAATTACTAATTTCTGTACCTGAATACTACTGTTAGACTTTGTAACTTTGTTATTTAGTATTCATATCTGCTTGTGTATTTGTTCTTATTTTATTACTGACTGTTCACTTGTTTTTAATAATGTTTGAACTTTATCAGTTAAGAGCATGCTCTCTCCGCGGGGCGCGTCGACACGCGCAACCACACGTGCCTACAGACACATTTCGCTGAGCAAGCCAAATGAAGCGAGCGAGCGAAAAGAAGTACTGTGTGGGACCATTTCGACAGAAAGGGTGACGAAGTTACTTGCAAAATATGCTACGTGGTATTAAAATACAGCAGTAGTTACAAGTACAATGCAATATCACTTGCGAAGCAAACATCCACAAGCAAATGAAAATAGCTTCCCGAAGCTGGCCATTCTAGCGAGACGTTATCTCTGTATTCCTGGGACATCTGTGCCATCTGAGAGGGTGTTTTCTGCGCAGGTCTAACTCAACAGGCTGCGCTCCAGACCACATCATGTAGACGTGTTACTTTTTTAAATAAAAACTACCTATTGAGGTAGGCCTGCTATTTTTGTTTGACGAAAAAAACGGAAGAAATTGACGTTTTTTCATAAGCTTCAAAAGGATTCAGTGATTTATTTTTGTCATCTAAATTTGTTAATTTAAGTTAAAAAAAAAATTAGTGTAGGCCTATTTTATGTTTTTTATTTATATTATTTTATTCTGTTTTTCTGTTGTCACAGCCAAGTGCGTGAAAATTTGATGTGAATCCAGGTTCTGTTGTTGATCTGTTCTGCAGTTTGCACATTAAAGGTGCTCAAAGCGATGCTGGGTGACGTCACTTCTTGTTGACGTTCAAAGTATTGTCACCGCATTTTTTTACAGTGTGTTCAGGGGACAGGCAGCTAGCGGATAGTGAGGAGATGTTTGCTGTATGTGACAAAACATGTTTTGGCCTAAAAAACGCGTGACATCGCTTAGAGCACCTTTAAAATAAACCCGTGAAAAAAAAAATGTCTGTATTTTTAACGGGTCACAGACACTTGTCAATTTTATTTTTGTTTATTCAATAGGCTATTATAATCTTATCAGTTAACGGTTAATACTCGGATAGCGAATGGCAGTTGTCGGTCGGGAATATTAACCGAAATAAGCATCCTAGTAACAACATCGTATCATATTATGCGCATAAGTTTCTTGATATTACGTTAGTAGCTGGTAACTCCAAATCAGTAAAAGAATAAAAATTGCGCTACGAAAGATCTCCATGATTAGCCAGTTTTTGCACTTCCTGCTTTTCCCTGCTTGAGAATTTCTGTCCAATGAATGAATGACTTTAGCACACGTGTGGTTTTGTTTACAAATTTTGGTTTATTTGCAAAAAAGGCAGTGTGAAAGCGAACCACACCAAAAAAAAAAAAAAAAAAAATCAACATTGTATTTGGTCCGGACCAAAGCAAGTGAACTAGCGGACTTTCCTGGTGTGAATACACCCATAGCCTCCAAATAATCCCCATTCACTCAAATGGCTCCTTCACTCTCTCCCATCACCACCTATAGATGGTGTGTGGTGAGCCCACCGGCGCCGTTGTTCTGTGGCTGTCATCGCATCATCCAAGTGGATGCTGAACTCTGGTTGTGGTTGAGGAGAGACTTCCTGATATGATTGTAAACTGCTTTGCGTGTACAATAGTACATAGTAAAGCAGTATATAAATGCCTCATTCATTCAATCATAAGCAGCAACCAGCACATTGCCTACTCTAAAATAGAGCTTCCAAAACTGTGGGGAGCAGAGGTATTGCAGGGGGGCGTGCAGTTCTGGTTGCACCTGTCCTCCAAATAGGCCTGTCACGAAAACAAATTTTGCTGGACGATAAATTGTCCAAGAAATTGCGATAAACGATAACATTGTCGTTCTGAGATCATTTACATCTAAAATAATGATAATGGCATAATAATACAGGTACACCTTTTCAAAGATCAATAAACTTATTTCTAAAGACACTGAAAATGGAAAATATAATTTTAAATATCCACAATAAATGAACAAAACAACCAAAAATAATAAAAGCAATGTATCGGTTAACAAAAAAATTTACTTGAATAAATACCAAAATCAAATAAAATTATGTAAACAAAACCCGACCCTACCCTATGATAAATTATTTGTTATTAAAGCATTAACACACAAAGCACTGTTAATTTAACATAAAAGCAAGCAGGCTACTGTGTGCATGGTTTGGCATGACTGAATGCGCGCAAAGTGCGCTTCCTTAATAATTCCTAAAAAGCTGACAGTTCATCGCGATCTCAAACATCTGTTATTATCATTGAAGCTGACTGCACAATGAAACTTTCATAATATCCACACTTTGTTTGTTATAATTAGAGGATTTGCCAGCATACAGAATTCAGCACTGAACAAAAAGTCAGTTTTGAACGGTGAGGGGAGTCTATCTTAAATGCTTCTGATTGGCCATTGCGTTCAAGAAATCAACACATATGTCTGTGATTGGCTACATCGCTCGATGCTGCAAACATGTTATGAATAGAAACTCTGGCCTGTAAATCGTATCTATTTTGTTTTAGTTGTTTTTGTTGCTTTTCTGAAACAGATGAATAAAAATCTAATATTTTGTATGTTTTATTCATAGATATTTCTAGTTTGCGGGAGGCCCGCGAGGGCAGTGTTTCCGCTACATTCATTCCGCCATGGTGGGCCGCCACACCTAAAATCATCCCGCCACGGCTGCAGCTTCTCAGTGAGGTCCGATATTGTGCTATTTGTTAAGCCCCTCTAAAGGCATAAAAAACATTCTAAAGCACAATAAAGTTTTCGCACTATATTCTAAGAGTTCTAAAGTCTTTCTATAGCATAATGTGAGGTAAAAATGAATATTTAAGCCGTTAAAGTTAATGGAAACTCATGTCTCCTCAGTCATTCTTCATTCAGCATCAAACAGCGCGTCGCGTTCGGTTACGACAGTAACACAACGACACTCATCAAGATCAATGTTCCCATTATTATACTTTATTTGTAGATAAAGGTCTATGGTTTGCATAAAATGACTATCTTGCTGGAGTTTATTGCGCTTTCTAAATCATATTCCTTTCTCCCGGGTGTCTGTTAGATTACAGCACTGGAGTAGAGAGCACTATGAATTGTTCTTCATGCGCACTGTAACTGAAATTTAAACCTGTAAAAAAAAAAATTTAAAAAAAAAAAGGCTCAATAAACTGTTACATAGATAGAATACACTAAAAACGTTAAGGTTTCCTAACAAAGAGGGAGACGGCGGTATTAAAATAGCTATGTTTATCTGAGTGATATCCGGTACAGTGTTTCCCATACATTTATTAGTGGCAGCCCACCACATTATCAGCGCTCACCGCCACATATTGATTTCCGTGTTTTTTACAATTTAAGATAGGGAAAAGTTGTAGCAGCTAGCTATTTGACTTGATTCACTCGCTCCCTCTCTCTCGCAAACACATTGACAGCGGACCAGTCTGTGTATTGAATGGTTAGTATCAAACAACGCTGCACAGATCCATCCAACATGCTGTCAATGTGGAGACCCACCTTGAAAAAAGGTTATTAGCAAGCATGCAAGAAGCCTAGCTAATAAGGAGAGCTATGTTAACTTTATAAAACCCCGCCGCCGTGCTCGCCAGTTTTTTAACACTGCGGTAAATCAGACACGTCGGTAGAAAAACATTCTTGTCTGTTAAACCAATTTTTGTTCAACGGGTCTGGTAGTGTCACATTTCAGTTTGGCCAAGTAACATTTCTTTTCGTTGACTGGCAAGAAATACCAGCTAATACTAAGGTTATTTACTTGTTATGGATTGTCTGCGGAAGTCTGCCGGAAGTTAAGTTTGGGCCAGAGTAATGCACATGCGCAGTACCGATGTTTATGTTGTTACTGCTGAAAGCGCCTATAATGCTTAGGGGAGGTTTAAACACCTGGGGCAAGGGGGCATGGCCGATGGGAATATGGCCTCATGGGCCACGCCCCCTCCCCCTAGGGAAATGGCCTGCCACCACAGTTGGAAAAAATTCTAGAGGAAACACTGCGCGAGGGAGTGCATTACCGCCCCCGCTCCCGCTCGCACTCGGTCATTAAATCTAGTGCCGCGCCACCCTCTTTTACGTTGGGAGTGCACGTCTCTATTAGATCAAGGGCCTCGGGCCGGATCGGGTCAAGTTCAGGCTCGGGCAGGGAATCTAAGCTCTAGTTCACGCTAAGGAACCAAGAGTTGTCATCCAGTCTCTTTAGTAGAGAGAGAGAGAGACAAGGAAAACAAACAAGCATGCAAATGGAAATTATCGCGACCGGGTAAGCTCGATAATAAAATTATCGAGCTAATTTTTTTATCGTACGATTAATTGATTTATTGACTATCGCGACAGGCCTACCTTCAAATACCCTGAAATCTCTAACAAGGTAATGCTAATCCAATCTCCACCTTAAATTGACGTCTTCAGCCGGACATCAAATCTTTAAAGGGTCATTCACACAGAATGCATTTTTGCACTGCACTGCAATTTTTAATTGTTTTTCTTTGTAGGACGGTCACTAGATGGACATCTACAGCTGTAATAATGTCATTTAAAATGTTGCTCAAAACAATATCGAAATTTTTGATACCATTGAAATTCCATATTTATTGTCGTCACCATTTGCATAACATTAAGAACGACAGCAGGTAAATTTTGATGCTGTAATTTTAAGACCGACTGCATGGATCCAATATACTTGTGTTTTCTCTCTCAACTGTTTACATTCACTTAAGACATAAGGACTGTACTTGCAAAGACATGGTCACTTTGACACATAAGTATGTGTTTTTATCAAGCCCAATTAATCGGCAAAACACACTCAGTTCAGTTCTCACGCTTTATGGGCAGCACCTTCAATTGAGCTTGTCTCTCAAACACTGATGAGAAAGTTATTCATTACACGCATATATCAAAATGAGTAAAATCCCTCGTTTTTAAACCACAATACTTAAAAACGCATGAAAAAGATAAACTCTTGTGACTGCACAGCACAGCAACGTAACGTGAGCATAATTACAATAGAGATGATATTCCAAAATCTCGGTATATCACCCACCCCTACATCCATCATCTGCTAATAAATGAAGTAAGTTCATGCAGAGACAACTGGGAGACCATGGAGCATTCGCTGATTCTGGGGGGTTTATGATTTATGACTCAGAAGTTTGGGAAACTCTGATCTAAAAACATCTTTATCAAAAACATGTCAACAGGAAAACAGTACATCTACCTGCCTGTGAAATCAATGCGGAGTGAAAATGAAACTACTAACTAATGAAACTACTAACGAAACCAATATAACATGAGATGTTAGTGGTAACACACAGCTGTCTTCACTGCAAAGGGTAAAAAGTGTATCTTACATTATTATGAGAAGTACCGGTCTTAAACGTTTTGATTTAAATAAATGCTTGAAGATACGATTTTTTTGGTTTGTTTATTCTACCCTAACAGCCATCTTAGACTTATACAGATTCCAAAATGGCACAATTCATCAGATGCCAAACAAAATGGGGTTTACTAAGATAAAGCAAGTAGTATTTGGCTGGTCATGTGATCTCAACATGAGGCAGCTCCATCCATGTAAAATGATGCTTATATTTCCTTATTTAAAATATAACTGGAGAGGTACTATTGGTTGCTTTAGGGCTAAAACATTTTTAATGAGGGACAAATACTGAGAGAATCAAAACTTCCTTCAAATTTCTCTGACTCAGCTGAAAATGAGCATGTTAATTATAGGAATTCAGACTTGTTATTTGCCCAATTATGTTTTTTAAGACTAGAGGCAGAGGAGAAACATGCAAGTATTGAAGGAACATACCAACAGAGACTGGTCGAGGGAGGGCTGACGATCGTCCTTCTCCACTGTACGTTTGCAGTCAGAGCAGACGTACAGAGGCAACTGAAGGGCGTTGGAAGATTTGGGTGACTGGGATGTGCCATTCTGACTGGATCCTCCAATATCCTGGGAGACGGCATCCTTGCGCTCGCTGCGACACAGCAGGCAACGGTCACCAGTGGTGTAGGGTGCCCTCTGGTTCACCCCGAAAGTGAACGGGGTCTGCGCAAGAGACAGCAAAACAGATCAACTGTGAGGAAGCAGCTTTCCCTTCTGCTAGATACGTAAAATGTCCATAAGGATATCTCAAATTGCACTAATGGTCGTCCGCTACAGGAGATCAATGGTTCAACACTCTAGAAGACTAGAATAACGCTTCAAAACAGTAGGCTAACTCAACTTACACCGGATCAGACTTTCAGGAAATCACAGCTCTGCTACCGGCTACCGCACAGAGAAAATGCAAATACGGCAGAGCGCTGTGTTCCAAAGTGAGAGATTTGCCTGTTACCTGAAGGACTCCAGAGAAGTCAGCGTTTACTGGGCCTTCTGAAAACTGTGGAGCGCCATTCAATGGGACCTAAAGAGAAAGCCGGCGATAAATCAACTCATTCCAGGCTCAAGGTTATAAACTTATTACAATAATGTAATTACATACACTATGTTGTTTACGACTTCAGCTCAAAGCTAAAAGAGTGCCATCTAAATGCACTACTCGTAGCTCTCAAAACATTCAGCAGAGTTAAATCTCCACTGGATAGAGGTTGACCCCGAATGAACCGAGCTGACTGTAGCCGAACACCTATTTTTATATAATAATTCTGTGATTGTGAAGATGACATATGATGAAAGTATTACTTCTACATGTACTTCATTTTCCAAAGGTCCTCTCAACTGATGAGTCACAACTCAAAATGGATTGCAGGTCTTATGATAGAGCAGTGGACAGCAATACAAAGAATAAAATGCAACTAATGAAACAATCATGCATTTAGACAGCAAAATAAGAGAAAACACTTTCAATATATTTTGTTGTTGATGTTAAAACTACAATATTTTGGCACAAATTCATCTGTCACTTAGTAGAAGCTAGACAAATTATGCCAGTGCCAACATGGACAGGTGTAATGATATGCCCATGAACTATGCAAATAAAAGAAAATACAAACCAGACTACATTAAAAGAGGATAAACATGATTTGTACAGACCAAAATTTGCTCCACGTGGTGAATTACTGGCATGAAACCATCAAAATAAGACATTTACAATTCAATAATAAACTTTCAGTAACAAAAAAAATTCCATGTTTTAGTTTATTTTTTACTTTTGCACAGACACAATAAAGAATGTTGTTAAATAGAGTGTGGAGTTGTCACTTGATGTCCATTCTAAAATCTGTGTCCTGAAGGAAAACTAGACGAGCATTTCCTGTCCTGTGTTCCAGACATATTTATCATGTTAAAGGGTTAGTTCACCCAAAAATGAAAATTAAGTCATTAATTACTCACCCCCATGCTGTACCAACCCCGTAAGACCTTCGTTCGTCTTCGGAACACAAATGAAGATATTTTTTATTAAATCTGAGAGGTTTATCACTGCTACATAGGCTGCCTAAGGGACTGACACTTGACGGCCCAGAAAGTCATTAAAGAAAATGTTTAAATATTCCATGTGCCTACAGTGGCTCAATTATAAGTTTATCAAGCGACGAGAATACTTTTTGTGCGGAAAAACAAACAAAAATAACGACTTTATTCGACTATTCCTTTTCTTCCTTGTAGGCCTGAAACGAGACTTCAAGAGATTTCCACGACGCGCACGCGCGAGAACTGAACTGAAGTAGTTGAAGGAGATCGCAATTCTCGCGCATGCGTCGTGGAAATCTCTTGAAGTCTCGTTTCAGGCCTACAAGGAAGAAAAGGAATAGTCGAATAAAGTCGTTATTTTTGTTTTTTTCGCACAAAAAGTATTCTCGTCGCTTGATAAACTTATAGTTGAGCCACTGTTGTCACATGGAATATTTAAACGTTTTCTTTAATGACTCTCTGGGCCGTCAAGTTTCATTCCCTTAGGGAGCCTATGGAGGAGTGATAAACCTCTCAGATTTAATCATAAATATCTTCATTTGTGTTCCGAAGACGAACGAAGGTCTTACGGGGTTGGTACAGCATGGGGGTGAGTAATTAATGACTTAATTTTCATTTTTGGGTGAACTAACCCTTTAAATATTGTAATTTAAAAATAGCAGTCAAGACAATGCAGATATCCAGTAATATTAAATGTCCTAATAAACCTAAACAAATAAATACAAATTGAATTTGCAGCAGCTCACAAATAATGTCAGAGCTGTTATATGTGGCTGTTAAAAGAATCCTCATTTTTTATTTAGAATAGCCAGCAGGTTATCAGCTATTCAATAAATCAGTGCTTGTGAAAATACAGACAGCTATGACCACAATATTACATTGCAAAAAAAATTAAACTGCTTTAAAGCTGATGAGTGACATTTTCCATGGTAAAGTGCCTTCCTCATACCTCAGTTTAAAATGCAGATACAACATTTAGCCTAAGCCAATTGTTGACCAACAGACACATTGGCTTAAACAATAGCTGTCTGTCCGACCAATGGCAGTATTTGGAAAATCTGCTTTGAGAAAGAAAAAATTATTACACAATTCAATTTTAACCAAAATTGCTATCTGGAATAGGAGAATGTGAGGTCTTGAGCATGGGCTTAGTAAAACACAAAAATGTCACAATAATTCCTGAGACAACAACAACCTGCCAACAAGCTCTGTACAGTAGATTACAAACAGCTTTACTGGAGTTAACCAGAGGTTGTTTGGCTGTGTTATTTCATGAAAAGAAATATTACACCAAATGATTCACATTTGACCTAAACTTCTAAGAGAACATGTCATAGTCAGATTCAGAAATCGAAGACAGTTAGACATCCTCACGTTTTGCCCTCTGGTCACTGAAATATGTGCACTGTATGTAAGCAAAATAGCCATGATTCAGTCCAGAGATGAAATGGTCGCTTTTGCTTGCTTATGTCAATACAGACTGATACTCTTGTTAAGCTACAGATGTGGTTTCCTTGGAAACAGAGGCATACCACCAGAAAGAACAAGTCTCTGACAAAGCCCTGGACACTGGACCCTGCGCTGCGAGTGACCTATTCATTCCCTGACACTTCTCAGGCTGGACTGCATAAATGCACAACTCAAAAGGAAAGCAGCTGATAAACTGAGGTAAGAGTGTGTATGTCTATAAATATGGTAGGTAAGTATATACTAAGAGTTAACTGTGCTAAGTGACTATAACCTTTACGTCCAAATCACAATCTTTGTACAAGTCTCAATTTAAAACCACTGACAGACATATAACAGGCTTTGTTGACATTTACGGTTGAATATTTTCCAGCACTTCCGGTTTGATCATTCTTGACACAACTGACAGAAAGTTCAGAAAGGCAATTATTACCTCCATTTTATTTAATAACGCAATACATAACGTTTTAAACAGAGAACCTGTGCTAAAAAGAAGAGAGAAAGAAACGAGTAAGGGAATATTTTGAACGTAAATGTCAAAAAACGGTGGACTTTAGCATTTGATCTGTCTATCGACATGGTTACATTACTGTGACTGCGGTTCATAAACAGTGATATTTTCAGCCTCAAGAATACATTTACTGCTTTTCATTAAGGAAGGTTGATAAAAATCATATGGTTATTGAAGTACACCTTGTAAACACATACCGGTAAGCTAAAACTGGGCAGCGCTTGATGTGAAGTTAGCTTCACATCACTCAGAGCGACAAAAAACACTCAAACCTCCACATCCGTTGAATAAAATCACTCTAAATGTGCTTTCCACACGTCTTCACGGGTTTCTTCCCATGTTTCGATGATCAGACCAGGAAATGTGTAAGATTAAAGCTCTAGATCAGTGAAGCTCAGCTCAGGCTCCATGTAAACGTGAGATCAGCTACAGGAGCTTCTCTTAGGCCTCCAATATCATGGAATCTGGAGTAAACTACACCCACATGCACCATCAACCACCCCGCATGCCCCAGCCGCCGCTCACCTCTCCGTTGAGGCTGGGGGTGGTGCTCGGGTCTCCGTGCGCAGTGCCGCTGGAGGGTGTTGGCGGAGCTCCGGCCTTCCCTGCGCCGCCGCCCCGCTTATTCTTCCTGCGCTTCGCTCCGCGTTTGGCGTCTGTAGGACTCATTTCTACCCACGGAATACACAGACAGCGTTCCGTCCACAAACAGCAGGGTCTCTGGTGCAATGCCAGGCTCTGACGCTGCGGACACGGATAAAATATAGCTGTATTTAAGAGATATAATCTAAGAGCCTGCCAACCTGCTCACAGTATAGCAGACTTCAAATTCCAATATGGCCGACCCAACAGGAATTGGCCAATGGCGTTTACGCCATGACGCCATGTCGTATGCTTAGGGCTTATGGGAAATCGAGTTTTAAGAGGACGCGACCACGTATTAATATTATTATTATTATTATTATTACTACTAGTATTATTAGCATTATTTGATTAGATGTTGTGTCTGTGTTGGTGCTGAAAGATTGTTTAAAAAATCAAAATGCGAGCGTAAATGGCGAATAAAGCTTATTGTTATTCAGTCTTGCTCTATTTTAGGTTTCCTCTCATCAAGCTCTTTGAGTATTTTACATGTGCGTTGTTTTTCTTATCGATATTTTTGTTTTCTAGATAATACTTTAAAATGAACGCTGTCCGAGAGAGGTTTTTTTTTTTTACATAATTACAGAGGGAAATCGTAATAATCATTTGTAGTCATTAGATGGCGGTAGAGTTATCCAACTTTTTTTTTTTTATTAATGCCAAGGTTTCAAAAATATAAGTAATGAGTTATCCAACTTGCGTTGCCAATTTATAGATTATGGACAGCTCAATGCCACCGCACTAATCAGAATCCTGTATTCCACATAGGCCTAAGTTTTTTTTTACTTTTTTAAAATGAATGTGGTGTGTGAGTGGCGTGCTACAGATTGTTTAAACTGATGCCCTCACCTGTGATCTGTGAGTCAAATTTCACACATAACCATTAAAATGAATGAATTATTGATTGCAGTGTAGCTTGTCTAAAGACTTCAAATGTTGTGTTTTTATTATTATTATTTGTTTATGAATGTAATTACGATAGCCTTCAAATTTTAGAAAATATACAGCTTAGAGCTACGATTTTATACTTAGGGCCATCGCTAAAGTTTACAAGCCGGGGGAAATAGCTGAAAAGTAGGATGTGACCGAAACTGTCGCCTGGGGTGTTAAAATATAATGGCTGTGTCCGAAATCTCCCACTACTCACTATAGTGGACTATAGTGAGCTCGCCATTTTGTAGTGCTGTCCGAATGTATAGTGATGATTATTATACCCTATATAGTCCATTCAATGTATCCCAGAATGCATTTTGAAAACCGATGGTCACTAACCCAAGCCCTACGTACCATCATGCATTGCGCTGATCGTAAAAATGGCGGATGGACGTCAAGGAGAGCAGCGCGACAATACGAATTTGTTATACAAATGTAAGTTATGCTCGTTTTCTGTGTCTAGAAATCCTGTTTCTTTTGCTAATCCGCAAAATCATCTGAATCACGAGAACAAACAAACAAAAAAGATAAATATTGAGTGGCATCTCCACAGAGTCTAAAAGCTGTTTTATTAAGAGTATTATGAGCAAGATATTTGATAACGTAGATCTGTTTTTTTTTTTTCTAATGTCGACAGGCAAGAGAAAACGGTGTTGCGCAAAAATGAAAATATATGAAATATGTGTATTAATTTTATTTATGTTTATAAGTTATAATCATGTGTGGAGTAACGCATTATAACAGAAACGGCCAGAAATTACTTTTAATTTTACTATTTTGGAGAAATAAGCTCAATATAGATGATGGCGCGTTTAGTAATGATGTAATCAACAGCGCCGAGAGACGATCGAGTAGTGTACGAAAGTGGTGTTTCTAGAGAATGGCAACTGACGTCACTGCGACGTCATCGCGCAATGTATTGTGGGGTGTATCCGCCATATTGTGAGGCCACACAAGCCGGTAACCAAGCAACACACACTGTTTATGTCGTAAGTTAGACTGTATGGATTATTTGAGCATGCTTAAAACTAGTTTAAAACAAGGTGGATTGTACAGAGACAAACTCCTACCGGACGCCAAGAAACGCTATCTTGAAAAAATGAACTTTATTGGAAATGTCGATCCTAATGAAGTGAAATCCCAAAAGATCAGTGGATCCGCGACCCTGACGCCTTACCTCCCGTCACATTTTCTGATATTTTTACCTATTTTGTTTGTGGTGTTAGTGCCTATACCGCTTAGCGCTTTAAAATTAACCGAAATATCAATGTTTAATTTATATATTAGCGGTACGGATTTGCGTCAACCAGATTGACAGATTAAGAGCGGAATGGCGATGGCATCACAATATGGCGGCACTACCCATCAGCCACCGCGGCGCTCCGTGGCTGACGTCACGTTGCCAAGCTCTATTATGCTGGTGAGCTCACTATATAGTGCTCTACTCCCTACCCCCTACATAGGGGGTAGGGAGTAGTGGTTTGAGTGGAGATTTCGGACACAGCCATTGTCTTTAAACACGGGGGCACCTCACGGATGTGTTTTGTCACCTTTGTTGTTTTCTGTCTACAAATGAGACGAGAATGCAGAATGATAAATTAGACGATATGGCACTAGTTGAACATTATGGAAAGAATGGATCATTTATGAGTAGAGAAGCAGGTTTTGAAATTAGAAAAATGGTGTAAAACTAGTTATTTTTATTAAGGAAATTAAGAGGATTTTTTTGTTAGTCAAGGACGGTGTTTTGCAAAAAATGTATATCATTTGAAAGTGTTACAGCTTTCAAATAACATATGAAATAGTAATAGGGTAGGCCTATAGGCTATAGCAGGCTAATATTCTTCCTGGAACCAAGGAATAGACTTTTGTACACTGTGGACATTATATTTTAGTGAATTTCTCTGACAACATCACAGTTTTAAGTCTGGATGTCCTGTATAGAGCATTGAGGGCTTTTCTTAGAGATACCAAATGTTTGGAGGTTTCATCGTAACAACTTCTCCTTGGTCTTTAAAAATGACTGATATTAATTTAATGGTCAAATTTGGCACTTAGGACTTAATGCATAGGCATTTTGGTAGACCCAGAGAATAGGGAAAGAAATTGTATATCAATATTCCTATGAAATAATAGATATTATTATGAAAATGTTGACAATTTTCACTCCCATTATTACACTTCTTTTTTCATTACATGTTACCCCAAGAACACATTAATGTGCAAAGATACAGTGGAGATACATTGTATTGAATAGAACTACCAACATATTGCATAAAGTAAAATGGTATATCAATTCGTTCAATTTTGGAACCTGAAACCTAAAAATGAATTGGTGAATAAAAAAAATTAAAATCCAATTGTTTTTACCTATACTTTTTATTTAATGTATTTTTACTTTTAAAGCAACTGAGTACCGGTGTCCACTACAGCATAACATGAATAAAAAAAAAATTTTTTTTTGGTTCTCAGGAGGACAAACCTTAGTGCCATATCCAATAGGTCTTCTGAATAAGCGATAGGAAATAGTGATGTATAGGAAATGTGAATGTTAGGGCTGCACGATTAATCGAATTTTAATCACGATCACGATTTTGGCTCCCCACGATCAAATTTGCGTGATCGAGCGATATTTAAAATGCGTCATTCCATTCACAGAACGCTCCGTATCAGAGGTTTTTTTGTTTTTGCAAAGCCAATCTAGCGCTCCGTAAACCACTGTCTGATCACGTGCCTCCATGAGCCCCAGTGCGTTAGGCTTTTTTGAGATGAGCAAAATCTGCGCAGAACCGATCACCGGTGATCAGCGCGAGATGCATCCCGGTTAAAATGTGTCCGAGTGCGGTCCGCCTTGCTCTGATGTCATGCCGACGTATGTCAAAAAACTCTCGCGACGCAAGGCGCACGTGTCGGATTCTGCAGTCGAGCGCAGTTGCTCTCCACCGACTGCGCTGATCAAAAGCATGATGGGAAACGACTTGCTGACGACACAGCTTAATGCTCATTGGTTTAAACAACCGTGCTGTATTGTTCTCTTTTAAAATGTTTGATTTTAAAACTCTGATATCATGTTTTATGTGTATAAATTGTGTGTGGATATTCCTAAACTCTCTGACAGTGCGATCTATGTGATGCATTTTTTTTTAATGTTTTGAAAATAAAAACACATGTCTGTATTAAAGAAAAAAGGATTGATAAACACATAGGCCTATTTAAAATGGAATTAAATAGTACTTTGGGTGTCTTGTTCATTATATTTATTTTCATATTCAAGCAACAAAACCTAAATTACATCCAGTTTATTAGCAACACCGTGCGGGTGTGAATCCCGTGAATCCCGCGATATCCGCCTTGCTTTTACCTCACAGGTGTCTGATCTATGGGAAGCCAAACAAACCAAAAGTCGGACGAGACAGCGGGGGGGTTACAGAGCTCGCGCCGCGCTGACATGTCATCTGCGCGGTTCAATGGTCCGAGTCGCGCGGCCGATTCGTCAGCGCAGCGCGGACGTGTTTCCTAGCGACACTCAATGGTCAGCGCGGCGCTGACCAATTTAAACAGCGCAGCGCAAACCATACACAGCCTACATGCAAATAAATGTAGCTACAATAAAGAAACCCCTCCTTCCTTACAAAAAAATTGGTTCTCTGCTGAAGTTTAGGAGTTTTTCCTACAGAAGACAAAGAAGGACAAAAATGAAAATGCATACATTTCTTATGTTTATTATATTTAATAGTGTTAGAAAAGAGTAGTGTTGTGCGTCGATAATTTGAAGAACTGCACATATAGAGACTACGGAAAGAGCTGCACAAAGCAGAAACTTCAATGACTTTAAATATCGTAGTCGTCTTGAGGAGCACGCCAACCTTTAAGTAGGCTACTTATATCAGTTTACATGTTCAGGTAATGTACTTTATTATTGTGGAAAGTTTTGCATCCAGCCATTTGTAGACTTTAAGCTTTTTATGCTTTTTTTATGATATTTTGTGATATTGATTTATAGGGTGAACTCAGTGTGATTTGGACACTTTTTGCCGATGAGAGTAATTGGAAAAAGTGTCCCTCCCAATCAACCTGAATACACAATATAGTGTGGGTGAATACACAATATATGTATACACACACACACACACGTAGTGGGAGGGACACTTTTTCCAATTCACCTCAATGGCAAAAAGTGTCCAAATCACACTGAATTCACCCTATAAATCTAGGCTACATCACAAAATATCAATAACATAAAATCGTTTAGTTTTAACATTTTATTCAAAAATAACAAATAGTTGTTTTAATTATGGAATTCTCCATTATTAAAACTGCTAAACTTCAGCAGAGAACATTTTTTTGTAAGGAAGGAGGGGTTTCTTTATTGTACATTTATTTGCATGTAGGCTGTGTATGGTTTGCGCTGCGCTGTTTAAATTGGTCAGCGCCGCGCTGACCATTGAGTGTCGCTAGGAAACACGTCCGCGCTGCGCTGACGAATCGGCCGCGCGGCTCGGACCATTGAACCGCGCAGATGACATGTCAGCGCGGCGCGAGCTCTGTAAACCCCCGCTGTCTCGTCCCACTTTTGGTTTGTTTGGCTTCCCATACTGATCCACTGCGAGAAGAGATATATCTGTCCGGCTTGCCTGCGCTTTTTTCACTCCTCCTCTCACTGCAGCCGCCTACCCTCGACTACATTTCAGGCGAGGCAAGGCGCATCTCAAACAAGAGCTCTTATGTCCAAGAGCGCGCTCGAAAGTGCGCGAGAGATACCGAGTGTGTCTGCGTGCGAGAGAGACCAGTGAAAGTGCACGTGAGAGACCGAGTGTGAGCATTAGTAATTTGGTACATAGTAATATATAATTAGGCCTACTATATAAGAGGCATGAAAGTTCGATTAATGGACTCCAATAAATCAGTACTACAAACGTCTTGTTTTGAACTATTATTGAATAAATAGAAATAATTCGAGCACATAAACTTTCATATGGATGAGTAAATAGATAATCACTGACACTGCACACAACCAGGTTTTACGTTTCTTAAGCGTCAAATAACAATGACTCTGAATTTCATCCATTAATCGAACTTTAGTGCATATAGTTCTGCCTTGAAATGTTCTCATTTGGTTACATTCTGTTATGGAATATTTGTTTATTATTGATTGTATATTTTGAGTTTTATTCAGATCCATTATGCAAGTACAATGCAAGTTTATATTTTGTTTCCTAAAATATATTTACACTATGTAAAATAGTCCCCTGTTGAAGTTTTGCTACATTTTCTTTGTTTTATTCATTTTTATTTATTCTTTAAGGAGATGCACTGAATTTTGGTGAATAAGAGGACCTGTTTTATTTTGATGCACATATTTGTACATTAGTAGAAATGTAGCACAATATGGATGTGAAAGCAGTTAGCCTGTGACAATAAAATTTGTTTTGGTTAAAATCAACAAATAATCGTGATAATTAATCGTGATCTCAATATTGATCAAAATAATCGTGATTATCATTTTAGCCATAATCGTGCAGCCCTTGTGAATGTGTAATTCATTTGATTGGGAAAAAAAATACAAACAAAGACGTTTTACCCCGGGTGTCCGTCAGCCCCATTCTCCACCCGCAGATGGCGATGTTGAGTTAGGCTACACCTGTTTTTTTATGCTAGAGAAAGTAAAACTGAGCTATTTGGCTGGTTTGTAGAGTTTACTGGGATCATTCCGTAATAAGGACAAGACAAGGATAAACAACAGCTAGATAATTTTATTGCATTTCCTTGATTATGAGATGATATGGAACACTAATAGAAAATGACATCTATTAAAAATGAAATATAGCCTTCCAGAAATTATACTGAATATTGCCATATTTCTTGAAACCTTGAACATGTCAAAAATCAGTTCATTATGTCATATACATTTATTAACAAGCTTCATCACTCTCTTTGAATCAGGGCCATGGTGAGCAAAGATATAACAAGTACAGACAGTACATGGAGAAATAGGTGACAAAGACAGATTGTAATCTAATACTAAATCAAAATATCGTGCACTTAATGACTCCGGCTTGAAAATATCAAACTATTCTAAAATACAATTTCACATTATGTCTAATCTGTACAAATAAATTAGCAAAAGAACAGAACTATTAACAATCCCTACAGATTTCTTGCTTTGCTGGCTCATATGAAGGCAACTCTAAACTACTGCAGAATGACTCCAGAACACAGTAGTGCAATATGCACACCCTCTTAAAAACACACCACCACAAATGCAAATCGCTTTCTTGTGTTTCTTCAGCAGAGTCAAAAGGTCAAGCGGTCTATTTTCAAACATACTTTCAAGTTTCAGCAGGACAAGTTTCTTGCCAGTTTCAAAGTCTTTCTTTCCCGTTGCAATTTAGATCCACCCTAAAACGTGCTTGCTATTCACAATCGAGACTTGAGCTGTTCATGTCAGTAAACACAAAAGCAGAGCGGATCTTTGATATCCAAAAGCACCTATATACAATCAATCACATAACAGTTTTCAAACCCACCCTGGGTGCTGGAATCCGAAGCCAAACTGGAAGAAGAAAGCAGGGAGACGAGCAGACGACCACAGACAGTTCTGACTGTACTGTTTGGCTGGAATACAGTACACACATTTTGCTCAGTTTTTTGCCCCGATTTACAGTTTGGACGAGTCAATGCTAGTTGCTGAAAGTCAGAGGCTGAGAGCTAGTCTGCAGATTTAAGTTGACAGATTTCACAGAACATCGCATAGTGTATGATGGGCACAGACTCCGAAATTTTTAGCTTCAGATACATTTGTAATGCGTCTCCTGCCAATGAGGCGAGTGTTTCCTGCGTGAGTTTGTTGTGTTAGGAACGACCTGAAAGTGTGTGATCATCAGTTAGTGTTTTAAAATCTGCTCAGATTTTAAAAGTTGTGGTGTATCCCAGCCTTAAAGTCACCATGAAATCCAAATGGACTATTCTTATCGCAGTATTAGCCTATAAATGAGTTCTCCGTGCACATCGAGATATTTTTTTTTTAAATTCATGTGCCTTTGTGATGTTCCTGTCCCTCTTCTTGCAGCAACATCTCTTTTCATGATGTGTTTTTCGGCACAAGGACGGGATAACCTGTCACTCACGTGAGATCAATAGCAGACAACAATGATCCAATCAATTCCTGATAGACAAAATCAAGTCATGACCAATATTTTTTCTTGTTCGCGAAGCTGTTTCACTTAGATGTACGTCACAATGGATAAGAAAACACTTTTGGCATCTCTTCCAGTCTGTAAATTGGGCCAAAAATCTGAGCAAATCTTGTGTAGTGCATTCCAGTCTTCTGCTAGAATGAAGCATTAAAGATTTGCAGAGTAACTATTTAATTATTTATTTGTATATTTGGAATTGTCTCCATATTGTTTCCCCTAAGTAGAGTTATTCTTCCTTCGGCAAGCCCTTGTTGGCCTCAGCATTGCATTCTGGGAAGTAGGGAAGTGGGGCAGAGCAAGGGGAGGGCAGAGGTGCTGATGGTGTATTGGGGGTTGTTGAGGCTAAAGGCTCAACAAGAGCAGCACTCCTAGAATCCACCGATTGGGCAGATGACCGTCTCCTATTGGAGCGTCGTCTCTCTGGATGGGTGGAGGAGGGGCTTTTTCCTGGAGGGGGGCTGGTGTCCTTATGCCGGCGAGAGAGCTGGATGGTTTCCTTATCTAGAGCTGTGTTCTACAAGAGAGAGACAATACTGCATGTTAATGTTCACATGAGGTGCGCCCACCCAAAAATGGAAAGGAAATTGAAAACAATTCAGTAGGGAAAGAGTAAGTGAGATGAAGTTACAATCAGGGAGGTCAAGAAAGCGATAAATTCAATCTTAAAGGAACAGTGCACCTAAAAATGAGAATTCTCTCATAATTTTCTCAGCCTCATATTGTTCCAAAATTATGGCTCTTACTTAAAACACACACACACACGTGCGCACACGTTGGGTTTTCATGTTTTATGGTGATATTCCATAGACATTATGATTTTTATAATATACAAACTGTATATGCTACCCTAATCCTACCCATAAACTTCTGCATTTTTTACTTTTTTAAAAAGCATAATCTAATATGATTTATAAGCTGTTATGGAGACCAAAAATAAATAAAAAATGTTGGTAGCTGGTACTACTATCTTTGTGGGGACAAAAGTATTATGTAGGGTGTAAACAATGTGTGCCCTGGTAAAAGGTACATTTTTGTTCTAAAATACACATTCAATAAGGTTTGAGAGATTTTATGTGAGACAACATCTGCATGTTCCCACCATGCATACAATATGATCCCATTAGTTTACTTTAGTTAATGTATAAATTAACACAAACTAACAATGAGCTCAAATCCATTAAATATTAACAAAGACATTTTCTGACTCTCATTTGCTGAAAAAATAACACTGAAACATTCTTCAAAATATCGTCTTTTTAGTTCTGCTGAAGAAAGAAAGCCATCAGAATGATAAATGTGAGTGAGAAAATGATGGCAGAATTCTAATTTTGCATGACCCTTTAAGGTTTCAATAAAGCAGCTGTTCTGTGTTTTTTCTCGTTGCTGTAACAGGAAACTGGTCCATACTAAGATATAAAAGACATTATGCATAACCCGGTTTCATTGAAAAATCAATACTATTGATCACGTCGCAGGTGGAAAAAAACCACAGCAGAGAAAGAGACAGAAAATGGAAAAAAACACCACTGAAGTTCATGGCAGGATTAAAGTGAGTCAAGAACTTTTTTTGGGGGGGCCCAGGGGAGCCCCAAGAAAGTGCTAGGGAGTCCGAGGAAATGTTTAGAGAAAATCAGTGGGGTAAAAAAGATTAAATAAATAAAAAGATTAAAATATATAAATTATAAATATAGATTCAAATTAGTTAAAAAGTTAAATAAAATAAAATAAATAAAATGAAGATGTTACTGTCACTTTCTCCCAGTATAAGAGTGTATGTGCAAGGAGACGGCGGCGGGGAGGGAGGAGCATAGCAGTTAGTGTTAGTACATACCATTGCCTTGGAGCTAGTCAGAGGATAGCAATGCCATGGGGAGAGCAGAAGCAGAGGACAAAGACTAGTCTTACTCACAGAGCACATACAGCACAAATTCTTACACAACACTAACATAACCTCTAACAGTTCAGCTGAGGGACATTTCACAAGGACTACTTTAGAAACACCAGCTTGCTTAAATAAAGCTAAATATAGCCACTTAAAGGGATAGATCACTCAGAAATGAACATTCTGGACATTGTTTGTTCACCCTCATATTGTTCCAAACCTGCATGCTGATGTTTTTAATATCCGAACAAGCTGTCAAATTCCAAAAAGTGTGCAAAAAAAGCACCAACAATTTAGTCCATATGACCATCTAAAGCCATAGCTTTTGGTGCCTATGTTGCATGTCTGATGTAATGACGTGTGGTTACAAGACGAGAACCAATGTCGATGGCACCATTTTAATTTGAGAGCTGATTATCAGTGAATAATACAGCAGATGAGTCATATAGTACTTCTTTAGTGTTTAAAAAAAAAAAAAAACATTTTATAGTGCTTTTTTTTTTTGTAGAGCCTGACAAACCACCACCAGTATAAACTGTTGCTGTTTTGTTTAATGGAAAATATCCTTGTGATGATTAATTAAAAACTATTTTTCTTTCAGTACATGTCATTTAGAATGACATGAGAGTGAGTAATTAATAAAAGTTTCATTTATGGGTGAGCTATTCTTTTAAACTGTGATACGATTTGATATGTGATAAGGTACGTTTCTTTGGTAAGTTCCTCAGCTGATGTGGACAAAACCGAAAAATGAAAAAGAAAGCTGATAAAATGAATAGCACCTGTCCGGATCCTATTAGATAAATATACTGGCTGCAAAATGAAACAAATCAATTAAATGTAATAAAAAAGTAAAATAATCAACAAGTAAACCCCATTTCATCTAAACATTTCTAAACAAGTCTTTCAAACTTTAAATAAAATATTTCATTCAAGGGAATTTTTGTGCATAATTATGTCTCTCTCTCTCTCTCCCGGTCATTAGATTTATTCATTTAAATTGCAATACTGCGATGGTGGCAGAGTTTCATATTCTTAAACCACTTTCTTTGATAATTTGATCGCAATGGTCAAGATCCTAAGAATGAGGTTCCTTTTGAGGACATTGGCAACTGCCATGAAATACTATCTCTGGATTAGGTAACAGAGAGAGATATAAAGAGAGGAAGAGAGAGAGAGGCCATCAGATTGCAGTGTTAATATTCAAGCAGTCAGTAATGCATGCATGCCAATACAAACCTTCCAACTAAAGCCCAGAAAGAAACAATATACAGCACAAATGTGCAACACAAGCCGTATGGCTCAGAATATTACAGCAATAAAGTATTCACCATGAAAGAGCCACCATGAACATGGAGTAGAGTGAGGAGATGGCAACACAGAAAGTGGACCAGATTATGGTTGGGACATGAGGTACAATATGGTATGATTACTGTGAGGCAAGACCAGAAATGCTGAAAAAACCCAGTGACGGTTAATAGGAGGCAGCCAGAGTGCTAGATTTTAGTATAGAGTTATAAGCTCTCAAGCTCATTAAAACTAGGTTTAGGTTTGGATTCAAATACCCAATATCCAGTGGCAGACATCACTTCGGGTCTTGGGAGAGCAGGGAAGGGGTGTAGGTACAGCCCTGCCATTATAGTTCAAACTGTCAAATGAGATTCACATCAATACACATTCAGCGAGAGACCCCCTTGCTGCTTTTTCAAGCAGTGTAGTGAACAGAAAAAGGTTCTAGCAAAATCCTTGCATATCATGAATATTCAATATACTGCTCTGCCCATGTGCTGAGTTTTTTAAATGTATACCAGAGCCGGACAGTAACGGAGTACATTTACTTAAGTACAGTACTTAAGTACAATTTTGAGGGATCTGTACTTTACTCGAGTATCATTTTTGGGGAGAACTCGTGACTTTACTCAAGTACATTTAAGAGGCAAATATTGTACTCTTTACTCAGCTACATTTCTATCCATAACCGTGAGACCCGTTACTACTTCTAAAAAAAAAAGAAAAAAAGAAAAGGAACAAAGAAAAATCTCGGAAACCCTCAATTTGTTGTTTCCCTCTCAAACGTGATTGGATTGTGCAGGCTCCACTGATTGGGACAGCCTATCAGCAATCACCTTCAGCTTTCCGCCAAAGTCAACTCCATGGTCAGATTTAGATAAGAGACGAAACCATGGACGAAACAATGGATGAAGGCGCAGCAGGTCCATCCCGGGAATGTGCCAACCCGTGGCCCCACCTCGCCAGACTATTTCGATTTTCTGAAATTTCTTAAATGTTAAATAAAGCAACATGGTAAAAAGATGAAAATGACTTGATTTTACTTTCAATAACTTTTACATTCTTCAAGGTATTAACATTAACATTTCTCATAACTCCATGTAGGACGTTTCTGTACATAAATGTAAGCATTGTGGCAGTAGTAATGCAATATTTAGAAAATGCACTCTTGTACTCTTGATACTCAAGTACTTTTAAAAACAAGTACTTCAGTACTTTTACTTAGTAGACATCTGACTGTAGTACTTTTACTTGTACTTGAGTAAAATTTAGCAAGGGGTATCTGTACTTTTACTCAAGGAATGAAGCTGTGTACTCTGTCCGCCTCTGATGTATACTGAGGTCTTATCAAAACTGCATGATGAGGTCAAGTTCTGCATGATGAGGTCAAGTTCAAAGAATGAGTAATAGACAATATTCTTGATCATGACAATATAGACGAGGTTAAGACCAATGACAACACTGAAAACACATTTACATAAACTAACACCCTGATGACAGTGATAAGAACTAAGACAACTGCAATGAGGGGTTTATGGTGCAGTGAACCGGGATGGGAATTTAATAAGACATGAGGGTGGAAATGGCTGAAAATGCTTCTCCCATGTCTCTCTCTGAGCTCATACAGTACTGCTTATGCCAAACAATAAAAAGATTATGATTCATTTGAGTCCTTCAGCCATTTTGAGGCACTATAGAGAGCAGCACTGACTGCACATTTTGCTGTATTTAACACTATGTAAATACATCACCGTTCAAAAGTTTGGTATCAGTCATTTTTTTTTGTTCTTTTTGAAGGATTTCTGGAAAATACTTATCACAGTTTCCTCAAAAATATTAAACAGCACAACTGTTTTTAACATTGATAATACTAATAAATGTTTCTTGAGCACCAATTCAGCATATTAGAATGACTTCTTAAGGATCATGTGACATTGAAGCCTGGAGTAATGACGCAGAAAATTCAGCTTTGCATCACATGAATAAACTAATGACTTGTAGTCATTGAATATAATAATAGCAATAGTTACAGTCGTTAAGTGTGTCCCCGGCTTTAAAGGGAATCATTGCTGAGTGATTTAGTTTTGACAAGTCTGATTGGTTGCAGTTTTTAACCATCAATTTGGCTATTAAATACGGTGACCGGGAGGGGACACATTCGGTTCACTTAGTTTTGGGAACGTGATAATATGTCATGGCCATGAGATATTAAATTCGTGGGAACGTCATTATTAACTTGTGGGAACGTGATAAGAAGTCGTGGCCACAAGATAATTTTTTCGAGGTAACGACATCCTTATGTTGTGGTCACGCGATGAAAGGCGTGGCCTTGAGATCCTATGTCGAGAGAACGAAATCTATTTCTCGTGGCCACAAGTTAAATGTGTAAATAACCTACGTGACCATAGTTTTTAATTCCAGGTTTCCAAGTGAACCGAACATGTTCACCATAATTAAACACATTTTTGTTATGGTTAATTATTTTAAATTCAAAAGTTAAAATCACACGACTCAGTAGGTCTGTGTTAAATGGTTGAAAGAAAGGTGTGTTGAAAAAATACATTATCACTTAAAGTCAAATAAAAAAAATGTATGGATAAAAACAACGGGATCTTTATACTTGAAGCCTGAAGTGATGTTTTCTGAAGTCATTTCCAATTTCATAGCGCTGGCATATTTGGTGCTGTGCTTGTTTGCAATACAATAATCTCTCCTATTTTCTGAGACTTAGCGGTTATGTAAGTCATGAGCGCTGAGGGAGACAAACTGATTGATTTGATGCTGGTGTCCACAGTGGCTGTAATTTCAGTGACGCTATGCTTTGGAATTATGTGTAATCCAAGTACTAATCATTAGAGACCGAGAGGATGACATTGATTATTTTTTTTAAGCAGTGCATATTAACAGATGACAGCAGCTGCAGATATGATGGGCAGACTGTTTCTCATATGTGAGTGTGTGTGTGCTCACCACAAGAACAGAGACTCCAGGGGAAGTGTTGCTCTGTTTCTGCACAGAGTTAAAGTGCTTTTTGAGTTTACCTGCCACCTCCATCTTCATATTGTTTTCCATTGCAGCATCCTCCTGTTGGTTATTGAAGTGGATTAGGATAGGCCAATCTAATGGTGAGCAATATACTGTAACTGTTTCCACCAGTGCATATTGACTAAATTGTAGGTTTCAGTTTGAAAAAAAAAAATTGAAACATAAATCAAAACCACCTCTAATACAGCTTAAATTGCATCAATAATGTTTTATGAGTAAGTGTGCGAGTGAATCCCTTGTGGCCATCCATGCTGCTCAACATGCA
This sequence comes from Tiaroga cobitis, assembly GCA_030578255.1. NCBI lineage: Eukaryota > Metazoa > Chordata > Actinopteri > Cypriniformes > Leuciscidae > Tiaroga > Tiaroga cobitis. The sequence goes on along the minus strand of CM060591.1, from coordinate 38,898,311 downwards.
ATGCCTAAAATACATTTTGATTTTGGTATATTATATATAGAGAAATGTGATACTTTAGTGTAGCATATCCATTTCATAGCTCCACAATATTGACAAAAACAAAAACAAATCAAACATATACACCACTAAACCCATCCACTCACATTTACCGTGACCCAGGGGTGAGACAGCACGTCCTCTGCTGTGTATCTGGCCTCCACATTCACCTGCAGCATGTGACCAATCAACTCCTGTATGAACACATCATGATCATTTATTTGTTTATTTAATAGATTTTTAGCATTAAAAAGGTACACAAAAGGACAGGAAACAAATACTGTTAAATCTTTGCACTTAAAGTGAAAGGTGCATTCGCAAGGTTGTTTGAAAATATGCTTTATTTTTGTAAATCCGTAAGGTGCCACTATGTCACAGAAACGTCTCGGTTACGGATGTAACCCTCGTTCCCTGAGTAGGGAACGGAGACGTTCCGTCGGATGACGACGAATGGGGTTTCGCTTAGAAAGCCAATCGACTTCGAGTACTACAAAACGAGCCAATGGCAAAGAAATGCCATGGGTTTGCGGAATTTGCATAGCGTAACTCCGCCTCACCTCGTGGGTATTTAAGGAGCACGCTGATAGCAAATAGGCATGTTTTTCTCGCTGAGGAGCCAAGACTGAGCTCAGACGATCCCCGCGGTACAGCGGAAAGTGGCAGGAAGACGGAACGTCTCCGTTCCCTACTCAGGGAACGAGGGTTACATCCGTAACCGAGACGTTCCCTTTCGTTGTCACTCCGAGTTCCGTCGGATGACGACGAATGGGGATACCAGTCTAATCACGCCACCTTCTCAGCTGTCTTCCAGTGCCCTGCGTAATCTGAGATCCCTGTCGTGAGATAGCACGGACGAAGGACTCCTATTAGCACAGGAATACCAAGGTACACTGGGGAGCATATCCCAAGGTCTTTAAGGGAAATATGCAATTACTGCCAACCCAGAGGGGGGGACTTAGAGAATACACATATGACCCGAGGGATGCATATGGGGAATCACTGGGGTGTCCAGCCGCAGGTGGAATATTTCAACCCCAGGGGTGGCAAGGTGGCTTGCCAAGGGAAAGACACATGCTCAAAGAGGCTTACAGTGTAAATACACATGTGGGGGTAGCTCAGAGGAGGTACCATGCACACGGAAGGCACCTAGCCGACGCGCAGGCAAAGACACTGGCGCCAGCATCAGGAGTGCTGGAGGAACTCAGGGCTTTCGGGGAAGCTCACCTGAGGAGAATATCGCACGTATCCAGTCCGTGGAGTGGAATGGCGAGCAAGCGAAGACACCTAACGGGTCCCATGATAGCTTGAAAAAGACAGTACATGGGAGGAGACTGGCTCCACTCGGAGATTGTAAAATCTGGCGAATGTGTTAGGTGTCGCCCAGCCTGCAGCTCTGCAGATGTCTGTTAGCGAGGCGCCATGCGCTAAAGCTCAAGAGGATGCCACACTCCGGGTGGAGTGGGCGGTCACACCAAGGGGGCACGGTCGACCTTGCTGCTGGTATACCAAAGCAATGGCGTCCACTATCCAGTGAGACAACCTTTGTTTGGAGAGAGCCTTTCCCTTCAGCTTCCCACCATAACAGACAAAGAGCTAGTCTGAGGTCCTGAAACACTGTGTTCTGTCTACATAGATGCGAAGAGCACGTATTGGACAGAGCAGTGCCAAGGCTGGGTCTGCCTCCTCCGGGGGCAGCGCTTGCAGGTTCACCACCTGGTCCCGAAAGGGAGTGGTAGGAACCTTGGGCACATATCCAGGCCGGGGTCTCAGGATCACGTGAGAGTGACCCGGCCCGAATTCCAAGCACGCTTCGTCAACGGAGAATGCGTGCAGGTCCCCTACCCTCTTGATGGAGGCCAATGCAGTCAGAAGCGCTGTCTTCATTGACAGGTAGTTAAGCTCGACTGACTGCAAAGGCTCAAAGGGAGCGCTGCGCAGGGCAGTTAAGACCACTGCGAGGTCCCAAGAGGGTACGAGAGGAGGGCGAGGAGGATTCAGTCTCCTCGCTCCCCTCAGGAACCTGATGATCAGGTCATGCTTCCCCACGGACTTACCTTCTATCGGGTCATGATGTGCGGCAATAGCGGCGACATAGACCTTGAGGGTGGAGGGAGACAGCCTTCGCTCCAACGCCTCTTGAAGAAAGGAAAGCAGGACACTGACCGAACATCTCCGGGGGTCTTCTCGGTGAGAAGAGCACCAGTTGACGAAGAGGTTCCACTTCAACGCATAGACGTGTCTCGTGGACGACGCTCTAGCGGAAGTGATGGTAGCCACCACCGCTGGTGGTAGGGTACTCAAACCTGCCTCGTCCCGTCCAGGAGCCACACGTGGAGGTTCCAAAGATCGGGACGAGGGTGCCATAGGGTGCCCCGTCCCTGAGAAAGGAGGTCCTTCCTCAGAGGAATTGGCCAAGGAGGTGCTGTCGCGAGGAGTATGAGTTCGGAGAACCAGGTCCGGGTGGGCCAGTACGGCGCGACCAGAGTGACCTGCTCCTCGTCCTCCCTGACCTTGCGCAGAAATTGCGCAAGAAGGCTCACTGGGGGAACCGCATATTTGCGGCCCTGCGGCCAGCTGTGCGCCAGTGCATCCGTGCCGAGCGTGCCCTCGGTCAGGGAATAATACAGGGCGCAATGGGTCGAGTCGTGAGAGGCAAACAGATCTATCTGTGCGTCCCCGAACTGGTCCCAAATCAGCTGAACCGACTGGGGATGGAGTCGCCAATCTCCCGGGAGGGGCTGAAGCCGTGAGAGCTCGTCGGCTGCACAGTTCAGGGCTCCGGGGATAAAAATGGCACGAAGCGACCTCAGATACTTCTGACTCCATAAGAGGAGGTGGCGGGCGAGTTGCGACATACGGCGGGAGCGCAGACCACCTTGACGGTTGATGTACGCTACGGTCGCGGTATTGTCTGAACGGACTAGTACATGCTGGCCCCTGAGCACGGCTCGGAAGCGGCGCAAGGCGAGCTGTACAGCCAGCAACTCGAGGCAATTGATGTGCCATAAGCGGTGGGGTCCTGTCCAGGAGCCCGCGGCAGCACGTCCATTGCACATGGCACCCCAGCCCACGGTAGAGGCATCTGTCGTTACGACAATATGCCGGGAAGCTCGTTCCAGGGGCACTCCGGCCCGTAGGAAACTGAGGTTCGACCACGGGGTGAAGGTCTGACGGCAGGTCGGAGTAACTGGTACTCGGAGAGTGCCGTGTTGCCATGCCCACCTCGGGACTCGGTCGCGAAGCCAAAGCTGAAGCGGTCTCATATGAAGTAATCCGAGCGGCGTTGCCACGGCTGCGTATGCCATATGCCCCAGGCGGGACAGGGCTGTGGCGTCCCCCTGCGGCTTCCAGAGCCAGGCCGGGTGAACGGGCGGGGTGGGAGCCGCAGGAGGGCGCCTTCGGCGGTGGGCAGACTGAGGGATCAGCTCGGACGGCGGGGCCGTCGGGGCAGAATAAGCCTCAGTCTGCTCGTGGGCGGTTGAGAACTGTTGGGCAAAGCCCTCAACCGCACCGCCGAAGAGGCCGACCTGGGATATGGGGGTGTCAAGCAGATGGGTCCGCCCGACATCCTGCACATCGGACAGGTTCAGCCACAGAATGGTGTACATCACCTGACCCAGGGAACGTACGGCCACTTTCGTCGCTCGGAGAGCAAGGTCAGTGGCGGCGCGCAGCTCAATGAAGAGCCCTGGGTCAGTCCCGCCCTCGTGCATGTCCGTGAGCATCTGGGTCTGGTAGACCAGCAGAATGGCCATGGCATGCAGTGAGGCGGCTGCCTGTCCTGTAGCGCTATAGGAATTCGCCACAAGTGTAGACGAAAAACTACAGGCTTAGGACGGGTGCTTAGGATCGCGCCGAGAGGAAGCACTCTGAGGACACAGTAGCATCGCAACAGAGCGTTCAACCGGGGGACCCCAGTGTACCCATGGGCAGCGGCCCCGTCGAGGGAAGGAAGGGCGAAGGAGATCAACGAGGGATCGCTGGAAGACATGGGGGTCTTCGAGGATTTCGAGATCTCCTAATGCACATCCGGGAAAAAAGGTATTGTATCCACCCAAAAACCAATCGCCCGGGAAAGCATGGCCGTCATCTCAGGATCTGACTCGACAAATGCCATATGCACACCCGAAAGTGGCAGCACTGTCAAATCTTCACTTCCTGAAAATTCTGGCCCACCCTGTGATGCTGCGATGGACAACAGATCCGATTCTGGAGCGTCAAGGGAAACCCGCGGGGCATCCGAAAATAGACCCGGGGAATCCCCTGAACACTCGCGGGTTGCGTCACTGAAGAGGGGGGCGTGGTCCACGGACAAACAGTCGGCGGATTTGTTCCACACACACACCCTCAGGTCACCCTGGCCACCAGCCGAAGTAGCACCTCACGTGGAGAGTGTTAGATCGGGGTGTGGATGAGGGGACTCTCTCTCTAACGAGATCATTGAGTCTCGACCGTAATGACGCGATGATCACGTTCCCGCGGGGAGAACGTGAGTCATCCACAAACGCCGCTCTAGCGTGATGAAGCCCAAGCACGCAGAGCAGAGAATGTGCCCATCAAAATCGGAAATGAGTCGACCGCAACCAGAAATGCACGGGTGAGCCTTCTTTAAAAAGACGTGCCGCGTGCGAGCTCTTTTGTGAGAGGAGGAAGAAACTCCGCGATGTTGAAGCGAGCAGGGAGAAACACACTTGTTGGCAGATCACTGCACAGATCAGCAGGCAATGTGAACTCGCTGCAGATCGCCGTCACACCAACACCGGAGAGAGTGGCTCGTCTCGTAGAGTGAAGTCAGAAATGGCTGTGGAGCGAAGAGATACTCTTGGCTCCGAAGCGAAAACATGCCTATTTGCTATCACCGTGCTCCTTAAATACCCACGAGGTGAGGCGGAGTTACGCTATGCAAATTCCGCAGACCCATGGCATTTCTTTGCCATTGGCTCGTTTTGTAGTACTCGAAGTCGATGTACGAGTGGCTTTCTAAGCGAAACCCCATTCGTCGTCATCCGACGGAACTCGGAGTGACAACGAAAGGGAACTACATATTTCACCTTTAACTTTAAGTGCAACGATTTAACAGTATTTGTTTCCTGTATGAACACATCATGATTATTTATTTGTTGATTTAATAGATTTTTAGCATTAAAAAAAAGGTACACAAAAGGACAGGAAACAAATACTTTTAAATCTTTGCACTTAAAGTTAAAGGTGAAATATGTAGTTTCTGTGACACTAGTGGCACCTAACGGATTTACAAAAATAAAGCATATTTTTCAAACAACCTTGCGAATGCCCCTTTCACACGTTGTTTCTTCTCCAACTCAAACATCACACCCCTAGCTCTTACGGTGCTTGTGAAGGCATGTCTCAATAGGTAAAAGTAGACTACTTTCAATAAAAGGTCCAACATACAGTATTAGGAATACTTTTAGCTGTGTTGCTATGAGTGTCATGAGTAAGCAGCTGAGTTGGCTAATAATGCTCTGTCTAGAGAGAGTATACTGTATATATATTATTTATATTTTAGTTGTGTAACGGTACATGTATTCGTCTCGAACCGTACGGTATGGAAGTCATGGTTCGGTGCATGCAGTCAAACGACGAATTCAATCAGTCACAGGCGATCCACACTCCAATCCAGAAGGGGGCACGCACAGCAATGCAATGCTGTTTGTTACCAGAAAAAAGCTCAGAAGAGATGATCGATCGATGTTTACATCTCTCAGGGTTCCAGACTGCGACCAAATTGGTCGCATATGCGACCATTTTTTGAGAATGTGCGAGTAAAAATTGTATGTGGTCGCATTTGTGCGAGTGGACGCTCGCGCAACAGAATGCCGTTGTATCAGCAGCTACAGTCCGTAACTTATGTTCAAAATGAACGAGTACATCATCAATCCATTTTCCAAACCGTGTTTTTGACTTATCCTGAATCACTACGGTACGCCTATAATAAGCGTTTATATTCGGACTATTTTATCCCGGGGTCGACTCGGTTGCGGAGTTGCCCAGTGCCTGCGTGACTCGCCATAGACATTAACGGAGAGAAGTAGCTCCGGCTACAGTGTTCTTCCGCAAGACACTTGCAGTTTATTTATTGACGAACGTAGACGTCACGCGCATTGCACATTGATGGTGAAACGCGCCACGAATTCAGGAATTAAAGGGTTAGTTCGCCCATTTAAGATATGAAGTTGTATGCAATCCTCACCAGCACTATAGTGCATACACACTGACCCACTCTGTAGTCACATCCCTGGTCAGAGTTCTGGCCGCAAAAAAACGCAGTTTTGAGGCCCCGGAAACTAACCGGGAGTACTTTCTTGAAAAACTTCCAGCGGCCAGAACTCTGACCAGGGAGGTGACTACAGAGTGGGTCAGTGTGTATGCACTATAGTGCTGGTAAGGATTGCATACAACTTCATGTCTTAAATGGGCGAACTAACCCTTTAAGGCATATAAAAATGAAAAGGTCTCACCCGAGCCCCTTCCTACGTCTCTCAGCGGTTAGATGAGAGTAAAGGAAATTATTATCAAATGCAGAAGGTAAGGAGTGTGAGATTTCTGATTTTTGTTACAACTATAAACTTTGATAACGAAAAATCTGTATCAGCGTATTATAATACTGTAATCTTTTCAAATGTAATGCATACATTTGAATGTTTAATGATTTTTAAAAGGTAGAAAGATGATAATAGACAGACAGACAGACAGATAGAAAGATAAAAGATAGATAGATAGATAGATAGATAGATAGATAGATAGATAGATAGATAGATAGATAGATAGATAGATAGATAGATAGATAGATAGATAGATAGATAGATAGATAGATAAATTGTATATAATTCAAATGTAAAATGCTTAAAATTACAGACTAAAATTACTGTCCCAAATCCTGAAATTTGGCCATGATAATTACCAAATATTACATGTGTTTTTATATAATAAATTACAGGTATTTATGCTGAAACCCAGAAAGCCTTTACTTGGTTTGGTATATTAAAACCACTATTCATCAGCATGCATTGATTAATCCCATGGCATGTAGCAAAAAAAAAGGAAGGTGCGACCAAATCATATGCTGGTGCGACCAACTGAGAAAGTTGGTAGCACCAGTGCAACCAGTGGAAAAGTTAGTCTGGAGTCCTGTCTCTCAACCAGATCCACATTCTGGTATAACATCTGCAGCAGTATTTATACCACAATTTAAAGTCAACATTTTGAAAAGAACAGCAGATCACATTTCAGTATTTACATCAGAATTAATAGCAATTATATTAGCATTACAGTGGGTTGAAGAAGTTCAGCCAAGCAGATCAGTTATATGCACAGACTCTTTATCTGCAATTGAAAGTATAGCAAGTGGAATTTATACAGCTAGACAGGACTTAATTTATGAAATATTACAAAGTCTTTTTAGAATCAAACAATTGAGAATCGTTATTAATTTTCTTTGGATACCAGCTCATATGGGGGTTGCAGGAAATGAAGAGGTGGATAGTTTAGCCAAACAGGCCATAAAATTCCAAGAAGTTGATATTAAAATTGCATTAAGTAAGACTGAGATAAAAAGTATAATAGCAAAAGAAATTAGGAAGAAATGGCAGAAGGAGTGGGATAGTGGAAAATATGGGTCGGCATTTATACAAAATTCAAGGAACAGTTGGTTTAGAAAGGAGACATTTTGGTAATAGGAGGAGGGATGTTATAATTTCAAGAATGCGTATTGGCCATTGTTTACTAAATCAAAGTATGGCCAGGATTGGGAAACACCAGACTGGATATTGTGACAAATGTAGTTCCGGAAAAATTAAAACAGTGGAACATGTATTGTTGAAATGTGAGGCTTATGCGAGAGAAAGATTTAAATTAGTTCAAGTATTAAAAGAAATGGAAATTGAAGTTTTTTCTATCAAAGCATTATTAGGGAATGGTCCAAAGCAATTTAAAATATATGAATTACTATTTAAATTTTTAAAAGATACTCATTTAATTAACAGGATTTAGGTCATTACTACCATAACGTTATCCACACTCCAATCCAGTAGGTGGCGGGAATGCACCATTAAAGTTTGGTTTGCCAACTGGCATTAAACTTGAAAGAAGAAGAAGAAGAAGAAGAATCTCTCAACCAGTGTTTCAACTGCGGAGAGATATCAATATCAAGAACATCTCAAGTAGCATTACATTTACCTCAGACATTTAGTGTCGACAGCAGGTTATTTTTATATATGCACTATATTAGCCTATTCATTATATTTACTTCACCTGTTAGTAATGTCTTGATTATTTAATGTATGTTTAAATAAATTTGTCATGAAAACAAGCTATGAAAGCCACTGTGTAAATGATTAAAATGAGAAAATTAACTTTATTATTAGATTTAGAAGTTAATGCAAAACCTGCCTTATGTGCAATTTACAGCATGATTTTGGGCTCTGTTGTTAATTGTATCATTTAATATTATAGCAATGTGTAATTAAGGGCTCCCCACAGAGTTTACAGCAGGGATAGGCAACTTCGGTCCTGGAAGGCCACTTTCCTGCAGGGGTTAGCTTCAACCCTAATTAAACACACCTGAACAAGGCAATCAAGGTTTTCAGGATTACTAGATAGATACAGGCAGGTGAGTTATTATCAGGGCTGAAGCTAAACTCTGCAGGACAGTGGCCCTCCAGGACTGGAGTTGCCTATCCCTGGTTTACAGCATTAGCTAAAATAACTGTGTTTAATCCTTAAGAAAATTAATTATAATATAATTTATTTAAACACATATACACATTTGTTTAATTAAAAACAAATGTGTATATGTGTATAGTTGAATTAAGAAAAAAGCAGCAATTTTATGTTTCATTTTCTCCCCCTGCTGTACCGAACCATCACTGTTTGTGTACCGTTACACTCCTAATGTATATATATATATATATATATACACCTGTATATATACACCACTATATACTGTACATAAAATGTAATTTTCTAAATGAAACATGTTAAAGAGTATGAAAACATTCACATTTGCAAACACAGCAAAACATTCTACCATTCAGTGAAGAGAAAGACATTATAAACCTAGCACGCAAAAACAGTTCTAAAGCTGGATGGGCTGAGTGTGAGAGGGGGAGGATGTGAATGAGATGAGATGATGGTGTGAGTAGGATGAAAGAAAGTGGAGTGCAGCAGTCAGGACAGAGTATACAGGATGAAGAATGACGGATGTGGAGATAAATGAGTGAGATTGAAACAGTGCATTTTAAGAATGTAGCATGTGTCAAAATGTGTGTTTGTCTGTACTCACTTTAGCAGAATCAGTGATATTGTCCCAGAAGGGTGAAGGGAACTCTAAACGCCCTACCAGAATCTGATCAAATAGGTCATCCTGAAGGTTATTCTCACTACAAAAATAAATGTAATCCACACAGACAATATTTAATGAACAATAACTTCTGAGAACACTACGCAATGAACAAAATGAGACTGAATTTTAAACACTCTAGTGTATTAAAAGGCACCATGAAATCAAAATGGACAATTCTTTTTTTTTTTTTTTTTATGGAATATTGAGGTATTTCTTATAAATGATTTATCTGTGCACATTATTATTGTAATTTATTTTTAATTAATTTTAATTTCATGTGTCCTGGTAATCTTTAACCAAAATAACTTCCCCTCCCACTTGCAATGACATCTCTTCTCTACTCTGATGACGTGTTTATTGGCACGAGGGTGGGACAACCTGTCACTCACATGAGATCGACCAATAGCAAACCATAATGATTCAACCATCCAATCAATTCTTGATGGAAAAAATCCCACCCTACATTTTTTCTTGTCCGAGAAGCCGTTTCACTCGGATATAGGTCACTATTGGAAAGAAAGACTATCGCAACTACTGTTTCATGCTAACTTTAACATGAAGGACTGAGACAGTTTTATCTAGTGTTACCTGCGGAAAGGTGGGAAGCCACATAGAAGGATATAGGTAATCACTCCAGCTGCCCAGATATCCACCTTTAGCCCATAACTGCAGTGATGCCCGGATAGAAAGACACAGTTAATAACATTCATCCTCCAGCATTTTAAAGGCTATTAAACACTGATATTCATGCTTCCATAGCAATATCACTTTTGATGATATAAAAACAAAACAAGCAATGACTCTTACCCTGACTCTGCAATGATTTCTGGGGCAACGTAAGTGGGTGTTCCGCAAACAGTGTACAGCGGGCCTTCAACCACTGTGGCCAAGCCAAAATCACCCAACTTCAAAGACTTTGTACCATTAGGGTACTCACACACCTACGACACACATAGTGAAAGATACATAAGGGTTATTTTTATCCACCAGGATTTACATTATTTCCTCTTTACACACTGTGCCTTAAGTAATTTTTCATGTACAAAGTGAAAAGTTTTTTCTTCACAGGTTTCGTGTCTGTGTGTGTCAAAGATGTGTGAATTAAAGTATTCTTAGATCCATAGTCTCTGTGCAAGATGTGTTCATACCAGCAGATTCTCAGGTTTGATGTCTCGATGGACGATACACATTCTGTGCAGGTATTTGAGAGCAGCTGCCAGGTCGAATACCATCACACAAGCATCTCTTTCAGTGTATTTTGTTGAGGAGGTGATTGCATCAAACAGATCTCCACCCTGAAACACAAATGGCAATACAAATAACTAAAAAAATATTTTGTATAAAACCCGTTCAACTAGAGGCAACAAAAAAAAATCTGTCTATAAAAGCGGCCATTTAGTGCAATATTGCTGACAAAGAATATTGCTGATAATACAAAGAATTCTCAATGCATTTGACCTACCTAATAATGTATGTTGGATCTGATTTTATACATGGGGATTTTATTGCATCATGAAAAATATTATATATTATAGTCATGGAACAGAAGAATGCAGACACAGATATTATTATCTGAATAGAGTTTATTGAATGACACACAGGATGTCAGCAGGTGAGTCTTTGGATTGCAGATCAGGGCCGGCCCTGACCAATTTGCTGCCCTAAGCAAGATTTTACCTGGTGCCCCTGGTTAACCTGGTTTTACATAAACATTGCTATTTTTAATAAACCATTATAAAAAAATATCATTACTAATTTTGGCAAATACATTTGAAAAATGTCATATATCCCCCCCAAAACTGCACAACTGTAGAGTAAAACATTCATTTAAAAAAACGTGATAGTAAATGCGTCTAAAAAACTGACATAATTGTTACAAAATCACACTGTCGGGGGCATCTGGAGAACTCAGAACAACTGTTAGCATAAAGTTTAAGGTAAAAATAACTGCCATTAAATAGCACCTTACAACTATGCAATTAGAGAAACTGTTAATTCATTAGGCCTACATCACTTTACCTCTGTCTTTATCCCCTTTATCCTCTTCTCTTCTTTTTGCCACTGTATCTAATCGCAGACTATAATGCTATTTTATAACGTGTCATGTAAATTCGGACATCCGTCACAATCAGGAAACTTTCACGTGTCTCGAGCTGGCGCGAGCTGCCCGGCCCGGCTCTACGGGGGTGCTGGAGTGTGCTAAGTGCCCTCAAACGAAAGCAATGCAGTCTACACTGGATGCGGCGCGGGGAGACGCTACACAACACAATACCAACAGTAAACTGATCGCGCGCACGCTCTGTTTCTGACGCACTTCACTCGCTGGGCGGGGGGAGATTGAGGCGCCTAACCGGAGTCGGGGGACTTAGTTAAGATTTTGTGGAGTAGTATTACGAATTAATGTTTTTAAAATAGTACTAGTTTAAAAAAATCACTCGTTCGCTCATTTTGGCGCCCCATGGATGAGTGGCGCCCCTAGCATTTGCCTATTCCGCCTATGCCGCGGGCCGGCCCTGTTGCAGATAGTTATGGTGAAACTGGCATGAAAGTGAGAGGTCTTATCTGTTGCAGGCTGAGATGAGAGGTGACTGGATGACTGGATGACGGTTATTCACAGAAGACTGAAGACTGAAGATGAAACAGTTTGAGATAGGATCGCACAGGTACGTAGTCAGGTGGAGAATGGAGAAGAGCAACATCGCTAACACAGGAGGCCTAGGAGAAACCACTATCGTCTGAGGAGGAGCCAGGCTGCCCAAGGACTGAGGCGATGCCGGTGTGATGGTGGAACGAGGCGTACCCGAAGGGAAGGAGGAGCCTGCTGCAGCCATAGGGCTGGAGGAACGGAGCGTTGCAAAAGATCCGCAAGTCTGTGGCGGAGGTGGTGTGATGGCTGAACAAGGGGGAGCCAGTGGGACGAGGGAACCCGGTAGAGTCGAAAGGCAGAGGGTGTCTGGTGGAGCAAAATGTGGAGCCAACAGGTCGATGGGCCGAGACGGAGCGAGACTATCCTGAGGATGGAGGCGGAGCCACAGGATCTATCCGCTCAGGCGCTGATGGTGGTTGCAGGAGACGGCTTGGCATTGCAGGAGATGGCGAAGGGTTGAAAACCTCCAGTAGATGAGGGTCTGGAGGACTGGCTAAGCAGGGCGGTGATGGAGGCAAATTAAGACAGGGTCGAAGGTAACAATACATTTTCCATGCAGGTGTCTGTGCTGTCTAGAAACAGCGATGAAGGTTCAGAGGAAACAGGACGAAAGTTTATACAGTCCATGGTGCTGTCTAGGAACAGCAATGAAAAATTAGAAATGAGGTGGGATAGGGTGGGAGACGAAACCTCTGCGCTAAAGTCCATCAGCTAGTCCTCAGTCTCAAAATCCACCAAAATTCTCTCGGCCACTGATGTCGTGGGCTCACACCCCTGGTCAGACACACTGGGGAGCTCCTCTTTCTAGCACTGACCTCTTATCTTCGGGCACTGGCTGACGCGTCGCGGTGGGTGATGGCTCTCCGTCTGCGGGGGGCTCACATGTTTCCTCCATGGTCGATGGTGGTGGAATGGACTCTGGGTCCAGCGGTGTCCTGGACGGGGGGTAGACACTCTCCAGACACCGGATGATAGCGTCCCTCCAGTTCAGTCCAGAGGTGTTTGGGAGGTCTACGGGGTGATGGTAATTCGCCCCGATCTAGAACAGTGACTTCAGGGTCTTGTCATTAAAATGGGCTGGTGATGGCAAGGAGGCATAAGTTCTCGGTAAAAACAAAAAAGTCCAGGCTCTGAAGATGAGATAGTTTGATATGACCAGCAGATTGGTTGCCCACTGAAGCAAAGCAGGGTTGAGCCTGGTTAGTACCTGGATGGGAGACCTCCTGGGAAAAGTAGTCTGCTGCTGGTTACCCCTTATTTACACTGCACATGGCCCAGAATGATGGCTCTCCGCGCCGCTTCGCTAAAGATAGACACCGAGTCTATTTTTGACGGACGCCGCATCCAAACCGCACCGTAAATACAAAATAAGTAAAAAAACACTGTCAATTTCAAAATAAACATCCCTGTGCGGACTCCCAATTGTATTGCACACCAATATATCCTGTATACTGTAAGGTAGAAACCCCAAAATCAAGAAAAAACACGTCGGACAGGCAAATCACGTGGTCTCGCGCATCCAGTCGCTTTCGCTTTTGAAATGCTCCTGGTGTGAGTTGGCACCACGTGGAAGATGGAACAAAACCTTGTCGGAGCCATAACGCGCCGCAGACGTGTGCAGTGTAAATAAGGGGTTAGTGAGGCAGGCAGGGGGCGCTCACCCTGTGGTCTGTGTGTGTCCTAACGCCCCAGTATAGTGACAGGGACACTATACTGTCAAAAAGCACCGTCCTTCGGATGAGACATTAAACCGAGGTCCTGACTCTGTGGTCATTAAAAATCCCAAATTTGCCTGTTGGCCTCTGTCCATCATGGTCTCCTAATCATCCCTATATATTTACTGATTGGCTTTATCACTCTGTCTCTTCTCCACCAATAAGCTCGTGTGTGGTGGGCGTTCTGGCGCAATATGGCTGCTGTCACATCATCCAGGTGGATGCTACACATTGGTGGTGGTTGAGGAGATTCCACACCTTCTATGTAAAGAGCTTTGAGTGCCGAGAAAAGCACTATATAAATGTAATGAATTATTTTGAGTTTGAGATAGGATCACACAGGTAGCAAATCCACAGGTGGAAGTTCAGTCTAGAATGACGAGACCAGACAAACGTGTGATTGGTATATGCACAGCCAGAAAGGATAATGGGAAACAGTGTGCTGAGGTGACTGGTCTTGTGACTGAGGATTGTGACAATTATATTATACATTATATTATATTATATTATATTATATTATATTATATTATATTATATTATATTATATTATATTATATTATATTATGTTTAGTTTTATTTTATACAAACACTACTGTTCAAAAGTTTTGGGTCAGTACATTTTTAATGAAAGAAATTAATACTTTTATTCAGCAAGGGTGCATTAAACATTTATTATATTACAAAAGATGTATACCTCTAATTAATGCTGACTTTCAGTATCCTGAATAAATGTAACATGGTTTCTACAAAAATGGCTGCTGAAAATTCAGATTTACTAGAAATTATGATTATATTAAAATGTTAAAATAAAATAAAAGTTATTTTAAACAGCAATGGTATTGCATATTACTGTTTTTACTGCATTTTAATCAAATACAGTAAATTCCCTTTTGGCTTTTGATTGTTAGTGTATGATATAACAAATCTAAGAATTATATATTATTTAATTGTAAAGTTCATACGTTTCAGAAGCAGAGAAAAGTTTTACATATTTACAAAATATTTGTTGTCAGTGTACACCAATGAATCATGCAAATTAAGACCAGGGACATTTATCAAGTAAAGAATAGTATTTGTTTATGTTGTCTTTAAATGCAACATAGTATATGGTCTGGTAAGAACACGTGTAAGTGTGCGTTGTTGAGAGATTCAGTTAAAGAGGTGACTAACAAACAGTACCTTCACAAGTTCCATGACTAGATAGAGCTCAGTGGGCGTATCCACCTCCTCAATCAGCATGATAATATTAGGATGCTTAACACGCCTCAACACCGCCACTTCGTTCTCGATCAGGTGCTCCTGGGTGTTCAAAGCATGCGTCACTACAAATTCCCAACCATACAGCATTTCTCAGCAGTCTTTTGTCTTTAGCTGCCGAGGCATAAATCCACATGAATTCCTGAGGTTCGTTCTTGCAGGAAACAAGGCAAACAGGAAACTAACTTCCTTGGTTAAAGCACAGGCTGAAATTAGATTATGAGACATTGGCCGCCAGTATAACTGCTGTTTACATAGCATTCATACATTGCCAAAAGTATGTGGACAACCCCTTCTAATTAACAGGTTCTAGTGATTCTAGTGAAAACAAATAATAATTTAACAGCATTCTGTGACATTACAACATTGCGGCAACAGTGACATCTATAAAGAAAAGATTTACTGAAAAATGATTTGTACTAGCACAAAAAAACCCTTAATGCCACTGAATGCATTCGGGATTAATTGGAATGGCGACTACAAGACATTGCCAAAAACCAGTGCCTGACCTCACTGATACTCTTGTGTCCAAATAGGAGCAAATCCATATTTCCAACATATGTTAAAATACTTCTCAGAAGAGTATAAAAAAACACATATGGATGTGATATTGTCCACATAGTTTGGATCATATACTGTAAAAACACAAAGGTTCATTGTTAAATCATTAAAAAACTAAAAACCTATTCTGAAGCATTCAGAAGATCTACTGATTGCATTTGGACCATTTGTGTTAGGTGTTGGCTAGCTTTTCTCTCATAACCTGCAAGAGCTCCAGCAGGCTGGATAAATTGCAATGAATAAAATCTAAATCTAATCAGCCATATTAAACGGACCAAAAATTCTACAGACCACTGGGGCGTAAATAATTCACATTGCAATAACCCACCTAAAGCCAGGGTCCAGAACTAATAAACAGCTATAACTGCATTGTCATAAGGACAAAATATATGCATTATTAATAAAAACAATTCAAAATACAGTTGTATGGCTGGTAAAGGAATAGTAATGGCTGGTCTTTTCTCAGTTGACTCTCTATTGGCTGTTGTGGCAAAAAAGTTCCTAGAAAGTCCAACTCACTTTGCCTCTGCATTTGTTTTTATCGATGATCTTCAGTGCAAACTCCTTTCCAGTGGATCTATGGAAAGAAACAGAACAATAGACTTTTACCAAGGAGGCATATGAAGGTTTGTCTTGAGTGCATTCACAGCCTCAGGGACCAGTTTACAAGGTTGATGTTCTTTCAGTGCACGCGAGATTTTCTATTGAACCTTTTAGCTTAAAAATATGAACATGAGTATTGAATCTAGATGTAGATAGTACGGTTTCTTTCTCTATTTTAATTTTAATCAGGGAACTTGACAATAACAAACATAGAAGGGAGAAAAAAACAGAAAGCAACAATTTTATTGACCCCAAGGACCATTTTACCTCTTTCTGACAGATCTTAACAGAAAGAACATCTTTGTTTAAGCAAGTCTTTTATAACTAGTCATTTTCTTACCGCTCGACACACTCCTTAACCACAGCAAAGTTTCCATCACCAATAACTTTTCCAATTTTGTACTTGTCCAAAATAGTGGAAGCAGCTATGTTCCTGTTTCCATTAACTAAAGGGAATAAACCAACACATTAAACATTTCAGATTGAAACACATTATAACAATTTTCATACCATATGATCGAAAAATATTTTCAGGTTAAAACCAGATGTTTTAAACCCCCCCCCCCAAATAACAGATTAGCCCCAACATCATCATCCAACAATTCAAATTTGGTTAGTGCACTATGCAGATAAACAACGGAAGGTCATTCTGACTCATGGACTGCTGAGCAGGGACGTTTGCTCATACACTGCCACCACAGTGTGTGAACGAGTGGGAGAGTGCCTGAGCAAATGTGGCACAGAATGGCATGTGTCAGCACTTTCACCGCCAAAGCTTGCCATGCCCCTGAAATGCCCTTTGGGGACTTTTGGACTTAAAACACACTAAGATCCAAGGTGAGTGAGTGAGTGAGTGCATGACAGTGATGAATAGCGGGTGTACGTCTTACCTTCAGGGCTCACACTGTTGTTATATTGTTGGGGCGTCTCAGAGGAGCCGTTCACATTGTTTGCAGAGGAGTGATGTGCTGGAATCTGCAAACAGAGACAAAAGTCTCAAAAACCTTAAACAATTAAAACACCTTAGACATTTTATTTAAATACTAAAACACAAGGCTGGGCGATATAACTAAAACGTATGATATTTAATGCAGTCTAAAATGGATTAAAGGGATACTTCATCACCTCTGGAAAGATGAATGTGTATTTTAAATGGGTCATTTATGTAGAAGAAATGTGAAATTATTTTTGAATTTGGAGCTTTCTAGACTGAGAAAAGCCAGAAAATGTATTTTTGGCTTATGTAGATGAAAGACAACAACTCCCAGAATGCACTTGCTTCACTGCCCTAGGTGGCCACGCCTACCGGTAACAGAGCGCAGTAGTCTAGCCTACTAGTGAGTCTCCGTGATGAGTCTGCCCGGTATTTCGAGATCGCCCAAAATGTCCGGGATTCGGCTTTTGCGTTCTACAGTCGCCATTCATTATGTTTACTGTGGCAAACAGGACGAGAGTGAGGGCCGCGGGCGCGAGGCCGGTGGTGTGATTACTGATGAGCGACACCCGTGAGACGCACCGGTCTCGTATCTCTCACGGAGGAGCGGGGATTTTCTTAGCAATGTTAAAACGCACATCAACCGATCACTTGTTTACGTTCATGTAAACACTTGTAGCGTTCATGTAAACACTAGGCTACATTCAGATTCACCAATCGAAATGAATTCAGTTAGATTGAAACAAAAGGTGTGCATGTAAACAATGAATGGCGACTGCAGAAAGCAAAAGCTGAATCCCGGACATTTTGTACGATCTCGACAGTCGGACATGTCCGTGAAAAAGAGGATGGTAACCCCTACTACTCAGCTTTCTCCTACTAAGTTACTCAGCTTTCTCCACAGAACAAGAGCCTGCTAGCTTAGCTCCAAAAAAAGATGTCTGACACTATGTGTACATTCTGTGAGTGAGATCCCACCCTCTATGGGCGGGTTGAGAACATGCGGGACAGCCCCTACTACTGACTGTAGTCTTTAGCCTCTGGCCAAAAAATCCTACGATGACGCAAAATGACGATTTTTGCGTCATCGGAGGATTTTTTCCAGACAAAAAATACATAAATCTCTCGTCTCAGGGGGATATGAGGGTGGAAAGCACGGTAATTTGAAAATACTACAGGTTTCCTACTAATAATGCAAACCAACATCAAATTTAGCCGGGCATTTTAAAATATAAGAAGTAAATAATCGTATACAAGGTAGGAGTATTCTTAAGACTTTATTTGGCTTAATGTTGGATCAATTTAAGTTTTTTAATTTAAATTAAACATTTGTTACCAGCCAATCTAGAAAAATTGGTTGTATCCTTAAATCAGATTCATATCTGACTCACAGAACACCTGCACTATTTGTGCAAATGTGTTTGTGAAAATAATCATAAAACAAGATTTACCTGAAAACTCTGAAGTTGCATGTTTATTGAATGTGCATTTACTACAAATAGTCATTATTGGTAAAAATACACATTTGTGACCCTGGACCACAAAACCAGGGTCATTTATTTGAAACTGAGATTTATACATCATCTGAAAGGTGAATAATAAGCGTTCCATTGATGTATGGTTTGTTAGGATAGGACAATATTTGGCCGAGATACAACTATTTGAAAATCTGGAGTCTGAGGTTGCAAAAAAATCGAAACATTGAGAAAATCGCCTTTAAAGTTGTCCATTTATGTTCGCGATTATGCTGCATTCACTCACAAAAATAAATGTTTTATATATTTTATATAAATTTACAAAATATCTTCATGGAACATGATCTTTACTTAATATCCTAATGATTTTTGGCATAAAAGAAAAAATCTATAATTTTGACCCATACAGTGTATTGTTGGCTATTGCCACAAATATACCCGCGCGACTGGTGTGACTGGTGTGACCATGTGACTGGTTTTGTGATCCAGGATCATATTTACCACCTTTCTAATTCACAAATCTGTATTCCTGGCAAGTAAATGCTTGTTATTATAAGCATTAAAAGGTGAAAGGCCAAATAGTAATATTTGTAAATTTTGGAAAAGTACACATCATTGCCTTAATATTTTTGATACTGAAGTTAACAGTCTCACAGATACTAAAACATGTCTTAACACTCTCATATTCACAAGTCGCTAGACAAGGAAGGATTGCAAAGCAAGCCCATGTCCAAATAAAAGTCAATTAAAATCATTGTGATATTTATCGCCAGATCTTTATAAAACATGATTGTTCATTATATTGCCCAGCCCTACTAAAAAGAAAAGCATAGATGGTTATAGAAGCTATGCGATTATACAAAACCTTCACAATAAAACAATCAGTTTCTCAAACAACATACTGCCATCCGACATAAAACATCCTCCTTAGTGAAATAAATGGTTGATGAGGACACAAAAATAATTATCTAAAAGACAAACTGTGTGCGACTCACGTAAAAAATAATCGACCTAGTCTTAAAAGATTTAAAATGGGCTGGCAATCAGTATGGTTAAAAAGCCTGTATGTTATCTTGATTCAGCAGCCAAAAAAGAAATAACTGACGTGACAGTGACGTGAGAAAAGACTAAGTAAGCCAATGGAGACAAATACTGGCAGCATCCTGGTTAAAGCTGGTTTAATAAAGGCTACAGGGTTCCTCTAGGTACACAAGTAACAGTTGGGTATTATGAGCCGCCCTGAAGGAATCAAATACCCCAATGTATAGTAGAATGATATACAAAGCCAACTACTGCGCTATTAGAGTGACTCACACAATCATACCCAACTGAAGACTTGAATATCCAGAAGGAACTGCAGCTAATATGAATGCTGCTACAGAAGGCAGAGTTTCATAATACCTGTACAGAGAGACGGAGGGGGACTCCTATCCGCTTGTTGCAACTAAACTAAAGGCAAGTGGGAAGATATTTATGTAACCATATAACGTTGGCGCGTTTGGACTAAAATTGAAGCAGGAACAATGTGCAAAGAACCAGTAACTTTCCATCAAACCACTTATTCAGGCATATCTTCAGAAAAGTGCACAATAATGGTGGAATACTATGAATAATTTGTTAAAGGTTGTTTCATGAGAGACATTCACAGGCTTCTGAAAATAGCGTATTTCTCAATTTGTGCATTGCTCTTATATAGCTTGTTAGACTTTTATGAAGTCTATGTTATATTTTATTTAACTAACATTTAACTTTATTTTAGATGTGCATCTCAGAGTTCATATTAGGGAAAAAAATGCAATTTATGGTGTGTACACTACAAAAAGATGTGAGATCACTAAGGTGTTTTTCTCAGGAGAAAAATGAAAAAATTCTCTGTTTAATTTCATTGCTCTCTCAGAAAAAAAACAAAACAAAAAAACAATTGAGATCTCATTTGGTTTACTTAGTGTGTGCCAAATAACTATTCACTACTAAATATAGCACTAGATCCTCTCAAAAAATGAAAAAAAGTTTCTCCTTGTCATGAAATTTCTCCATGTGCGTTTCTTCAAAAAGCTTAAAGGATAGCACCCGTACACCAAGAAGCTTACTGTCTGATAGACAGGTCAGTTAAGCAGATTAACACCAGGAGTTCTCGAGGCTATGATTGTACTTGACTTTGACCTTTGGTTAAATTACAGTTTGCCGTAGTCCGATCTCAGCAAGATCTCAATGCATGAACTCACAATGCCTCCAAGAATAGAATTGATTAGGTATTTCAGAGCGGATTTATGTCCTTATACCAGATAATGTAGAAACAACTCCACTGATACTAAATGACCTCTATAGAGACAACTACTGAAAACTCAAGTGTTTTATGCACCTTTCACATGTGAGTTGTGAGGTAACAGGGAACTCCCATATGGGTTTTCCAAATCTATCGGCTATCTTGAACTATAAGAAAGTACCTAAGAGAAATAATATCATCGCTGTAGTATGAAATAATATCACTGTAGAAGTTTATATAGTGTATTAATAGTGGACCTAAATTCTTATACAACATATGAAATAGTATCCTAAACTGATAACAATTTATTAATGTATATTGATAAGCTGATAAGTCAAAGAACATATTTCAGCTAAATACTTTAATGACAATGTTACAATGTTCATTTAATTTTTTTAAATATTTACTCTTTCAACTTTTATTTAATAATTTGTCGACCTTATAGTCATTTTGTAGACATCACTGACATGTCATATAGGCCTACTGCATAGAAATAAAACAACTGAACAGAATTTAAACAAAAATACAACATAGAAATAAAATAAAAGCTTGCATTTATCATTAAGAGTATGAAAACCTTAGCAGAAAAAATACATGACTTTCTAACTCAAAATAATTTTTGCCCCTGAACTGCAGTATACAAAAAGAGAAGTTAGCATATTCTGATAAAGTGTCATCACTTTACCTTGAAATTTACTGCTTCAATTTGTTGAGAGTCAGTAATTTAGGCAGCATCACTAAACTCTTAATCAGAAATGAGTGTTATGATGTTATGCTATCATCCATGCGTCAGCATCCAGAAGCCTGATCTTATTTTTGACTTGAAGAAATAATCTATTCTAAAACTAGCAATGTTTGCCTGTAAACTGATTAGCAGCACAGAGTTGCCATGCCAACGGGTTTACCTTGAAGTTGCGCATGCTGCCGGGGCTGTTCGGGGAGGAGCTGGAGGATTTGGCGGATTTGGGGGTAGTGATTTGGCTGTTAGGTACTCCATTTACTGAGGAGTGTAGCAAGAAGAGGGAGGGAGACAGAAAAGAGAGAAAAAAAATGGTGTTACTTCTTACACTCATTTTCTGCTACACATGGATTGCTTAAGACCTCATTAGTCTGTTTGAAGATGATGTTTCCTACATAAAGTAGGCAGAGTTCAGCTGGTCATGAGATCTCAAAATGGTGGCCACAATAAATATGTACCACACCTTTCACAAGTACGATCACACACCGGTGTGATCAGTCTTGGCTGGTCCCCTGGAGCGTACGATCACACCGGTGTGATTAGAACGGTCAGTGCATCACGTGATCAACTGCCAAATTCAAACGTGCTTTCGCTCGTTGGCTGGCTCTGAGACAGAGACAGATGTGCTCAGTGCTGTCATATATCACAACTATTCAGTGTTTTCAACCACATAATGTTTATTTTAGGTTTCAGACATTTAAATACACTAGCAAAAAAAATCTTTTGAGTGTGTAAAATACACAATGATGTCTATGAAAGCGGCAATAATAATCCTTTCCATTATAATAAGACGATACGTTTTATTCATATCAGATGCACATTGTGTAAGTATAGCTTTACATTTTACCATATTCTTCTCCCAGTTCTACTTTCATGTATTTCGTGAGAAGTTGAGGAATTGACATGTTGTAAACTAAAATGGCGCCTAGGGTTGCCAACCGTTCCGTATAATACGGAATCGTCCCGTATTTGACACATAAAAGTCTTGTTCCGTATTGAACTGATACGGAACGCACTTTGTTCCATATTTTTGAGAATCAATTCAGTGCAAATTCATGACAGGTACATACTGTAGCTTCTAATATATGTCAATATATGTTTTTCTAAGATAAGAAAAAAAAAAAAACCCCGACGGTGCGCCACGGTGCGGTAGATACTAATTTCTCCCCCTGTTTGTCAATGATCAGCCGCGTAGCGTTTTTAACATCTTGGAACATCATCAGAGAATGCTCTTTTAATTGGTCGTTAGTCATAGTGAGTCACGTATCGTAGCAACGATGACGACAAGTGACAACAGCGGGAAATGTAAAAATGACTACCTCCGAGCAGCCGGCGAAAAAGAAAAGAGCACAAAAATATAGAGTTGAATGGGAAAATGACTACCCATGGCTGGAATGCGCGAGGTATTAAAGGTAGGAATATTAAAAATATTATTTTTTGCACTGGAAAGAACATTGTAGAAGTATAATTCTATTGAATAAGTTCGCACAAGGCTACAGAAAACTGTTGTGTTTATTTTTCTTCAAATGCAGTCTAAGCCGATGAGTTTTGAATGTTATAGGCCATGTTATATTTGTTTAAGTTAAAAATAAAATGTATTATAAACTAAACAAATCCATGGTTCATTGTTGGCAAAATGATCATGATAGCCTTTATCTATGTGGTTCAGTCTTGTATATTATTGATTAGGACTACTTTGCTATTCTATAAATATATAGGCCTAATAAGTTGTATTATAATATGCTATAACGTTAATGTATTATAGCATACAATATTCACCAGAAGTCATCAGAACCCTTTAAAGGTACAATAGAAAAGCATTCTGTTTATTTCCAAGGCTCAAAGCATTCTGTTTATTTCCTTTTTGGTGCAAGCAACCTCAACTAATATCATATAACTTCAGGGGGAAAATATAGTGCTATAAAATTGTTCTCTTTAATTACCATTGAAACTTACTTGGTGATTTGACTGGAGATTGGCTATTTGTAGAGAAGTGTCCAGGAGTTCTTCTTACTACAGTGGAGAGGAGAGCAATTGAACAAGGAACAGAGCGTTTCAGAAATTATTGGGAAAAGAAAAATGACAGGAAGTGACATGTGAATCACAGTAGTCAGAAAGATTCAGAAATTCAGTTTCTGTTGCTGTTATTCTTCCCAAACCTGCCTTCTGTGAGTATGAGGTAAACCTAGTATGATAGATAAAAGTAACTAAATGCGGTACTTAGTTATTTTTTTTATAAAAAGTAATGCTTGTTACTTTTTCTCACCTGGGCTGCGTTTGCTTGTTTATTTTTTTTTATACTAATAAAAAAGTTCTATTTTTGGTAAATGTAAAGGCCCTTTCACACCAAAAGTGAGGCTGAAGGAAATACAAATTCACACCTGTACAGTAGAGAGCGCAGCTTAAACAAACCTTTCAAACAAAGGCAGGAGATGTTCAACACTCTTATTTAAAGTAATAAAAACAAAAAAATTTAACGCAAATGTGATGTTTAACTAAAGTGATTTTTGCTTATTTGTATGGTTGAATTGGATAATCAAAAGGTCAGCAGTAAAGACATTGGTTAATAAAATGAGATTAAATACATAAAGTATATTTGTATTTAACATTTAATATTAATACAGTATTCTAAGTTTGCATTTCACTGTTTTTATTCATATTGAGGAATACTGAATCTGTTTTTGAGTAAATGCATGCTCACATTTTGTCTAGATCTACAATAACTCATGTTGACAGCGCACACAACGCCTCTCCCAATTTCTCTCAGCATGGGAACAGGAAAGGTGCCAGTCAATAAATGGGAAAACAAAGGACCTTGCATTACTTATCTGAAAAATCTCTGATATTTTGTTATAAATGTAAAAGTGATGCGTTAGCCCCAACACTGAGTGTGACTATAGTGCCGGTGCAGTGTATCCTCACCTGATCCAGGGGATTTGCTGCGGCGGGTGGGTCCTGGACTTTTACTACCAGAGTATCTCACAGGAGGAGCAGAACGAGAAGAATAAGAGGACTTGAGCACCTGACATTCTGGACACAGAGACACCATAAATTATCAGGGAATGTATATAGTTGATGTCAATAATGTCTCATGAGGTCTCAGAACATTTGCAAAAACAGACAAAGAATAAGGAGCAGTTGATGACTTTACCCATTTCAAACAATTAACCTCTTTGCCTGTTTAACTAATTGTACACTACCATTCAAAGGTTTGGGGATTCCTTAAAAAAGTATTTTGTAAGTACCTTACAAAAGGAGATTTACAGTATATATGTGCAGTACAATAGTCACACAGACAGGAACATACATGCGTACAAACACCAAAACGTACACAAAATGCTTATCAGGCCTGATATGAATGTTTGTTAGTAAATAAGTGGTATCTGCAGATATATTCGCATGTGCCGAGACTGTGAAGCCTTCCGTAGAGGCATAATCAAATTGTCTACCCAATGCCTATGAGAGCAGCCTATCTTTCTAATGAGAGCAGTGGATGCAGAACTTTAATAAGGAATGACTCATACTTAACAGCAGCTATAGTGGGCCCGATCTGTCCTGTCGATTACACGGCACTTGCTAATGACGCAGAGCAGTGATAAATTAGCAGATGAGCACTAGATCATGGAGTGATGAAGTTAAAACAAGCCGAATGACATTATTAAAATGCCATTACTGCCAAGCTAATCTGTTTCATGGGGCTTAATGAAAAGCAGAATCTGAGAGAGAACGTGTAATGAGTTCTTTAGTTACAGAAGATTTAAATTTTGGGTGGGCTTGCGTTTTAAGGACACTCCACTTCTGCTGCGGAAAGAAGAGGTTGAGCAGGAAATACAGTCAGACGCAAACTCACCGTTTCTTTATATTTTTGGAAAAGTCCTACTTAGTCTAAGTGGGGCAGTGGAGAAGAACTAGGACAAAATGCCAAGAAGCTGAACTAAATTCACACAGCTACGAATCAAGTTATCACAGTGTGTGTGTGTGTGTGGTAAATGTTACAGGAAATGGAGGCGTTTCAGCAAAACAGGACGAAAATTATAGGCAAACTCATATGATTTTATTTAGAACTTCATGGCCACAGAACATCTTCACTTCCCCACCTGCACTTAAATGTTCACTAGTAGACAAACACAAACTGCACACTGAACAATGGTGAGGAACTTCTCATAAAAGGTCACTTCCTCTGACAATGGTAATCCTTTGGTCCCATTTGTTCATTCTGGAAAATGGATTCATTTTTGCAACCCAGTGAATGAATGTGAATGAATGGAAATGATACTATTGCAATCCTATCACTTTTTTCTGTAGGAGACAATTCTATGGTGTTTTTGTGCTGATAGCAAGTTATTAATATGCACAAATACAACATTTGTGTGCTGATACCAATTAGTTGTTCTGTGCTTGTTTTTTTCTGTTTATTTGTTTTAAAGCACTGTTGGAAAAAAAGTAATTTTATTCCCTATAAAAAATAAGTTTTTTAAATATAAAGTAAAGTAAATAAAAAGTAAATATTAAAGACTAGCTGAGATATGGAAAATAAAGCACACAACCATCTCTTGTGCACACCAAGTCTGCATTTATTTGATCAAAAATATAGTAAAATTAAAATGTAATTTATTTCTGTAACAATTTCAAATTCAAAGCTGAAATTTCAGAATCATTACTAGTCTTCAGTGTTTTACATGATCCTTCAGAAATCATTTAATATGTTAATTTGGTGCTTAAGAAACAATTCTTATCAAAGTTGAAAACAGATATGCTGCTTAATATTTTTGTGGAAACAGTGATACATTTTTTCAGTTTTTTTCTTTTATGAATTTTGACGATTTTTTTATAAGAACAGCATTTATTTGAAATAGAATATTTTGCAACAATGTAAATGTATTTACAGTGACTTTTGGTCAATTTAATACATCCTTTCTGAATAAAAGCATTCATTTCTTTCAAAATTGCAATTGTATATTAATGTACAACCCCATTTCCAGAAAATGTGGAGAATTTTGTAAAATGCAATAAAATCAAGAATCTGCGATTTGTAAATTCTCTTACAACTTTATTTAACTGACAAAAGTACAAAGAATTGATTTTCAATGTTTTCAGTGAACAACTTAATTGTGTTTTGTAAATGTAAACAATTTTTGATGGATGCAACACTCCAAAAAAGTTGGGACAGAGGCACGTCCAACTCTAGCACATGCTGTGATCCTCAACAACTCGTCTCCATACCAGCATGATTACTTCGACTTCCAAAAAGATGGAAATGGATAAATACTCTAAATGTTCCGATCCAATCTGACTTGTAATGCTGCCCGAATCATACACTGTTCCTTCGTTGGCCAGAGGAGTACTGGCCCCCCGACTGAGTCTGGTTTCTCCCAAGGTTTTTTTCTCCATTCTGTCCCTGATGGAGTTTTGGTTCCTTGCCACTGTTGCCTTGGCTTTTGGCTTGCTTAGTTGGAGACATTTAATATTCAATAATATTATTGATCTGCCTTACTTAAGGTGGACGTTGACGCAATTTTCTTTTAGAAACAAACTTTGTTGTTTTATTTTCATGTTATCACTGTGAAGCTGCTTTGATACAATCTGTGTTGTAAAAAGCGCTATATAAATAAAAGTGACTTGACTTGACTTGACATCCAGAATGAGGCCTGGCATTGTTTTGCTTCCCAGGAAAGATGTCATCTTGATGCCATTAAAAGTCTCTGTACAATCCCAATCTATATCTCCACATCAATGGTGCCTTCACACACATGCAAGTCACCCATATTGTTTGCACTGATGCACCCCCGTACCATGATGAAAGTCTGAGTGGTCCCTTTCATCTTTGGGACTGAGAACTCAAGGTCCATTCCCCCCTCCCCACCCCACCCCACCCCACCCAACCCCCCAAAAAATCTGGATGGATTCATCTGACCACTGCACACATTTCCACTGTCTTTTTAGACCATCTGAGATGAACTCGGGCCCAGAGAACTCAACAGCACTTCTACATTGAACAGATGTATAGCTTTCTCCTTGCATAACAGAGATTAAAGTGGCATTTCCTGATACAGCGGCAGACTGTGTTAAGTGACAACGATTTTCCAAAGTACTCCTGAGCCCATGTGGCTATTTTTAACACATCAGCATACAAAGTTCATCAAGCCATGACCTAGCTTTGCTTGAAAAAAACGGAGCCTTTGGTGGATCTTCCTTTTATACCCAAACATGATACCCTCACCTTCTACTAATTCACCTGCTAATTGTTTCAAAACAGTTTAACTGGATATTCTGTAATCTATTTATTTTGCCACTGTCATAATTTTTCAGAGTGTGTTGCAGCCATCAAAATCGAAATGTGTTTATATTTACAAAATACAAATAATTTGGCCAGCGAAAACATTGGAATTTTTTTCTTTGTACCTTTGTCAGTTAAATAAAGGTTCAATAGAATGAACAAATCACTAATTCTTGATTTTATTTCATTTTACAAAATGTCCCAACTTTTCTGGATCAATGTGGTCTCTGTGTCTGTGTGTGTGATGTCTTCCTAGATGTGTAGTGTAGGGATACATTTTTGTATTAGAGTTTAGTATGAGAAAAATTTGGTTGAAATGAAGTTAGTGTTTAGCTGAGCCTACCGGTTATAAAGGCTGTGGAAGCCTTACCACTGTGATCCAACACAAAATCATCCTGTGCGTAGCGGTGTTTCTCAGGGCCGCACGCGATGAATACGTCATCATCCCCGAAAAAGTCCTGCAAACATGTAATCTGAACAGAGAGAGGAAGGGGTGGGGAAGAGAAAAAGAGAGAAACACTGTTTGAGAAATGAATGGAAGTAATCATGTGACTGCAACAGCTATCTGATTAACTGATAAAGCATGTAGTAGTTCACAATGTTGCGCTGCAGTCTATTCAGACTAGGAGTTTGAAATACCAGTATCTAGACTCAGACTGAATCTGCAGAATGTTTTTTTTTGTTTTGTTGCACAAATGGACATAAATGTGATAAAATCTGTTAATCAGAACTGAAGGCAGTACACTCTTATTGGTAGCTGAAAGAATGATTGTAGAATTGTATCAATGACAGGCATTCCTCTTCTGTATGGAGTTGGAGCTGTATCTGTGGGTGTATGTTCCATGTCGGCCTGCCAATAGCTAGACACTTGAATTTTCCAATTGTGTATTACTAAACACAACCATCATTTTTAGTTCAGTATTGTTCTACATGGAGGTTAATACCTGGGAATTTAAACAATGTCTGTAATAAAAACTTGTTTTCATGACAGATTTGTTCAATGAATAATATAGAGAATATATTTATCAAAATGAACCTCTCTACAGTTTTTTTTTTTTCAGACTAATGAGCTGGACATTGAATAGCTTTCCTGAGGTAAATGTAATGACATTCTTTCTAAGCTATTTTACTGACTTCTTACCGTGGTTAAAACACTGATTGAACGATTATGATACATGATGCATTTTAGTTGTACTGTTTCTTTCAACTAACTTTCTGATGTTCATTCATATTTATTTTGTGCTATAACTAGTATTAAAGGGGAACAGATAAACGGATCATGTTTCTCTTGAACTGAGGCATCTACAGCAATCTGTAACGCCACATTAAAGACCATCATCAAAATGACATTGTGTGCGAAATAGATGTCTTTGGAGAACAGCTAATTAAACATCACCTTGATTTTGGCCCTTCAAGGCGGTTTTGACCGAAACCAAAAATATATATTTTTTTAATGTTCAGTGCATCACTACTTTTAGATAAATTTACCAAATTTTAATTCAGGCTGAGTAATATGCAATGCATCACTAGGAATAGAAAAAAAAAACAATTTGAGAGCACATGCAAACACACCCACATACACACACAACTGCAGTGGGCAAAGAATGACGTCCGGATTTCAGCCCACTCCTCCACACATGGAGGTGGGCAGCAAGAAGCAGATGGTCCCAATGTGGAGCTCCATCAAACACGCACATCTACATGGACTTGAGTGAAAGATCACAGACAGATGGAGAGGAACACAGCCCTCTCTTTACCAGCATGAGTCTGACACTGTATAGAGAAAGACAAAAAAGGCCAAGGAAGAATTCTGCCGTGCAAAGGCAAAAGACCGTAACTTCGTTTTTGGTCGAAAATGAGTTATTGATATTTTTGGCACATTCAAGACCTCCTTTATCATGTGGATAAATATCTTGAGTCAATTCCGTTGTTTTTTCGACAAAATAATGGTTTGTCTTAACCGTAACTTCCAAAAGCCCATGAGAAACCAAGGCAGAACACCGTAACACCAGTTACGGCTCTTTGGCTTAGTTTTGGAACGCTCATATTGAGTTACGGCACTCTGCCTTTGTTTAGCCGCGCGTCAATATGAAGTTACGGTGCTGGCGTTCTATCAAATAATGCTACCAATCAGATTATACGGTGTTCTGCCTTTGTTTTACTCTCCATTAAAATTGAAATTACGATGTAGCCTGTGTACTTTGTACAGCTACCATCCGTCCCTGTAACTTCTGATGTCCTCAGAGCTTTGTCCTGCACTAATGCGGTCAAAACATTTCTTAACCCGCTCCATCGACAAACGTGCGATATCGATTGCGAAGGATGCAGAGTTGACAGAAAAATGTTACACATGCCGTAGCAGGTCAATACAACAAAGAACTAAAGCCCCGCCTCATCCAGTTCGGGTACCGGACCTAGTTGAAACAATCATGCATCTAGCTGGCACAGTGCCAAAACTTCGCCGGCGCCTTCAGCTCCGCCCTGAACATGGTCCAGCCAACGCGGCTCGCGGGACTAATATCACAGAGTGATAATAATGAAGCAACAAGGGTATATTGGCGCATACAACATACTGAAGCAAGTGCTGGTCCATACAACATCAGAACAGCTGTTAAAAGCATGCATACAAAACACAGCGTCAGGAATAAATCCGCGGGACGAGCGAAGTGCACGCACAATAATAGGGCAGGCAGCTGAAACCAACGCATACTGAAAAGACGCAGAACACAGAAGGTTGTGCTATAAATGCATTAGTCGTCTAAGTAGCCCAGAACGCGCTCCCTACTGAGTTCTAAGGGCTAAAGCACTGCATACTTTTCGTGAACGGAGCGTGACACATTCGAACACGAATCTCGGTAAACGCCTGTGAAAGTAGGCCTATGCGTCTTTCAGATCCACCGCAGTCTCCGGGTCGAATGTGCGCGAGGATCTGTTTTATCGTGATCATTACATTACATTATAACGCGTGTTTAGCAAGTCTTATGCCACTCGGTACCACTTGAAGATACTCTTTAGTCTTTACCGCTATGGAAGTATTTTGTCATGTCTAATGTATTAATAGGGCCACCAGAATGCAACCAAAGCACAATAACTAGAAGGCTAGGTAATTGTAAATCATACAAAATAATTGCCATGATCACTAGATTTTATACAGGTGTTACTATAATGATTTTGTTAATGTGATCAGCAACCAAATATTGATAATGTGGAAGTTACTGCCTTTTGCCTTGGCATGACTTCTCACTTTTGGCTGACAATACAAAGGTAGAGTACAGTAACTTTAAAATAGTGGTCAAAAGTCAAGTTTGAGCTCAAAATTTTGTTATGTAGATAATTTTCATTACTTAAACATCTAACTGCCAGATTTTCAGTGTCCTACCTATAATTAATTTGGCGGGACAACTAAAAATCTTTAAAGTCATTTTTCTCAGTTCCACACTCCAGCGAGTTAAGGTCTTTTGCCTTTGTAGGGCAGAATTGCTCTACGAACGCTTTTGGAGTATTAACATGATGCTAATAATAAACAAACTATTCAACAGCCTCTAATGGCAAAAGAGAAGTTTAATCTTTTAATATCCTCACTGCACACATAAACCGTCACAACAACTCAAATAAATTAGCCGTTTGAGCTCAGATGCTTAGAAGTCTTTCTTTGTCTGAATCACAAAGTCCTGAACTGTAAAGAAGGTCGGTCTGTAGGACGGATCTTGAGCAGTATTTCCTTCAATCAGCAGATTAGAGGAACATATGGGCCCAGTTGCTGGCCTGAGTACAGTGGCAGACTAAAGACACAATGGGAGATTATTAAACATGCCTGAAATGTTTTAACAGGAATTGGATCTGTGAATTAAAATACAGTCTAGGACAGAGTCAAAAGTGTTTTTCTGTAAACTGATTGTTGGAAGCACAAGATACAAATTTTGGTCAACCTATACAAAGCACATAGAAGCATGTCAGGAAAAAAACACAGGGGTACAACTTTATTTATAATTGACGTAACTTCTCACAAAAAAATTGAGCTCTAAAAATATTTATTTGGGTATAAATATTTGTGTAATGTAGTCCACTGAGGCAAGTGTAGTGAACCCAAATGCAGTTTTATTAACGTGATACAAAATAGACAGAGCTATAACATTGTAAACATGAGTACATGAAGCGAGAACTAAACTTAAACATAGCTTGACATGAAACTCACCAAAAAGTGGTTACAGGGAACAAAGCCAAACAAGAAACAGTGGTGACTGAGGGCTATATATACACAGAGACTAATGACTAACAAGAAACACCTGTGCACAATCAAACAATGAACCAATGAGAACACAGGACACATGACAAGAACAAATGAGGACATGACACAAAAGGCTTGTTCGATTTCATGCAGCGCTGTGCAGACCGATCGGCGGCTGATTTGAAGCAGTGCATGCTGGTTAGAAATTTTGTCCGACTTGATGCCATCGAAGTACTGCGAGAGCGATTCGAGAACAGATGGCTGATCAGCTAATTAATACCCAGAGAGCACACGTCTGCAAGATGTCTGTTAAAAATCACTTCATTTGGAAAGCATCCGCTGTTTACTAACATCTGATAGACATCTTTAAGATGTCAGTTTAACATACATTCTAAACTATTACATCTTAAAGACATTTTCTAAACGTCTATTTGACATCTGACAGGAAACGTCCTATAGACGTATTGCAGATGAGCAAACACTCTAAAAAATATGTCTCCCAGATGTAAACACGCACATCAAATAGACGTCTCCATGATGTACGTGTGCTATCGACACTGAGTGTACTCTTTTCATGTAGTCGTGATGTTATATTGTGTCGTTTATCAAAATAAAATTACATTGGTATTTAAATAGTATAGGCTTCTGTTGAACTTTATTCTTGTACAAACAGACTCTGTATTAAGCAATAGGCCTATATAAAGTTTTGAATGAAAACATCTCTAAAAAGTCTGTGTATTTGACAAATATTGCATTTAATTCACTACATCTCTTACAAAGTAGGCAAACACTACGAGAAGCAGAAAGTGTCCGACCTCAAGTCTCTCCGCTTTCAGCTCCTCCCGACTGGTTACATCCAGCCGAAGTCGAACCCATCTATAAGACTAGGGCTGAATCCTAAATTGCCCCATACCCTAAAATAGGCATTATTTGAGGGGACAGGCATTTGTAGTGGTGTCTGAAACCATTATGGACGTTATTGAGTGCACTTATTCAATCCCACATTGCACTGCAATAATGTGTACAACCGATGTACACTCAACGGCTGTCCAAATTCGCTCACTCTTTTTCATTCACTCCTTCAAGTGAACAGTATTTGTGGACTAACGTGGGGAATAGTGAATGAGGGTTTAGGGGGCGATTTCAGATTCAGCCTAGGAAAGCACAAGACATGATCACATGATGACAGGGGAATCACATGACAAAACCAGGAACCTAAACTAAGGCAAATTACAAAATAAAAGACATGAAAAACAAAAGTGATAACAAAACCCAAAACCAACCATTTGTCAGTAATAATAATAATAAAATAAAAAAACTTGTAATCACAAATGACAACAAAATTAATGTAGGCTTAAATAAACTGGTAATAAAAAGTGTAAACCCAGAAGAATAATTTATTATCCAATGAGCGTTTGTAGAAGTAAAAAATTTATTGGGGGCCTTCAAATACTGTTGTTTTTGCTAATGGAGTCAAAACGGTTAAAGGCATAGTTTGCCCAAAAATGAAAATTCATCTACTCACCCTCGACCTGTGTAACTTTTTACTTGTTCTGTTGAACACAAAGGAAGATATTTTGAAGAATGTGGGAAACTAAACAGTTCTGGAGCACCATTGACTTTCATAGTATTTGTTTTTCCTACTGTGGAAGTCAATGGTGATATTTTAAAATATATATCTTTGTGTTCAGCAGAACAAAGAAATTTATACAGGTTCGGAAAAAACTTGAGGGCGAGTAAATGATGACAGAATTTTCATTTTTGGGTGAACTATCCCATTAAGATCCACTGCAGTAAAACAATACTCTAACTCTATTGGTTTATTTGAATTAATTTTGCAAGATGCCAATTTTGCAAGATGCCAAAAAAAAAAAAAAAAGACATCCATGGCCTATTCTGAAAACAACAAAAACATTTAACACCATTTTATTTGTGGTTACCAGAATACTTGGAAAATTTTCAAGTTGGAAAAAACAAGTCATGTTGGTCTTCATGCAATAAAATCATAAAACCCTTCTAAAACCATATTTTTAGACAGCAGGGTGCTCATGAATTCTAGAATAAACAACTGTGCAAAAACTGTTACCACACATTACCAACTTTCTCAGTATTTTGAGAAGTTATGAGTATTCTACTCAGTTGTTGAGGTGTTCTGTGGGTTTGCTAGGACATCGCTCATGGTTGCTAGGCTGTTACGATAGTTGTTAGATCTAAAAAGTGACTATTATAATGAGCATTACAAATTTCTTAACAAGTCTTTTACGGATCAATTTATTTTAAGTTTCTTGTAAGGTGATCATTAAGACTTGTATTATTAAGCTCCTCTAAGTCTTGTCCGTCTACAAAGCCCAGTAAAGTACAGGCCTGTGCCTAGAGAGACCCGACAGGGTGCTGAGAGTAATAACAGCTCAGCTTTATTTGGCTGACAGTAATGAAGGGTATAAGAGCAGAACTGCTCTACACTGTGTCAAGACGGAAAGAAAGAAAGAAAGAAAGAAAGAAAGAAAGAAAGAAAGAAAGAAAGAAAGAAAGAAAGAAAGAAAGAAAGAAAGAAAGAAAGAAAGAAAGAAAGAAAGAAAGCATGAGACGAGTGGATGAAGTATGCTCAAAACAAAGTCACACACTATGGTAAACTGCAAGTTCACTGCATGGGGTGTTTGGGTGCTTATTTGATCCAAAGCAGAATACAGGAATGTTAACCAAAGAGGATAACACATGGCAAGATCAGAGCATTAGCAAAACAGACTTGATTTAGGGAGAAACAGAACATCTACTATACAGTAGCTCCAGCACATGTCTGACTACTACTTATGTACTGTTAGCTTTGCTGTTTGTTTCTTTCAAGCAAAATCGATTACTCAGAGGCTTTGGATAAGCTGGAACCTTCTAGGCTTGGAGGAGTTTGTCAACCATTAGCTACTGAAGCACAGGAGAGGCTTTCCTCACATCAGCCATTAATAATTGATACCATTAAAGGCAGCGTTGACAAATGAGCCTTTCACAGAGAAAATGAAGTTACGATTGTTTGTTCAGCAACCGATACATTTAAAGTCATACTTAATGGGGCAATTCTGCTGCCAAATAGATCAGTGAGTTGGAAATGAAACAATGTAAAAACTACAAAAATCAATGAGTGCCAATGACTGGGTCAAGAACAAATCAATAAAATTCTGTGAGTTTAATAACCATTTAATATTGTACACATGTAGCAGGCAAGGACATAGAATAGACCATTTTACTGTTTGTTTTAAACAATTGTTAAACGTATCCTTAAAAATGCGGTATCAATTTTTAAAAGTATAAATTTTTTTATACTTTTACTTAGCAATGATTCAGCAAGGATTAAAGGTATTAAATGAATTAAGTGACAGTAAAACCATTTACAATATTACAAGAATATTATATTTCAAACAATTGCTGTTCTTTTGAACATTTTATTCATCAAAGAATCCTGGAAAAAAATATTTCAAAGTATTCAAAATGGTGACACTGACAATGACTGCTGAAAAATCAGCTTTGCAATCACAGGATATTTATCCTGTGATATTTATATGATCATAAAAAAAATGTTTTTAGAAGTATATTATGCTCAGCATTTAAAACAAAAATAGTAATACTTTGAAATATTATGACAATAACATTTTAAAATATAATAAAAGAGAAATATGTCATAATTGTCATAATATTTCAAAGTATTACTATTTTTGTTTTAAATGCTGAGCATAATATACTTCCAAAAACTCTCTTGGCCAATCAGATTAGAGGATCAAAACATATGTATAATAAATTATATTTTTGACTTAATTAAAAACAGTAAATTTTGATGTTACCACGTGAAGCAAATTTTTTTTAGTTTACCAAACGTTTTTGCTCTTTTACCAATTTTTTTAAAAGTGGAGCTAAAGCAGCTCCCACAACTTCAACTGCTCACAAAAGAAAAGTAAAGGCAGTCTCAGAAGTCAGTCATCAAAAGTCTAACTGATGAGGAAGAGGGGGAGAATGGGACATCAGCTTTCATTTATCACTGCGATGAGATGAGCTGTCAAACCACAGTAACATCAGAACCGTGCCCCCACGCTTAATCTGCTGTGTGGGATAGAGTCAATCAAATGGCTTATCTGCCACTACAATATTAAACATTTGAATTAGAATTTTAAAAATGTATTTATATTTTATAATATGAATATTATTTGAATTGTGTACTTGAATAAAATTAGCAAAAATAGTGATGCCAAATTCATGTTTGAGTAGAGTTACAATTTTACGGCATTCATTATAAAACAATATAATATTAATAAATAATAAATAATATTCTGTATCTGATACACTGGAATCCCAACAACATATTTTTGAGGTTCAACTAGTCCAGGAGTCTTAAAAACAGCAGTATCTTGCATTATATATTTTCCAAAAACTTAATGTGAGTGACAGGAATTGGTCGATTAAAATCGATTTAAAAAAATATATATATAATCACACATTTTTCTGTAATTAATTAATCGCAATTAATCACACCTAACATTAAAGTTCTTCATATATCTGTATATTATAATACTTTCACATTGAATCTCCAAAAGAATGTTGAAACCAGAAAGACTGTATATTTTAATTATTTGTTTAATGACATCTTTTTACTGAAGGCCAGTATCAAATGAAACCAGTGATACTGATGTCTCTATTAAATGGATTTTTCCCCCTCAATTTTAGCCATTAATTATAGCCATTTAACATCACAGTACAATTGAACGCTATCAATTTTAAAATTGAACAGGCTTTAAAAAATATTACTATTTTTCATTTAGGCTAAGTGAAATTAAAACATAAACCCATTGTAATAAATGTCATATTTAGCAGTGTATTTAGGCCTAATATATCAGGGCTCAACACAAAGGCTTTTTTTCTACTGGCCCAGTCGGGTCGGGTCAGATTTTTACCAACCTCGCTAAAATGCACAAAAAAGTTGTACAAAAAAATGTAACCTTGTAAAAAGTGATTTAAGGCTTTCAGGTAGGTCTAACAGGTAAATATACAGAAACGGAATAATCCAACACTTTTTCACTGCAATACATTCTAAATTGAATATAGATTAATCCTTATTAAAGCTACAAAAGTTAACATATTCTGTCAAGAGCAGTGAGTCAATGAGGCATCATGTGCATGCATTTCGGGTGTTTGTTCATAGAGAGCCACTTCACAGACGGCGTGCCAGTACAGATTTGAATTCTTTTTTTTGCATCTTATCGTGCTTGAATGGTTTAATACCACTTGAATGAATGATAGCGTGATCATATACTGTAGAGCAGCCAAAGGATGAAAAAAACGCATGCTGCGTTAATTGCGCTAAATATTTTTAATGTGTTTAACTGGAAAAAAATATATATTCACAAAATTAATAAATTTTGACAGCCCTAGTAGAAACCAAAAATGACAAATGACAACAAACAGGAAACTGATACCGGTGAACAATGGGGTAGGTGGAAATCCTTTTCTGCACCCGTCAGACTCACTCGATAAAGACTCCAGACTGGGCAGATAAAAACAATAGAGGGCATTGAGATCACACAGTGACCCCGGCTGGTTCCTCTGACACGTTTCTGGTCATGTGCCAAGCTCAATGTCTCCTAAAGATGCCTGCTGGGGTTGGAGGGCCTGTCAGACTAACCATAGACTCCAGACACTCTATTTACTTACATGAAGCATCCACAGGCTCTTAGTTCATTAGTAATTAATGCAGCATATGCAGATGGTGATGGTTGTATTAATTAGAAGACAAACAATGATTGTTATTCAGATTCTTCATGATACTTTAAGTTTGACCTCAATTAGTCTTTTAATCCTGATCTGCCCTTAAAACAAGTGAAGCATATAGGTCTGGAAGGATGGAACCCAGAGTCATCTCACATTTTATATTGCAAGAAAGCAACTAAAGTAACAACACTTGTTTTGTGTAATAATTCATTTAATTTAAAATAAAAGCCTTTCAGTTTCAGGGAGATAAAATCATATCCGATTGCATTATTTCTTCTTTGACTGCAAGGTAAAACTAATATAAGTGATTGACAGGTCAAAGAGATTATGGGATACATCTAAATAAATCCTAGCAGACAGATTGTGAAGTACTGAAAACAAAGTGTCCTATTTATTGCTGTGAGTTGATGATCCAATGTGATTTAAAAGACCTGAAGAGATGTGACATGAAGTCTGTTGTCTGCTATCAGACTATCAGAAATCATTAGCTTGTTCAAATTATACTGATGTCATACAAACACAGAACGCTTTAAGGCTTTTAGTATGCTAATGTACTCCAGGGCTATATGTCAATCACTGTCCCACACCCGACATATACCCACAGCACCTATTCAGACACTAGAACACTCGTATTTCCACTTTCCCTTCATCTTTGTATGTGTATGTCATGATCCTGGTATTTTCCTCTCTCTCTTTCTTCCCCTGCTGCCACACACACACTTACATGCGCTTTCTTTCATACTCAGCTGTTCCTCATCACCCTATCCAATCAATATCTTCGTTTCCACACCTGTCCTCTCTTTCTCTCTGATTAGCATACTCTACTTCTAGTTCCCTTCTCTCCTTTGTCCTCTGCCAGATTATTAACTTTGTACGCGTTTGTGATCGTTCTCTATCACTGAGAGTCCTGCCCTGTCTGGTCTTCATTACCTACTCGTCTACATTCTTCGTTTTGTGTTTGTGCTTAACTTGTGCTCTGCCCAGCTCTCCCGCTACTGAACGCTGAGATCGGTCCCGTGAGTAGGCTACACCAGTCTACGGCCGCTGCTGTTTGCCTTCGCTGTTCTCATCTACGGACCTGTATTTCCCGGTCTCGGGTCATCTCCCGCTTACGTTCATTATTAATGAGACTTTTTGTTTGCCAGCCAATTGCCTAATTTCTATTAAAGACATTATTACCTGCTTTCGCTTTTGGGTCCTCTCTCTCAGCTCTGGCAGTGTATCTCTTTGTCAGTGCTGAACAAGGATGCTTAAAAACTATGGGGAATAAATAATATAGCCTAATAGAAACATAATAAACAATAATAATACAAAACTGCTTAATATTTAAAAATAAATCATCTGCCAAAGCAAAAATGCATGCAGAAATATGCATAAAATTACATTTTTAGAGTCATTAAAGTATATTTTTTTCCTGAAAATGCTGTTATTTTTTTTTTTTTTCAAAAACAAGACTCCAATAGAAATATAAACCATGGTACATGTTTTAAACTAGAGTAGACTATTAAAAGATTTTTCTTTTTCAGTTTCATGCACGTTCTTATTTGTCACTGACCTGAATTCTAATCAGAAGACTGTCTATTAGTTTTATTTTAATGTGATGCAATTTTATTTGTCAGTTTGTTTTGTTGTAGGTCACTTAAAGTCACTGCCGACTTCATATTACAGCCAGGTCGTCCTTTTGCTGATGTGTTGTATTCATTTGTAGACCCTAGCATATATCTAAGGACCACTTATTTTTCCACTTCCGTTCAGGTCTGCAGCTTTGCAAATCAGATCCCTTTCCAACTATGCACTTAGATT
Organism: Tiaroga cobitis; assembly: GCA_030578255.1. Taxonomy (NCBI): domain Eukaryota; kingdom Metazoa; phylum Chordata; class Actinopteri; order Cypriniformes; family Leuciscidae; genus Tiaroga; species Tiaroga cobitis. The sequence goes on along the minus strand of CM060591.1, from coordinate 38,858,661 downwards.
ATCCGCTTGGGTACAACACATGTGTTTGGGACATAACATTCATATTTCTGATTTCTGAGCAGATCGATGTAGAGTGTTTTCAACTAATGTACAAATGACTTTTAAAACCAACGGAGCTTGAATCATGAGTTTTTGAAGTGCTATTTGTATGGTAAATGAGGAAGCGGCAGGAAGAGATGGAGGCATAGGGTGCATATTGGATAGCAATGATAACTTAAGTGTATGACCCCTCTTTCCAGCCTCTTGACTACTCACACGGTACCTCCTCTCTGCCATTTCCCTGGAGACAGACTTGTCCTCATGGAGATTTATAAAACCATCATGGATAGTCTATTACCCTGTCATTGGTTTCCATTATCAGCTAATCACAAAGCACATAGCTGGGAGGGGAAGTAATGCATTTAACATCTAGGCTAATACATCAAAAATTGGTCAATTTTATTTACATATTACTAATTTGGCAAAACAAATGTAAACTCCTGCCAAAGAAAGTGCGTATTCTTTCTCTCCATCAGCTCCTGTGATGTAAACCAAGCAAAAAAAACTAAAGAGAAAAGAGCGATTGGCATTCATGGAGTTAGCCATTAAGAAGCGTATCTGACTGAGATAGTCTTGTGTTGGCTAGTACAGATCTGCTAGCCCCCTAAACGCGGCCGACACCTGCCAGCTGCACTTTGAATCCCCCAGCCTTTAGGTTCAATTACAGCAGAGCTGGATGGAGTCTCAGTGGGGTGTCCACGATTCAGCATCCCCACCCCCACCTGCTGAGAATTATAGGCTTGGAATGCTCAGAAGCAGATGGCATCCAGTGGCTAGCCTATCGTGTTAACATTCATGTTACTCCTAAATATTCATCATTTACTGTTTGATGAAGGGCTTTCTTTGATTTCAAGGCAATGGGTAATTCTCAGGCTCAGATGGTTATTTGACCCTGTTTAAAGTATACCTTATTTAAGTATGTGGTATTGTCTTATTGCAAATATTACGCTTATTATATTTGTATATAACAATAGCTGATGATGAATATAAATACACTACCATTCAAAAGGTTGGAGTCAGTAAGATTGTTTTTCAATACTCGAAAATTTATTTCAGCAAGGACACATTAAAATGATTTAAAGCGACAGTAAAGACATTTATAATGATACAAACAACTTCTATTTCCAATGTTCTTTTGAACTTTCTATTCATCAAAAAATCCTGAAAAAAATTCTGATTAAAAATCTTAAGCAGCACAACTGATATACAACACTGATAATAAGAAATGTTTCTCAAGCACCAAATCAGTATATTAGAATGATTTCTGAAGGATCATGATGTGACACTGAAGACTGGATTAATGATGCTGACAATTCAGCTTTGCCATCACTGGAATAAATTACCTTATATTTTAATTTGTAATAATATTTCACAATATTACTGTTTTTACTGTATTTTTTATTTAAAAAAATGTCTGGGTGACATTAAAAAATCTTGCTAACCCCGTACTTTTGAATGGTTGTTTAAGTACACATATTAACAAATAAAATAAAAAAATGCATCCCAGCCAAAATGACCCTGCCCAATATGGGCCTCAGAGACAATCAAGTGATATCATCAAAACAGTCAAGTGACACATTATACACTCTGGAGGATGGACTTTTCATGGAGTGTGTCTGCAGCTGTGCATTGAGGACATGCCGCCTCAAACTCTTTACAGTCTTAGTGAGGGCGTACCAACTGTAATCACATATGACACATAATCACAGTGATGCCTTGCAACCAAAAAAGCTCTCAAGTAAACATAGTTATAAAGCAAATTCTGTCTTGTGTGTGTGCACACAGACATACAATAGTTACATATACGCGCAGTCGCGCGCACACACACACACACACACACACACTATGAAAGCAATATGATGTGTATTCAGTGTGTGAAAAGCAGCTTAAATGTAAGACAAGTTTCATCTAAGTCAGTCTGATGGATTTGATCTAGTTGGATGTTTCTTGGAACCTTATATGTATGTCTGAAAATATAAAGTTCCAGTCTCAAGGCTTTATTGTTTTTATTTCTTATCCCTTATCTCCTTCCTCAGTTTTAAAGAGATTCAAAGACGTTAATCTTACTATAAGGCTTAGAAAAGACACACATTGAGAGTGCAACAGTATTGAGCTGTGTTCGCCTCACGATGATCACTGAGCTGACCAGCACACAAGATAAACTGCAGAGAAATGCACAAGTTTACAGGGCATATTGTATGGTACACTTTGGTGTCCCATGCCTATAAAATATTTAAGGCACAAATTAAATATATTTCATGTTACAATAGTTCAAATGCTAATAAAAATATTCTCTAACATTAACCTAAAAAGGTTGCTGCTTTAAAAAAAAAGACATCATTTAAAATATTTTTCAATGATTTAATTTGTAATAAATGTTCCCTTAACTCTATTCATTAGACTAGATCTTGCAATCTAAAACTAAAATTTCCAGTTGCTGGTGTTAAGATTTCATACATTTTCTCTTCAATAAACAAGGATGTTCATGAATTGACTTAAATGCATGGTATCAATGCAGTGCTATCCCATCATGCATTTGTAATGCTTATCAACGACAAACCATGCCATTTGTGTGTGTGTGTGTGTGTGTGCCAGGAGCTACTCCCACTGAGCCACTCACAAACATCAGGATTCCCTGTGCTGCAGAGTAGATGACATGTTCATCCCAATCAAGGACAGCACTGGAGCCTATTATATTAGTGGTAAACTGCCATTGGCTGCTCAATCTCAGCTAAAGTCTATGAATAATGTAGAGCACTTTAGGCTAAAAGCGTAGGTCACTTTTGGCTAAAAGTCCATTTCACAGGTTAAGACTATCCAACATATGGTCCAATTTAAATGTTGTCTACAAATTAAGACTACTCTTGACATTCTAAATCTAAACTTTTTAATTCTTTCCCGAACAGCGTTTTCGAAAAAAAGTTGCCAGCTAGCTTTAGCATTTTCATCAGCATTTTATTAATGAATTATGTATAATGTATAATATATAAAGTATATAAATCAGATAAATAAGATACATTTTTAAGATAAGAGTATAAGAATATATAAGATAAATAAATCAATATAAATAAATAAATTAAATAAATAAGCATATAAAGCTTCATGATACCAACAGAGCCTGATTGAATTGGTTTGGTTTTGTCGAATTTAAACTAATCCTGTTACCCTGAGTTTGTTCAACTACCATCATGGTACAGGCCCCAGATGTGATTTAATGGGAGCATGGGAATATTAAAATGAAAAGGGGCAAAAACAGAGCCCTGTGGGACTCCTGAAAACTTTCAGAATTAGGTCTATATTTCATGCCTTAAATAACTTGAATGTAACTCTATACCCTTGCTTCAATTTAGTATATGTGGATTCATGAATATGCATATTGGTCCCCGCCTCCACTCAATCACACCAGCTCAGAATACCTGATCTACTCTTTCAACTTTACTGTAGTAAACGCTGCAGAATGGCAAGTGGAAATACTGGTTTAATTCAGCCATATGAGAAGCAAACGGAAGAGCGAATTATACAGGCTCGTTTATAAGTCAATGTATCAGAATGGTAATGCGTTTTATGTATTGCTCTCTATGTCAGACACATAACGGTTATTGATATGATTAGCCTTTGGCTTGACTATGTTATCAAACAGCTAATGATGTTTGCTAATGTTACACAAACCATGTTCCTGTTCGCCATCTCAGAGTCACACAGCTGCCTTCTAAAAATCATTATCCTTAAAAAAACCGCTTTGAACAACTAAAAACCTCAGTGGAGAAAGGCATATAGTTCATCATCACATATTAATATACATCCTATACATAATTCACCCGGTATATTGCTAAATGTACCAGATTTTTCATATCAACAGAAATATATACAGAGATAACCTGGCAATTTAAAACCATGTTTTCGAGACTGTCTTTGGTAAACGTACCCGATGTACCCAATTTTTCATATCAACAGAAAAATATACCAAGATAACCTGGCAATTTAAAACCATGGTTTTGAGACTGTCTTTGGTAAACATTTTTAGGGAAAAAATACTCAGCAATGGTGTTGACTGATGAATGTGCACATGGTTTGTCTTAAAGCATAGTAAAAAACACCACATAGACATATAAACAACATTAAATACTTGATTTTCACCATAGGGGGTCTTTAAAAGAACAGTCAAAAATAATGACAATATTTCTTCCACCAATATCACACACCCAGAAACAAAGAAAGAAGTGAGAGACTCATTTCAACTACTTTCTATGTATTCTTTACTCATCCAAAACCAGCCTAAGACATTACCATAATAATTCTACACTCACTTTTGCCAAGCAATTATTGGAGGCAGTTTTGCATAATTAAGGCAGATCAAGCCAGGACAGACTTTAAATATGCGCATGAGTTCTCTCACTAAATTCTAAAGAGATTCACAGTGTCCGAGAGGCAGCCAGGAGCTCTCTACATACAATTCACCACTGCCGAGTCGAATCCCCAACGACATCATCAAGACACGTCAGCTATACACATACCCCACATACCCCAGCTTTTTGAAAGAGAACAGAAGGGGATAATTCCCATGCGTTCATAAGATTTCTGCATGAAGATTCTTTAGATTTTGTGTGTGTGTGTGTGTGTGTGTGTAGAAAAATAAGTTTTTTCATTTGCTGAAAATCCACATTTTGGTTTTTAGATACATTGAAAAAGATACATTGTATAAAAAGCTTTAAAGGAAGTCTAATGTAGGTGTATAGATGAAAGAAGATTAAAACAGTGGGACACACTATGTATTGAATACTGTCTCTGTTGGAAAGACCATGACTGAATGCTCATTATTTCTATCATTACCAGAATACAAAGTTCAATTGTGCTTTCTCCCAGTCATCGACATTATACTTTGCCAAACACTAGGTACCAATATAATGTATATAACTTTATATAACAATATATAACTTTTTTACAAATACTGTAATAATGCAAATAATGTAAATAACCAAAGTATTTTGATAATTTCTAGTCAAGTAGTTAATATATTTACTAAGATTATGAATGAATGATGTGAAGCTGGAACAGAATCAAACACATTCATTTACTTGACGCTTTGCTGTCCTTGGAATGAACTGCAGATTGGTTTAATCATATAACCATATAAATGAAATGAGAATTACTTGTTTTAGTGTCCTAACAACCACAGAGGTGAGTAAAGCCCCATGCCCCATCTGGATTTCCTGTCTGGATTGGCTCAAGCACGTTCAGAATTAAAAAGGGTTCAGGTGGTCATTACCACACCCTAATGTATAATTCTGTACTATCTATACTACAAACAGCTCACATCATTATTTAGGAGTCCCTTGAGGGTACCATCACTGAAGCATTCACACTTATTAAAGGTGATAAAATATTAAAGCTGCAGTCCGTAGCTTTTTTGGGTTAAAAATTATCCAAAATACATATTTGAGAAAGTACATAATCAGCCAGTGTTCAAAACTATCTGCTTGCCTTAGCTCGATTCAAAACGGTAAGCTTGTAATAATGTTTTTAATTCCAGTGGTACTGGTGGATTTCCGCAGGAGATTCGAGCATGTCTTTGCGTCATTACGTCACATCTGTACACATAAAGAAGGAGTCTCGGCTAGTAGGCTATATTGCATGTGAGGATGTTGGAGGTGGAGATTTATAGCCTTTTCTCACAGCACTTGATATTAAACTTATCAATTTGATGGCTGATCCAGAAAGGTTCAAACGACAATCACCAGTGACAACAGATTCACCCGCTGTAAAATGCAAAAGACTTCGTTCGGACTTCGGAGTGGCTACAGAAAAAAAGAGACTGCAACTGGACCGATGCGAAAACAAGGATACATATCGGAAGGACATTACATGTAGTCACGCAATGCTTGCTTACGTTGTTAACATTAACAATTTGAGAACAAAGTATATATTGCACGGTTTTGCGTGATGATAACTTATAAGCGATTGTTAGATTTAATCAGCGCGATTTACTGCAATGTCAGAACCAGAACAAAAGTGGATGTTTCTTACTAGTTCAGATGACATTTTACGGTGAAAATTATTATGTTGGTTATATTTCCAAAAAGAATAATCTTTGTTCTGAATGCCAGTATCCACACCGGCACGGTGACTGACAGCCTCACAGTCTCCTCAAACATTGTGTTCATCCGCGCTGTGCGGTGTCGAGGGTGTTGTAGTACAACTCACGTAAAGTTGATAATTACGCGAATGACTGCAATTGCAGATTTCGAACAGAGATGGCGACAAAGAGGAAAAACCGCGGACTGCAGCTTTAAAGTGTGGCCTACTTTTTTCAGGACAATGCTCTATTGGAGCATCCAAGGGGAAAAAAAGGTTGTTTTAGTTAAAAAATGTATAGCATCAATTGGAATCCAGTGAGTACAGGAAGCTAACACAAAGAAATAGGCATGACTTGTTTAAATTTAATAGGACTGTCTGATCAATGTTAACTTTGAGAGCCACGAAAAAACAACTAATCTTTCAATTAAACAAAAAAAAACTTTTGAAAATCATCTCTAGAGAGGACATTTTAAAAATCCCAGATTCATTGGATGAATAAAATGTAATACATTTATTTATTTTTTTATTAAAAAAAAAAACAATGACTCATGGCAAACTTATGGGTGCTTGAGGAAAAGTTGTTCTCCTTAAGGAGAGGGACTAAAGTTACCCACAGACCTTTTTAGCATAGGGACAAAAACGTATAGCTGTTCAAATTAAAGATGTAGTAATGATACTAGACCAGATCACATAATAGGCTTAGTTTCCTTTGGTTTCCAGACAATGCCAGGGCATAAATCACTCAGAAAACATTTCAGATTAATTATGCCGTTTGAAACCATTGGGATCATTTCAACCCCCATTAGGCTTTAGTTAATATCTTTATTTAAATACTTTTATTAAATGGCTTTTTAGATCTATCACTTACTTGTTTGCCCTCCAGAGTGTAGAGTCTCTTCACAGCCCCAGAGTCCAGTTTAATGGCGTCAGTGATGTCCGTGAGCACCTGATCAAAGGAGTGAGCCGTCTTCTTATTCAAAAGGACCCGGACGGCCTTGCGCGGTTTGACGCCACTCCTGATGACAGTCACCAGCTTGGGTTTGATGAAGTCTTTGCTCTCGCGTTCTCTCAGCTCGTTCTTTGAAGTGGTAAGAGATGGCATCGAGCGGGATGTCCCAGTCTTCACATTGACTGACCAGTTGGGATTAACGTTCTTAGTGTAGTCCACTTTACGGTAGGGTTCGTTGGAAGCACACACATAGCTTTCTCCTGCCAAAGCAGAAGAGGAGAATAACATGAATGGAATTATGTCCTGTGAAAAATGTACAAATAGATATGGCTTATTATTAATATATTAAAGACCCCCTGTGGTGAAAATCAAGTTTTAACGTTGTTTATTTGTCTATGTGGTGTTTTTCCTATGCTTTAAGACAAACCATGTGCAAATTCATAAGTCAACACCATTGCTGAGTATTTTCAAAAAGACAGTCTCAAAAACGCGGTTTTATATTGTGGATGTTTCTGACTTCACAAAACTACCTTGTAACCAATCACGTCAACGTGCGGGCGGGCTTTAGCATCATTACGATGCTGAGAGTTGAGGCCAGGTTGAGGTTATCCCGGTATATTTTTCTGTTGATATGAAAAATCAGGTACATTTAGCAATATAGAGGGTGAATTATGTATATGATGTATATTGTATATGCCTAAAGTAGATCAAGAATCGTTTTGGAATTGGATTGTGATTCCCAGAATCAGAATCGGATCATGAGGTGCCTAAAGATTCCCACCCCTACTATACATTGATTTATTTATTGTCTTTGTTAAATAATACAGAATATAAAGAGCTTTAAATAATTGCATATTAAATCGCAATACAGTCACATTGTGAGATTTAAAGTAGGCCTAATATTTCTGAGATAAAGTTATTCTTAGATATAGATAAGATATAGATAAAGTCAATTGAAGGATCTTTGTAGCAATAATAACCGACCATGGACAGAAGAATCTCAGAAATGTAAGGGTATGTTTACACGACAACAATGTACTAAAAATGGAAACATGTTCCTTTGCGTTTTTCGCATACAGACAACAACGTTGTCAAATCGATCCCCGTTCACACGGATCACGAAAACGACTAAAACGCTGTGTTATGCATGTCAGGCCAGTAGTTGGTGATGTCACTTTGTAAATAAACACTACATGCCTATAGACTAAACACGTGACACGTATGCGCATGACGTCACCGTTTTCACAAAATCGTGTTTTTGTAGTTTACACAAAAAGGATTACTCTATAATTTTCAAAAACTTGCATTTAGAAACCCATTTCAAAGGTTTGCAGTTTCCGGCCCCCAAAACATCGTCGTTATGTAAATGAACAGCGAAAACATAAAAAGTTTCCCGTTTTTTATTCGTTATTTTTCACCGGTGATGAAAATAATCAGTAACCAAGTGAAACAAATCATAACTGTGAAACCATGACAACCAAGGAAACAGGAACTAAATACAGGAACTGTGAACACAGGTAACAAAGTAATGAAATGAAAATCAAAATTAGAATCCTTTAACAGAATAAACCAAACTATAATAACATACTGCTATTATAAACGTACACAGCTGAGACTGCAAAGGGTTGGGTTGAATAATATTTTTTTTTTTTTTTTTTTAAACACACACTTATCCCATCTGTGACCCCAACTCTGCCTCTCTACACTTTTCAGCTGTGGTTTTGGACAACGTCCAAGGCAAAGTATTTTCCTTTTTGAAGGAATTCCAATGTAACTGTTAGCAAGTATACACTCCCATTCCCACAGCGATACTTCACAACCCAACAGGCCTTATAAATGAATACCACAAGAATGAAACATTATTGCCAAAGAAATGTTGCATAATTATGGAGTTCATTATATAAATTTTTACGAAATTGAACATCAGTTTGTCTGATAGACATTGTGTTAAATACTTAAAGCCCATGAAAGTGTGCATGGCAGCATAAAGGCCATGCCTGTTTACGTGTGATGGCACATCTTGGCACTACAGCAGAGGCAGCTGGTCTGAAAATGGAGCTTTGTCATCCTAAGTAGCACAGTGCTGTCAGGACAAAACACAGGCCAGTGTATGAAAAGAGGACAAACGACCCTCAAAACCAAACATCCTCTCCTGCTCCCTACCTCAGAGAAAACATGTCCGATTGTCATATTTACAACATGTATGAGTTGTTGAGAGGAAAAACACGCATCAAAACTTGAGCATGATTAGCAATAGATTCAATTCATAACTCAAGATATGAATCAAAATGATTTTGTTTGATATATTTTGTGCGATGCTATTTTTGTAATTTACCCTGTTAGTTCCGTTGCTCCACTTTTATTTGCCATGATATTCAGTGTAACATCACTCTTTCTCATATGATTTTTGCTTAATATTTGCTAAGCTTTATGGTGGTAAAATGATCCACATGATAAAGTTGGCATGATTTGGTAGTAGGCCTAGTCTTTTCTTTCCTATTTTGTTAGTTTGATTAAAGATTATAAAGGCACGGATAAATAATAATGTGCACGGATAAATCATTTATAATAAATACTGCAATATTCCATAAAAAATAAGAATTGTCCATTTTGATTTTATGGTGAGTATTAGGTTGAGGGGTCAAGATAGTGAAAGCAGCCAGCTTATCAAAATAAGAGATTGATCTACAAAATAATAAAGATAGGAAACAAATGTATTAAAAGTTAATTTCTAAATAGCTCACCTTGAAAAAGTACTGACTTGTGATTTGTCAATCTTTATAGATCCAACATCCTGGCACTGCGTATCTATAGCAGTTTTGTGCTTTCATTTGGTGGGCTCTTTATATGCAGAAATCACCTTTTACGCACATCTGATATTTGATTTTTTTTTTTTTTTTTTGTGGAATTATTATTAGTATTCTATTCTTATTATGATTTTGCTTCCTAAACTTTACTGTAGTTTAAGAAAGAAAATGAGAAGATATTCTCAAAGCAAATCATATTTCATAATTTCACACACCCAACCTTGTGTCTCCAAAGCTTTGTGGTTTTATATCTCCTCTAGTGGAAGATATATAATTTACCTGTTTTCTGTTCTCCTTGCCACTCACTGTAAATGAATATTGATCCGAGCAGCTTTGTATCGGATTTGAGCTCACCTAGTTGCACTGTGTGAGTCAGGTTTGCCATTGCTCTTGACGTTTACTGAAGCCTACTGAAGTACAGTAGGCCAATACAGAAGTATACGTTCAAATCTGCCACCATTGACATTTATACGTGTACGAGGAACCAATGAAGTTTGCGCACTCTATCTTCTTCATCCACTACGGTGCTTGATGGGCAGTTCTTCCATCATGGGTAACTGAAAAAGTTCTTGGCAGGCTTGAAGTGGATAATGTATAACGAAAATGATTTGGACATTTACAGCCAAGGTTGCTGTTCATTCACATTGTATGGAAAGAGCAGTCTGTAAGGCGAGTCTTTTTGGGCGAAACACGCCAATATAGCTATTTCAGTATATTGCTTTTTACAAATCATTTTCAAAATGCAAGCTTTACATTAAATGCTGCTCTGTTTTCTGAGGTTGCATTTATGGATGTTTAACTAAAATAAGCTATGGATAGGTTTAGGGAAAGTTTTGGGTTTAGACTTAGGAAAAGAATTATCAGCCTTTAAAATAAAACCAGAATGTCTAAAACAAATCCCAAAAACCATGCAACGGGAATGCAGATTTTTTAAAAGCATTTTCAGTTAAACAAATAATACTTCATACTCATAAATCAAGAATATGGCCAACATTTAGTTCCACCACTGACCCAAAATTACAACCATTCATCCAGAACATAAATGTCATTGTTACCACCACTGGTTCATAAAATCTCAATTTCACCCAGTTTGCCTCAGAAATAGGAGGGGGGACTCCCAAGGGACAATGGGCTTTATTAAGCTGAGAAATTAACAAAAGGCTAATTAATGAAGAAGACTCCAGATGGGGTCACTATTACTGATGAACAACTGACCCAAAATCAGATGGCAGCTATTTGACAAACTATGTGTGTGGGAAGATAGAAATATAGTAATATGGATGTCATTTACATGAGCCTCAGGTGTGGACTGGAACAGCCACAAGGGTTATGAACCCTCCATCACCCTCCCATAACCAGTCCTGCCTTGATGTCCAGATGGGACCCTTATGTACAACAAAGTTTGGTTTGCCAGCACAATATGCAGTGTCACTACAAACACTCCAACATACTAGTTGCCTGTTCCTGGCAATCTTTAGCAAATAGCATTCATAGCTTTGATCATGCATTTGTAAGACTTTACACAAATTTGAAACACAAAAGAGAACTAAGCCAACCCTCAGTCAGCGTGAAGAGATGCTGAGCTCGGCACTTCAAATGCAAAGCACTTGAACAATTGCATCATTGAGCAAACACAGAGCCACATTCTGCGTCACATTCTCACATAGACCAAAGCAGCTGGAATTGTGCTTTTAAACTAATTTAGTAAAATATATACTTATACAGCTTGAATTGTGTGTTTAGAATAACACGATTTTACACATTAAATACTTTAATTATGCAATTCTCCATTCATACTATTGTTGAAATACCACAGAGATACAATAAGGCCCAGATATTTGGGTTTGTTTTTATGCCAGTCTAGTCTACATACTATATATATATAACATGCGTATATCAAAAAGGAATTCTAAGAGCACATTATTAACATTTAGATAAAGAAATACATCCAATGTGATTGAGTACTGCTGGCTTGCATTATCAATGTCAGTTAAAGGAATACTTTTCCCAAAAAAAGTTAATTCTTGCATTGGCAACTCACGCATACAGTGCCAAACCTGTATGATTATTATTATTATTATTATTATTATTAATATTTGTAAATATGTCTTTGTGTTTTGTTTTGTTTTTCCCCACACATTGAAAGCAGTCAGAAGATCCAATGTTGTTTTGGGCCCTGTACCTTTCATTATATGGATAAACAATATGGTTTAAAAAATATAGTGCTCAGCAGACGGAAAAACATGGGGATAAATAAATTACAGAATGAAATTTCATTTTTGGGTGAATCCAAATATTAATGATTTAAGATCCTACTCCATCTCTATTTTAAAGGTCAGTCGGGGAAGGAATGGAGCTTAATAATGACTGTGGCCTTAGTGACTTGAGATTTGCTGTAGCTTACTCAATATTCCATTAGCTAAAATTGAATTAAGTAATCTTGGTTAAAACAATGTTAACTATACATAACTATTTCAGGGGGTTGGATTTTCCCTGTTTATCATGCCTTGTAATGTTTAATTTTAAAATTAGACACAGACTTTATGTATGTACAAGTACATGACTGTGAGATTTTATTTTTGTTTATTACATTTTATATTATATATCTATATTAACATTAGTCTGTTTTTATTATATTTTATTTTTTATGTTTTTTTTAAATGTAGAATATATGTAGAACAGCCATGCCAGTAGGCTATATTCTGAAAATCGCAGGATTGATTGAAAATCCAGTGTGTGTGTGCGTGAGAGACTTGTTACCTACACTGTCAACATTGCAAACAATGCATCCTTGTGGGAAGTGGGATCATGCCTTTGCCAGTTGTGCTTTATTGGATGCCACATGGAATTTTAAGTGTCTGTTAGTCTACATTTGTACCTACACAATCTTCAACCTCACCTTCTAGTAACTCGTCCATGCTGGTGATCTTCTTTCCCCCTTCTATAGCATAGATGCTCCGGACTCCCTGCGGTAAATTCACATTGTCCGAGAGGGAGCGGGTGAGCTCCATCAGCAGCGCGTCGAAAGACCTGAAGCGGTCACCGGACACCGCGTACACCAAGCCCTTGAAGTACTTATCACCGTTCCGATAGAAGCGAACTTTTTTCGCTTTCTTCTCGGAGGTGAGCGACTGCAGAGTGCGTGTGCGGTAGAAGCTACAGTGCGCGCTGTGAGCGGGACTGGGAACGAGCCCGTTACCCCGCGAGCCGGAGTGAGAACCGCCGCTGCCCCGCGGGGACCGGTGAATCTTCTCGCGCTCCTCGAAATGCTCCCACTCGATGCTTCTGCTGGACATGTTTATTTCCTTAACGTCAAAGCGCTGGTCCTTGGGAAAAAAACAGCTTGTTTTGTGCTGTTATTTCTGAATATTTGCACCGGTTGTCTTTCGTGTTGTTTCTTCCCTTTTTCAACAAATAAGATGCATTTTCTTTAAGAAATCAGTTAAATGAGCAGTTCTCTTCAACTTTTTATACTGCTAAAGAATGAAGACTTGTTAAAAAATTACGAGAGATAAATGGTTGCGAAAGTCCCTGTAGTCCACAAATCCAGGAACTGTGTAATTCAAGGACAGACGCTATAGTTGGGGTGAGTCCCTGTCATGATGAGATGAGACGCGCAGAGCTGTGTGCGCATGCTGGACACGCGTGACCGTCCGCTGCTCTCTTCATCCCCTCCACTGGCACTCAATCAGGCCAACACACACCACACACCTACATGAAAGCCACGGAGAAGAGGACAAGAGCTACTCCTCCTCAGGGTCCTAAAACACCAACATGCTTTTCTCTACGAACGCAGTTTGTCTTAACCGTGGGTCCCACCAGGGGGCCTCACCTTTCTCGGGGGACAAGATTACTTTAAAGCCATAAAATCAAAATCGATTATACTTAATTTTTTATGGAATATTACAGTAGTACTTATAAATGATGTATCCATGCACATCATTATTCATTATTCATCATCTTTATTCAAAATAACATGCTCTCCCATCTCTGATGATGTGTTTATTGGCGCAAGATAGTGTGTAGCAATAGCAAAAGACAACGATCCAATGACCCAATCAATTTCCAATGGACAAAATTAACTCGGAAAATTACTGTTTCATGACGACTTTAAAATAATTTTTTATGCATCCATGAATTATTACAATTATTTGAAATTATTTATATTAAATCTAAATCTAAAAGTTATATTTAGTTAATTAAAATGCTAAAAACAATAAAAGTCTAGATGTACAACACATGCACTGTGACTTCATATTTCTCGTTTTAAAGGGGTTTTAATTACATTTGACTTGATCTTTTGACATGTAAGAGGTCATTGTAGCTACTGTAAAAACATTCTGTAGTCTGTTTCAGAACTCAAAACTTCCCTGTTAGTCCAAAAACAGCTTTTTATTTTAATCCAAGTTCAGAAAATGACTTGTTTGGATTTTTGTCACATTATGACATCATAGTGTGACGAACGCCCACTTCTACATCATCACATTTGTGGCCCCACCCACTGGCACGTTAATGAGAGAAGAGCGATACAGGATTATTTGACTCAAAATAACAAAATGCAAATGCATGTCTGTCATCGGCTACAATGCTCATCGATGCTTATTTCATATGTAAAGATGTTAGCCAATCATAGCAGTGGGTGTTTACATTGAGTCTCACAGCAGACACGCCCCTTCAAAAACAGTGTTCAAATCAAAGGGCTAAAATCAGGGTAGGAAAATGCCTTTTATGTCTAAATTGACCTTTTTTATATATAGAAAAAAAAAACTAACATTATTCACTAAGTGAACCTCAGGAAACATTATAAAATAATAATAATAAAAAACGTAGTTCATGACCAATTTATTTTGTTCCCGTATATCCCTATAGGCTATATAAAAATATAGTTTTTGAAAAATCTGGTATAACAAGATTGTGCAATATCCTGTACACGAACACATTTCTCATATTTCACCAGTGGTGTAAAATATTGTATGTATATTAAAGTGGTTTCAAATATTTATAGAACCACATTTAAAAAAAAAAAAACATACATACAAATAGCCTACTCATGAGATCAAGGTGGATTACACACTAGAACCTTTAGGGCAGTTTGTCTTTGTCTTGAAAATCAAGCACCTTCAAAATAACCATTTTTTCTTGATTGTTAGACAGTATTTTTGCAGTCACAAGACTGAAATTGCTGACTGTAAAATAAAGACATATCAAGCTAAGTAGGCCTATCTGATATTTCTGTGGTGAGTGGGCCTTTCTGCCTCCTGGGACACTGTGAGGGCAAACTCTGACATGGTGGTTATTTTCTGAATTAAAGGGAGAATGAAAACAGTTGAGACTGCATGAAGGGAAGTAAACGGGATGAAAAGCCCCATGGAGAGGAAATCCTGAAGACAATAACAGTTGCAGCTGAAAGAAGAATCCCTTCCGCAAAAATGATAGAAAGAGAGAGAGAGAAAGAGAGAGAGGAGATTCCCCTTTCTGATTATGTAAAACCGGCCTAAGGCCTGATTTTCCATAATCACTGAACCAATTAAAAGAGTGGGTCAACTGAAGGATAATAATCTTAATTATAATTTATTAAAATGAAAATTTTATGTCATTAGTTCAATGTTGCATCGAAAGGACAATATCTACTAGCCAATGTACCAGTCCTGTAAACAATTTTTTTAATGTTAATACTGCATCTTCGTTATGCAAATCACTTAAATACACAATGCTTTGCTCTGTAGGCTAAAAAAAATTTTTTTTACTAACCCTAAAATGTAAATACATTTTGTTCTCAGATATCCCTGCCCTTTCTCTGGACCAGACCATTTATATAGGGCATAAAAGCTACAGTATAAAGCTACAGAATATTTATTTCCATACTGCATACAGTATATTGCATCATAATTGCATCACATATATATACATATATATATATATATATATATATATATATATATATATATACTGTAGCTTTTATGCCCTATATAAATGGTAAATATTTATTTATTTATGCATCATAACTGCATCATATATATATATGCAATATACTGTATGCAGTATGGAAATAAATCCATAGTATTGGTGCTGTAGGCTAATGCACAAAATATCTGCCATTAGAGTCTGCCATCTAGTGGATTAACTATGCATGCACAAGAGGATGGTTCTCTGAAGTCCTTGTTCACACTATTCAGGAAATCTACATCCAGATAAAATATGTCAAAAGAAGCCCAAGATCTGTACAAATCATGAATTCAGACTCTCAAGTCACTGAAAACATCTGGAGTAAAATAGTAGGAATCTCAGTGGTAAAATGCTTCTTGGAACCAGGGGAACAATCTGAGGTGTGCAAGCAGGGGAACAGATATTTTTAGCAGCAAGAAACCTAAGGACAAGTGTTATGGAGTATAGACCTAAACCGATTGTTAAACATTCAGGAATATAATTTTTTTTTTAACTATATTGATGGAAATGCCAAAGTTGCACCATTTGTTTGTAGGGTACTGTACTATGTACTCCTAAATCCTAATTTTCAGTCCATTTTGCCTACAGTATTAAAGGGTTAGTTCACCCAAAAATGAAAATTAAGTCATTAATTACTCACCCCCATGCTGTACCAACCCCGTAAGACCTTCGTTCATCTTCGGAACACAAATGAAGATATTTTTGATTAAATCTGAGAGCTGGATCACTCCTCCATAGGCTGCCTAAGGGACTGACACTTGACGGTCCAGAAAGTCATTAAAGAAAATGTTTAAATATTCCATGTGCCTACAGTGGCTCAATTATAAGTTTATCAAGCGACGAGACTACTTTTTGTGCGGAAAAACAAACAAAAATAACGACTTTATTCGACTATTCCTTTTCTTCCTTGTGGGCCTGAGACGAGAGTTCAAGAGATTTCCACGACGCATGCGCGAGAACTGAGATGAGGACGTTCTTCTTTGACTCCTTGTTACCGGCTGCTCACCGCTTAGAAGTATTACCGCCACCTACCGTATAAGATGACGTGTTGGAAGCGCAAAACTTTCTGTTTACAAGCAGAGGAAGACGCGCGCTGTACATACGCATTTCAATTCGTAAATATGTCTACTGATTTCGACTTTTTAACCATTGTATATAATATAGCGAGACCTACAGCACATTAAGTGTCGAATTGAAAAGCGTATGTACAGCGCGCGTCTTCCTCTGCTTGTAAACAGAAAGTTTTGCGCTTCCAACACGTCATCTTATACGGTAGGTGGCGGTAATACTTCTAAGCGGTGAGCAGCCGGTAACAAGAAGGAGTCGAAGAAGAACGTCCTCATCTCAGTTCTCGCGCATGCGTCGTGGAAATCTCTTGAACTCTCGACTTCTCGAAATCTCTTTTCTTTAATGACTTTCTGGACCGTCAAGTGTCAGTCCCTTAGGCAGCCTATGTAGCAGTCATCCAGCTCTCAGATTTAATCAAAAATATCTTCATTTGTGTTCCGAAGACGAACGAAGGTCTTACGGGGTTGGTACAGCATGGGGGTGAGTAATTAATGACTTAATTTTCATTTTTGGGTGAACTAACCCTTTAAGAACTTCAGGTTCAGTATATGAACATAAGGTCTTATAAAAAAAAAAATCACAGTCCTACCAAGGAACCAACTTCCCCATCCTTAATCCAGATTTTAACCATTCCATAACTGCCAGCACTGATCTTAGACCACCAGCAGCTGTGCAGTCAAGTGGGCGGGTGTCTGAGAAAAAGAAATGCATTTCCCATGACCCAGATCGCTCACATTCCATTAGGAGTGGGATGAGAGAGAGAGAGAGAGAGAGAGAGAGAGAGAGAGAGAGAGAGAGAGAGAGAGAGATGTTATGCACAGAGCAGAGTCATGCCTGAGAAACATGCCTGATGTTTTATAAAAGCAGCAGGTAACATATTGCTTTGTAGGATCCTAGGCGGGTAATTCTTCAACTACGGCCATTTTTGGCCACGTGGACTTAAAGAAAACACTCTTCACACTAAGATCACACTTACTCTCAGTAGTTTATTTGATGTGTCCCATAATAACGTGCAACAGTAGAGGATTCCGTCATTTTTGTCATGTATTTCAGAACGTCAAAGTGTAATTTCCACTACATCTCAAATTATGTGAATATTAGATTAATAGGTCAATTATTTCATCATATATATATCATACTCAAAATGTTTGCATCGTTTTGAACAAAATTCCAGCTTGATTGGAAATTACCAATAATAACAGTATTATGTTCATAAGTGATCTTTCCCTTGTTTTTTTTATTTACAAAAAATACATACCACATCTCATATTTCATCTCATGCCTTTTACTTACATTGCTGTAAAAAAAGTAACATTTTAGAGGCAAGCTTTGTCTTGATGAAATTAAATGATGCCATACAGTTACAGTAGTAATCAATTTAGTTAAACAACTGATATAAATTATTTTTTATGTATATATGCGAGTCACACACACACACACACACACACACACACATATATATATATATATATATATATATATACATTTTAAAAACATTATATAGGCCTATATATATGTATGTATATATGTATGTATATATATATATATATTTTTTTTTTTTTTAAATTTTTTTTTTATGGTTAGTCTGGAAAAAACGTCGAAACCCCTCCCATACAAAAAAATATACTGGCGTTCTCACTTGCATTTCCACTTTTTGTCACATGAGGATGCACTAATACACAACTTGACATAAAGTGTCAGAAACGGTTTCTGTTTAACAGTACATTCATTTGACATAAATTGCATCTTGGATTGAATTATTCATCACTGGGTAAGATGGTTAATAAAATCAGTCTGTCAGTGGCAAATCATCCTAATGAGTCTCGACCCCTGCTGCGATGGTCCAAGCTGAACACACACACACACACACACACACACACACGTTTGTTTGCTTTTATTCATAGACCTTTTTCTGTTAGTTGTCTCTTTTGTTTTAATTCTCAGATAATAACATTATAATACTATATAGACTAACCCTAACCCAATCCATAACTCTTGACAGTATTAATTATAAATTATTTATGTTATTCGTTTTTCCAGTTGAGGACACCTCCGAGTTTTTGTCAGACTTAGCTCACTAACACACACACACACACGCGCGCACACACACACACACACACAGTTGTGTAAAGTGTGATGCACCAGGACAGCAGTGTGCTCTTTATTACAACATTTTGGCTGATGGCATACTTTCGCAGTAAACGGGTAAAATGTCTGCCTGTTAAATATACCATCAATCTGTCAGCCAGTGCATTTGTTACTGAGCAACGTCTGTCTCAACTGTGGCCAGAAGTGATCCAAGGTTACACACATCAGGGCGAGATCACTGATCTGAACATATGACTCTCACCAAAGACTCTCCCTTGAGAAATAACATGTCTGCTGTGGCCATGAGGCTGGGACACATATGGTAGTTGTTCAATCAGATGAGAATATGCTTGCATTAATAATATGTTTATGAGACATGAAAAGAAAGGGTGTGTGAGACCATCAAGTCATCCACGCAGGGTTATTAATATGGGAGTTAGGCTATAGATGGTTTGTGGACATTTTATAAACCCGTTTTATGCGATATCCGAGTCACACAGAAACAAGTAAAAAAAAAAAACGTGAAATGTCACTAAATGTCACCAAATGTCACATGTCAAACTAACAATGAAAAATACGGTAACACTTTATTTTACAGTGTCCCTGTTATACATCTTACATGTACTTAGCCTACTAGTTTTAACCCTAAGCCTAGTTATATAGTAAGTAGGCTACATGTTTTAATTAATATTACTACTCACTACTCAGTACCTACTTATTTGTGTAATTGCATTATAACAAGAGCACATTATAATACTGAAACCAAAAATACTTCTAAATCATTTATTAATCTTAGTAAATGTTTTTTTCTTCTCAATTTTCAACATTTATTTAAAGAGATGTTATCATCATTTAGTCAATTATTTAAGTTATTCCAAACCTGTAGGAATGACTTTCTTCTTTGGTACACAAAATAAGTTATTTTGAAGAATGTTTCAACTGTTTGTGATCATACTATGAAAGTTAATGTGGTCCAAAGCAACACCAGACTCCATTGACTTTCATTGTCCTCCATCCGTCCGTCCATCCATCCCTCCCTCCATCTACCCATTCATCAATCCATCCATTCATCCATCTTTTGTGTGTTCTGATAAAAAGAAAGTCATACAGGTTTGGAACAACACGAGGCTGAGTAAATGATGACAACATTTTCATTTTTTGATTAACCATCCCATACATCTTTGTAAAAACTATGATATAAAATCAAGATTAGCCTAATCAAGGATAATTCACAGCCTTTTGCCACGACACATTGCCCTGCTCTTCTGAACAGTTTCCCACATAACATGGTCATATTTCCATTGCTTCACCATGAGTCAAGTTCGTTGACGGCTAGTTTCACAGTGAATATCAAGCGCTCTTTGTGGGTTTTTCAACGTTTTTCAAATCGTCACAGCTCCATGTGTCGCCCACTGCTTGACCAAATAGCAATGGCTTTGTTTTAAGTGTTGCGACATAACAATTTTAGCGCAGAAAGTTTATATGATTCATGTCGCATTACACACTTTAAAGTGAGAAGACCATGATGACTGACAAATGGCCGTTAACATATCTGTCATGTCATCTATCTACCACTTCAGAATAGCAGATTCGAGACTCAACCTTTTTTTTTATTTAAAATGTTGACATTTCATATGCAAACAGTCTTTTATACAGAAAAATTCAAAAAGATTTTTTGACAAACGTTTTAGTATTTTGTCCACAAAATGCTCTCTGCAACCTGTCAATAGATGAAACTGTTGCTCAGGCTTTTGTTTTTAGTCTTCATGGTCGGATCCTTCCAATTCTTAAAGACGGCATATTATGCCGCTTTTCACAAGATGTTATATAAATCTATAGTGTCCCCAGAATGTGTCTGTGAAATTTCAGCTCAAATTTACCCCCCAGATAATTTAGCTTGTCAAATTTGCCCCTTTTTGGGGATGAGCAAGAACGCTCCGTTTTTTTGTGTGTCCCTTCAAATACAAATGAGCTATAATAAGATCCCCTTCCTATCTCAGAACGATCTGATCGGCTTGTTTTTTGACACGCTTACAGAGAAAGGCTTACCTAAACAAAGTTACTGGGTTACTTTTCACCTTTTCTGGGTTGGTAGATCCACCCGGGACCCAATTATAACACTTAAAGGCCCCCTGAAATAAAAATATAAGTTTTTTTAGCTTTTAGTATGAATATGTTAGGATTAAGGTTATGAAGATAAATCCAGGCTATCCAGGTAACTAGTAGCAGGGCATTCATTTCATTCGTTTGTCAAATAAGAGTTGTTCTAGCGCTGAAATTTGTGTGTTTTTTTTTAATCAAGCTGCTGAGCTCATTGCCGCAGCTATCAGTGGCATGGATTCTCTTGTTCTCTTGTGGCTCACGCACAGTCTTCACTCGGACGCGAGCTTCAATCTATCGCCGTTGCTGAGACTCTTTATTCATTCTGGTGAAATCACAAAACACAATGCATACAAACGTGTCCCTTCTTGATATACAAACACATTAGATAAACATATTCGGTTTTAATAAAAAAAAACTAAAAAAAAATTATATGAGTGCGGATTAGAACCCAGAACCGCTTGGCAAAAGTATAGCCTACCACTAGCCCATGAAAGCACACAAGTTACTGTCGCGGATCTATGGATTTATTCACATGAAAGTTCTCGGAACTAACATTTATCAGTACAGTAGATCTCATTAAATGGCAAATTAAACCCAATGTACTATTGAAATTGATTTCTGGACATCGTAATGCAATTTTTTCCTAAAATTGTTATTGTACACATATATTGTACATATATCTTAGCATTCTAGCAGCCTCTCCCTACAACACACCTCTGTCCCACCCACTTTTTAAAACAAAATTACGCTACTGGTTGGAGATGTTTGTTCGGTTGCTCGAGTTTTATTCAGTTTATTTATTCCCGACTGTACATTGGTTAGGAATGAAATGACTAGAATGTATTCACACCTCTACTAATGAATCCGAGCGTATCACCAGCGCTCGGATTCTCTTCCATGGTGCTGTCAAGTACGACTTGCAGTCTGTGAGGTAAACTAAACGCTATTGGCTATTTGAAAAGGGGGAGGAGCCATTCAATATGTCTCGCCTTAGCTTCCTGTTTCAGCAGAAATGATGTCAACGCATCATAAAAAGCTGCGCTTTTCAAGGCACTTCAGTGAGCCTTTAAAAACAGAAAAAGTCATATTTTCATGATATGTCCCCTTCAAATGTAAGTTTCATGGCCCGTTTTTAATTGTGAGAATTCTTAATTTATCAAATCTCTCTGTGCTAGATAGCTACCCCTGACACTGCATCTAAATTGAAACTTAAACAGGATTGTCACTTTCTCAGACTAATTTTAGGACCCTTTTGCAAGCCCTGCATTTATTAAAACGTTATGGCCCTTTCAGTCATACCTGTGTCTCAACCCATATATTTAAAATGCCAGATTGCAAATACACTCCATTGTAGAGAACATCCACATGCATTTTGAAAAGTGACCTCGACTTGAGCAATATAAACTTCAATATCACTGTTTAAATACTGTATCATATAGCGTGCCCATATTCATGACCAGATTTTCAGCTGAATCAGTGTGATAGATGCATTTCAAACGGGCTGGATCCGAACTGAATCTCGGTCAGATGTTCCTCCATCTCACTGAGACAATAGTTCCTCTGGTTGCTAGGAAACCTGCACCTCAATGTCCTCAGCTGGTCTCCAACCTTCCTTGAGGTGCTTCTAACGATCAATCACCTCCCTGCACGAAAATTGGCTTCAAATTATGGAGAAATATGGATGGCCACTTAATCATTTTCAGCATAATGTTATTCTGTGGGCATGGTATGAAATGTCCAAAACCACTTCATGTGTCTGATATTAGAATACGCTTCTGGCGAAGTCTTAATTAATGCTTCTCAAATCTCTGGTTGTGTCTTCCACTCATTTCCTTTCGTCTTTTCTTTCCTGCCATCCATCTGTTGCTCATTTCCATTTCTTCTGGTTCAGTTTGGGATAGTAACAAGCCACTTATGTGCTGCATGCATCATTTATAATTGTTATTTATTCTATTAACTGATGTGGTTTGAGTTAATTTATAACAAAGTACAGTGAGCCAAACTTCTAAAATATCATATATAGGATTAGAGTCACAATATAGCTTCCAGAATCAACAATATAATTCAAATCACACAACTTTTGAATATTTTTAATTAAAACTAATGTGTTGAAATCCAGGGGCATCCCTTTAAACAATCCTAACCATTGCATAAACGCAACTCTCTATTCAACTCGTTTCAACTGATTTTTATATGCAAGTCATAATTTACCATGTTAAACTCAAACTACTTCTCTGTGGTAGTCTTATTTCTTAAAACTGAAACATTGCTGTCAGGTGTATTATATTATATTATATTATATTATATTATATTATATTATATTATATTATATTATATTATATTATATTATATTATAAATGCAAAGAAATGTAATAGCTCTGCATAACAAATTTTTGACACAAAAGATATACTCAAGAAACAGCATGCAAATGCACATCAGTGACACATTCATGATCTGGGAAAAGTGTGTGTGTGTGTGTGCCTGCTCAGATGTGGCCAAGATCCTTCCCTCTCAGTCAGTCACGTTCAACATTACGTCAATACTGACTTTATGGGGTCTCACTTGGGAGCCCAATCACCTTCGGGTAGTAAGAAAACGGGCCAATGAAGATTGGCAAGTGAGATTTGCATGCCAAGCCACTCTCCCAGATATACGGGTATATAAACTGGCCGGCATATCACTTATTATTCCCTGCATTATTCCCCGTTCTGGTTTCTCTACACCGCAGAGAGCCACTTTTGTTAATAAGCAGGGTGATCTGAGTATTAAGTGGTAGTTCTCCCACTGGGCCAGCCCCCATGGACCTCCCACTGCTCACACACTTTGTGGGCTGTGGAGCTTTCTGATGAGGCTGAGGCTCCTTCTCATGGGAGACCCAATGTCTCATTTGGGGCTCCTGCAGAGGACCAGATGTCAATCGTTGTATTGGAGGGTGGGCTTGAGTCCTCTGGGTATGAAGACTCAGCAGTGATCTTCTGGGAAAGTGGCACAGGTTGAGTCGGACCCAGAGTTGACAGCCATGCTTTCCCAGGCCGCTGCAAGCGTCGGGCTTGAGTGGAACCATACACCATGAAAGCTTGTGGTTGGACGATTGGTTTCTCAGTGCGGGGCATGCTGCACAGCATCATCCTGGCCCGGTACCTTTCTTCCTCCAGGTGCATGAGGAGGTCACAAAGTCGTGGAAGGCACCTTTTACTGCTGCTTTCGCTGCTTCCGAAGCTCTCACTACCCTCAATGGTGGGACAGACAAAGGGTACGCAAAGATTCCTCTGGTGGAGAGACAAATTGAATGAATGAATGAATGAGGCATTTATACAGCGCTTTCATATGTACTACTGTACACCCAAAGCGCTTTACAATCATATCAGGGGATCTCTCCTCAACCATCACCAGCGTGCAGCATCCACTTGGATGATGCGACGGCAGCCACAGTAAAACGGCGCCAGTGCGCTCACCACACACCAGCTATATTTGGAGAGGAGAGAGAGTGATAGAGCCAGTTAAGTGGATGGGGATTATTAGGAGGCATGATTGGCATGGGCCAATGGGTAGAATGTGGCCAGGACACCGGGGTTACACCCCTACTCTTTACGAGAAGTGCCATGGGATTTTTAATGACCACAGAGAGTCAGGGCCTCGGTTTAACGTCTCATCCAAAGGACGGTGCTCTTTGACAGTATAGTGTCCCCGTCACTATACTGGGGTGTTAGGACCCACACAGACCACAGGGTGAGCACCTCCTGCTGGCCTCACTAACCCCTCTTCCAGCAGCAACCTGGTTTTCTCAGGAGGTCTCCGATCCAGGTATTAACCAGGCTCAGCCCTGCTTAGCTTCAGTGGGCAACCAGTTTTGGGCTACAGGGTGATATGGCTGCTGGCCATTGATAGTGATAGGCCATTGATAGGCCATTAACCCTCTGGGGTCTGAGGTGTTTTTGGGGCCATTGGGATGTTCTGATATGCCCTTACATTTGTGCTTTTTTCAGTTATTTATAAACATGTTAATGGCAAATGTGTAAATTCACTCTATATAGCACAAACTGGGCTAGCATAATATCTAAACAACATGCATGTACATGTTTGTATTTTTGAGAGAATAATGTTTATGCGTGGTTATTGAAAAAAATAAAAATGAAAGTTGTTGAAATAAGGCCACAAAACACATATTGATTATTTCTTCACAAGACTTTTGAAAATTGTATCACATAGCCTAGAATATTTGCTCCAAAACTATGTGAGAATCATCCTGACTACTCATTCAGATAAGACAATAAAGTATTTTTACATTTTTAATGACGTGTTTTGTGTCAGAAAGCTTTATGCGAGGAGGCGTGATCTCTCATTAGTATGTATGCATTTCACACCTGAGAAAGACAAAGACCCTCCCATAATGGCCCTATTAGGTGCTATCAGGCCATATCATTATAAGGAGCCTTGCACAAAGAATGAGGAGATTTAAAAAAGAATGGCTTTTACATTGTTTGGATTTATTTACAACACAACATAATCGCACATACCTGTAAGATACACACATACCTGTCAACATAGTACCTAGTACATAGTACATAGTACATAGAAACATAGTACATACCTGTCATTTCCAAGGTGTTTGATTTTTCATTTTACCATGTTCATGTACAGAGACTGTTGAATGTTGAAGTCAGCAGGACTCAGTGACATCTCTCCCTGTAAAAAATGAAATAAAAAAATAAACACCTTTGAACATGCTGATATCAAGAGAAACTATATGGCTGCATGACTTTGGGCATGCATTGTAGAAAAAATTGCGATTTATTTATATATATAAATATATATATATATATATATATATATATATATATATATATATATATATATATATATATATATATATATATATATATATATATATATACACACACACACAGTGCTTAGAATAAGTGAACACACCCATGCTAAAGTTGACTACCTTTCACAATATAGACATGGTTTTATTTCAGTTAGCCTAACTGAACATTTATACATAAATAATATATTGTATTTAGATAGAATCACAAATTTTACCGGAGGCTGAAAAATATTTCACTAAATCATTATAACCTAAGCAGTTATTCGCAAACAAAATAAATTACGCATAAGGCAGTATTTTACCATGATAATCAGTGTCATAAACTAATCTCAAAACTGAGTGAAATATATGTAGTAGGCTAATATCACATTTAAAAAGTTTACACGAGCGTATAGGGATATTGTGACTGTGAGGTAATCTTTCCTATGTCAAAAGCTAGCCAAAACTAGTCAAAAATATAGTCTGAAAATTCATTTGAGCTCTATAATCAGAAAAGGAATTATATAACACTAAACAACTTACTCCGAACTTGTATCCTCGGCGGGGTCAATTCGTTCTTCAAAATGCTGCCGTTGGTCGTCAGAGTTTCAAATTCCTCTGAGGAAACGGTGAATCCTCGCTGTCCAGAATCATCTGAAGGGCTTCTTCACCGAAGTAGCGTGCCATCCTCAAAACGCAATGAACTATCAGTGAATCTCATGAAGAATCTTTGTGTTTTTATGGCATTGATCGGGGGCGTGTGCGCGATCACCTGAACTATTTACATGTGAACAGCGCCGGGGGCGTGGCGGCCTCAACTCATTAAAAATAATGAGGGGAGAAAGAAAAAAATGGACCTCTCCTTGGTTTCAAACGGATTGCATAAACTGAGAATATTTTTTTTATATATATATTAAAAGAAGAGAATTCAAGCTTCATAAAGAAAAATCTCTCGTGCCTGTGTGACAAGTAATCGCGGAGTTACAGTTAATCTTAGGACGCGTTTCAGAATGGACTTCACTGACAGAGAGAACGCAGAACTCGCATCATGTTTGTTTTTCTTTATTTGGTAAAAAACACAACACTTTGTTTTTATTGTGAGTATCCACAAAAAAAAGAAACTTAACAGGATCTAATGATGTATAACACTTATATGTAAGATCAAAATCAACCGAGTATTTTGAGTCTCTTTTGCACTGATAAGAAAAAAAGCAAGCAGATCACGCCGGCGTGATTGCCGACCCCAGAGGGTTAAATACACCTTGATAGTGTATTTTGCCCTTTTGAGTCACTACAGTCATTTGAGCTTAAGATCCTGTCTCTTAAGACAATGCTCATGACCACGCTCACCTCCATTAAGAGGGTGGGGGACCTGCAGCCATTTTTGGTCAGCCAAATGTGCCTGGAATTTGGGCTGGCTGACTCTCATGTAGTCCTGAGACCTTAGCTTTGATACATGCCCAAAGTTCCCGCCTCTCCTTTTTGGGACTAGGTGGTGAACTTGCAAGTGTTGCCCCTGGAGGATGCAGATTCAGCCCTTGCGTTGCTGTAACCCATTCGAGCCCTGCATATTTACGTGGACCGCACGCAAAGCTTTAGGAGCTCAGGGCAGCTCTTTGTCTGCTTTGGAGGGTCAGCAGAAAGTTGTCTTCAAATAGAGGTTGGCTCACTGGATAGTGGATGCCATCGCCTTGGAGTACCAGTCTCAAGGCATGCCGTGCCCCCTCGGAGTAAGGGCTCACTCCACTTGTGCTTCTTTGGCAGACATCTGCAGAGCTGTGGGCTGGGCTGACACCTAATACCTTTGCGAGATTCTACAATCTCTAGGTGAAGCTGGTTTCTTCCCGTGTGTTGGTTGAAAATAGGTGATGTGCAGGAAGGCTGGCTCAGTGTCACGCTTGCAGTGCAATGCCTCTAAATGGGGGATACAATCGCCTTCTTTACTCTCCAGGTGAGTTCCCCACCTGGCGAATCCTGGGCTGAGTTTCCTCTGAGAGTCCTTCGGCAGTCAGACGTGGCCCAGGGCGTGAGATGCATACACACTCGGTCCGCCCCTGTATTGGGCTAGATGCCTAATATGTTGTGATCCCCTCTTGGTAATCCCATATGTGTATTCTTTCACTGTACAGTTTCAAGGTCCCTGTCAGTAAACCCGTGTCTTTCACTGGGAAAATTCCGCTTTGCCCCGTCTCTGCGTCTGTAGTGGTTCCCTCCCTGTCTAGGTAGGAACCGCAGAGATCTTCCATATGTAGCCCGGCCCCCCGTAGCGTCTCTTTCCATCTGGACTCAGCACGCTTGCCCAGTGTTATCCAACCAGTTGTGTCTAAATAGGGTAAAACAGAAAGGAAGAGCAGCTTTCCTTAGAAAAAAAGTTCTGTCCTTCCGTCTCACAAGGTACAGAGGTCTGTTCGACTTACATGGGGTACTGGGAAGGGTCACTGGTTTTGGCGTTTTCCATAGGGACCCCATAATGTCACTATTGACGTAACTTCAAACGTGACTGACTGAAATGGAATGTCTCCGTTACTTGTGTAGCCCCTGTTCCCGGAAGGAGGGAATGGAGATGTTACGTCACTCCTGCCACAACCCTGTACCACCTGCTGAATGGCAGGATCCCATCTCTCGGCTTGATCTGCAAATCTCACTTGCTAATCTTCATTGGCCTGTTTTCTTACTATCCGAATGTGATTGAGCTCACAAGTGATACCCCATAACTTCAGGATCGACGTAATAGGTTACAAGAGTAACTGAGACGTTCTTTCTATCCAAATTTTCTAAGTGATATGTATGGTGCAAAACTAACACCTTTAACACTATAGCTACAGAGAGGCTGCTATTCAGGACAGTTTAAATCTTAATAAAATTCGAATGAATGAATTGTCCACTTAGCCAATAAACTTATAGGCTTGTAGTTGACATAAAATTGGTAGTGACATCAGTATGGCAAGATTTATATGGATATAGCAACGTGAAATAGTTGCCAAAATGACTCTACATGTTCATAAATTCAAAAAAGGCTGGACCAGAAGGCAAGAGAGTTGTGCTTTATTACCACAGTATTTTCAGACTTAAGGTGAGTCAGCGTTTGGTGGTCAGCAGAAGGTTTGTCTTTGATGAGAACATGATGGCCTTGCCAGAGCCTGTTCATGGCGGCACAGCTGCTCTCATAAAATGTTTTGATAGCCTTAATAAGCGGGCAGCACTATGTGCTACGTTTTACCGTGATTAAATCCAATCAGTCCATGTGCTATAAACGGTCTCTTCTGACTTTACCCTCTACAACCCTGTTTATCAGTTATCAGCTTTACTGACAGTTTGAGGATCGAACAAGATTTACACAAGCTCTTTTTAAGAACTTTCATTGGCTAAATATTTTTAAAACAGACAGACAGACGTAAAGGGTGAGCAATAGCATTGATTTATTGAAGAAGAAAAAAAACACCACTACCAAAAAAAAAAGGGCCACTTCGAGTGTCAGAGCAAAAAGGGCATGTTTGAGCCCTACCTGTGAACGTGCCTGCATAGCACAGACACTGTACATAAGGGTCATTATTCGGTTAGGGGCATGTTTGACTACTTGAAATCATGTTAACACATTTCAATGTTCTAAAATATAGATCTGATGGGGACTTGAAATTGTGAAGCAAAATATGAAACAACAGTGTACCTAGCAGTCAACTGACTTAAAAAAAATATATATATATATTGAATGTTTCTACAATAAAATTCTCAAATTTAGTAATTAAAAATGTGGTAAAGTTACCGGATGATTATTGTAAACATTGTAAAATGAATTACATTTCTGATATTTTATTTCCATGTTAAAGGGTTAGTTCACCCAAAAATGAAAATTAAGTCATCAATTACTCACCCCCATGCTGTACCAACCCCGTAAGACCTTCGTTCGTCTTCGGAACACAAATGAAGATATTTTTGATTAAATGTGAGAGCTGGATCACTCCTCCATAGGCTGCCTAAGGGAATGAATCCTGACGCCCAGAAAGTCAATGAAGAAAATGTTTAAATATTCCATGTCACAACAGTGGCTCAACTATAAGTTTATCAAGCGACGAGAATACTTTTTGTGCGAAAAAACAAACAAAAATAACGACTTTATTCGACTATTCCTTTTCTTCCTTGTAGGCCTGAAACGAGACTTCAAGAGATTTCCACGACGCACGCGCGAGAACTTAACTGAAGTAGTTGAAGGAGATCGCAATTCTCGCGCATGCGTCGTGGAAATCTCTTGAAGTCTCGTTTCAGGCCTACAAGGAAGAAAAGGAATAGTCGAATAAAGTCGTTATTTTTGTTTGTTTTTTCGCACAAAAAGTATTCTCGTCGCTTGATAAACTTATAGTCGAGCCACTGTTGTCACATGGAATATTTAAACATTTTCTTCATTGACTTTCTGGGCCGTCAAGTTTCATTCCCTTAGGCAGCCTATGGAGGAGTGATCCAGCTCTCACATTTAATCAAAAATATCTTCATTTGTGTTCCGAAGACGAACGAAGGTCTTACGGGTTTGGTACAGCATGGGGGTGAGTAATTAATGACTTAATTTTCATTTTTGGGTGAACTAACCCTTTAACTTGATTTGAGCTTCTTCCTTGTTTTTTTTTTTTTTTAAATGCAATTTTTCTCTCAAACATGTGGCATGATGATAATTACAGGAGTATTGGAGACAGTGATACTCTGCTATAAAACAATAACAAATAGAACATATTGAAGCTGTGATTTTTAGGCTCACAGGAAAAAGTGGCAAGTATTTTCATGATTGTAACCATTTTTGATTTCTAGAGGAGAAGTTAAGTTAATTTAGTTATTCTCAGAATTTTGGCTCTTAAAAATTAAGAGAATGAATTAATGAATTAATTAATCTGTACCTTGTAATTAATTAATTAATCATTTTTTTAATGAATTAATGAAGTTTCAAAATATTAAAGGCTATATACTGGGCTATAAATTCTAAATACATAAACTTTTTTGAAGATCATCAATAATTTACGAACCTATCATTGATAAATCATTGAATAATATGATATTCAAAAAAGCATTGTCATGTAAGAAAATATACAATAACATTTATACACATATATTATATTCTTATCGGTTAATACGACCAACGCCAAATAAGTGCAACTTCAATAATAATCCTTCTATGATCAACACATGTTTGAAAAAGCTCGATCATTCTGAACTAACTCCTTCTGTCTCCTTTTACGGTGACTGGACAAATATCAGCTCTGTAGCTGTTGACTGGACTCCAGTGAGTGGTCTGTGTATCCCCAGCTCTGGATGTCATAGTGAGTGATCGTTACTGAACTGCCCTAATTGTTTAATTAGGTTGGGGCAGATGAGATGTGACAGCTGCAGGGTGATTCATGTTTACGAGTTTCCCGCTGCCATGATGGCCTGTCGTTGGGTGCAAGGAGTGATGAGGCCTTTGGCAGGCGAGCTGGCATCTGTCGTCCATGTCATGGGTAATTGAAGAGAGGCCTAACAATCACTGCCGGATCCACGGCAGCGCTACACCTTAATATTAGTCTCTTTTTCTTTATCCATCACTCTCTCTCTCTCTCTCTCTCTCTCTCTCTCTCTCTCTCTCTCTCTCTCTCTCTCTCTCTCTCTCTCTCTCTCTCTCTCTCTCTCTCTCAGACACACTACTTTTATCACATCTGACTGACAACTGTCAGGTGCGCATGGTTTTACCTAGTCTTTATCTGATTTCTTTGCTGCTTGAACAGTGTTAAAGTTCTCGCTCAATCACATTTGGTTTCATTATTCTCGGTGTCTAACTGTGCTTATGACTCCTTTCTCACTAATATCTTGTTAGTTTTGTAAAGTTTTGTTACGTATTAATACAGTTCGGAAGGAATTTTTATTTCATTCCTTACAAATATTAATACATAACTTGAACATGCCCATGCCCATCAAAGATATCAGCGATGATTATCATTAAACCTAATATAGCTGGTGGTGACAAAAATATAGTCTCAGGTTTAATGACATTCATCGCTGTTATGTTTGATGGGCATGTTCATTTTGAAAGTTATGTTATTTGCATATTTACTCTGATATTTCATAATATTTACTTGGATATTTTCTCATTGTAGCCAAGATCTTCAAGATATGCCATCTATTTAACACCAGCAGAGAGTTGATTACTTGCTTAATGCAAAATCTGGAGGTTATATACCAATTCTGTGAATGATGACATTTTAGTGCTGGTGCAACAAACTTTGAGTCGAAGACAAAATCTATAAATAAGACAATGTGGGTGAGAAGAATAAGTATCACACGTAAAGTGCCACTGAGATAATATAATGTTAAAATACTCCTTCTCTTTATGGATTTCTAACAGCTGGGCAGTAATTGAGGTCACAGTAACATAACTATATCTGATGTTATTTAAACAGAAAGACCTGGGGTCTTGTGCAAAGTGTCTTCATTTAAAAGTTTATATAAATACAAAAAATGTTCTTTGGCCACATTCACAATTATGTAATTATAATTATCACAATTAAATTAAATAAAGATTATTATACAATTTACAAGGAAAAAATATTTCAGTCTTTCAAAATGTCACATTTAATTCAATGTGTTACTTGGTATTTCTTTGTAATTAATTTACAAGCAATTTCTGAGAGAAAACTGTTGTTTACACTAATGTTTTTTTCAGTGACATACCCATTTTACAAATTACAGCCATGACATGAGTGTTTATTCTGCTGCAGGTTGTCAAGAAATAATAGGGGGAAAAAACGAAACAACTCACTTTAGATCAATAGATAAAAAAGAACTGTAAGTGTGAGTAATGATGTTCTGACATGATGCTTTCATTGCACAATTTTCTCATGAATCTTTTGTTATTGGTTCCATGATACTGTCTTTAATTGACAAATTGAACATTTGAACTCCACGAATTACTTTTGAGGCTAGAAACAAAGCTCACAGCAATTACAAAGCTGTACACCAAATATATTGACCTTGGTGAGAGAGGATTCAGCATTGTTGTTTCCTTGTGCACACCAATATTACATAAAAAAAAAATTAAAACAGGAGGATGGGGGAAGGGTCACGAGCAAAGAGTCAAATAATAGAGTGGTCTCTCAGGAACCTGTAGGTAAACACTCGAAACATGCATCGCATTGATCGCAGCATGATACATAGTGTGAGATTTACAGACTGGACTGTGTATTACTGCTATAATGGCCATGGGTTAAAGCAGACACCCCTCTGACTGCTGACTGTACTAAATCACTCAACTCATTGAATTAAACCACACATCATCCACTATCCACTTGAATACTTCTTTTTAAGATGTGATGCTTTTTTCCATCTATTAATTTATTTAAAAATACATTACAAATGCACTTTGAAAGGACTTGAAAATACCTTTTTATGATGACATATTACATGCAACAAACAAACAAGAAATGACATCATAGAGAGGGCCCCAGCAGACCCTCATGACTGTGTCTCAAGTTCAATAATTCTCATAAAATATCACATAACATTTTATGACAAGGCAAGGTTAGTTCAGGTTGTAACCATATTTTCACTACGGTACGCCTATAATAAGTGTTTATATTCAGACTATTTTAGACAGGGCGGGACGACAACCTCTGCGGAGAAGCCCAGTAGGCTACCTGTGTGACTCATCAGAAACAGAGAGAAGTAGCTCCTGCTACAGAGCAGTTGTACATCGTACATTGTGTACTTCATTGTGTATTTACGCATACGTATGCACTGTGAAATAGTACTGTGGTATGTTTGAATTTTTTTTGAAAAGTTTAAATATGCATTACACAGATAGAATAGTTACTGTTGAGAAAATAGTGATGAAAAAAGTTTTAAATAGTGGCGCCAATAAGTAACTTAAAAAGGATCCGCATTTCAAATCTTATGTAACAAAGAGACCCGACTCAACAGACCTCCTCAATCCCCCATGTTCTCCACTAATTAAAAGCTCATAATAGGTCAAACAAAGCATGTGCAATCAGAGTAAGGTCAGACATGCTTCAAGGCACTAACCAGCATCCACTTACTGGCAAGTACTGGATATAAGCCTGCCTCGATGGCCAACTGTTTTCTTCAGTCTTCTATATAGAGATGGAATGTGGAAATTATGCTCATTTTAGGGTGCCATCTGTATTCAATTCTTACCCATTTATACTGATGCCAAATAAAGGGTAAAAAATAATAATAAATGGCCTTGGAGTTATAATTTCACTTGCTGCACTGCAGTTGTGTTTAACCCATTTAAGCCTGTTGGAAAATAACCAAGACTCTACAACTCTTTTTCCATTTAAAAATATTTTTCCGGGTTATTTTTAAATCATACTGCCATGTCTGGGTGTTTACTCACCTGGGTGTGCTTTGAATTGACTGCACCAATTTGGGACCACTAGGGGGAAACACTCACAGTTGTATTTACTCGAAGTAGGGCTGTTATTATATCAGATTTTTCACTACACGATTATCGTGGCCAAAAGAATTAATGAAAATGCTATAGGCCTATTGAACTATTTCGAATTTTTTTAATAAATAATGCTATCAGCCATTGCATTCAAAAGGAACAATTTCACTTAATGGCATCTAGTTTGAAATAATAACTTCGTTCTGTAAACTGATGTGGCTTTTTATCACGGAATGAGGCAGAAATTATATAATTTTATAGTATTCTATTCAGTGATTCAGTGACTGTCGCAATGGTGTGTTCATTCTCTTCATGTTTAATTAGTCTCTATTTGCATTTTAGTCAGCTACAGATGTATATGAATGTCTCTGTCCATATTAGGAATTTCCTGAAACATGCATCCCCGTTTCCTTTCCTCTTCCTTTCCTCAGTTCCAGCTCCGCCCACGTAGGATGTGAGGAAAGAAAATGAGGACAGAGGAATCAAAGGAAACTTATTTGTTCATTGGAATATTCTTGATCTCTGTTGAAGGTTGGTTATTTAAGAAGGGGGAAAAAGCAAGATGCCCTGTTTAAATATGTGAGATAGTTTATTGAAACTGCAAAGGTAAAGCATAAATTTAAATTATTGTGACAGATGTGAAAGGGAGGAGAATTTATACGTGTGTCAGGTTTCTTGAAAATAAAGACTTCCACATAGGATAGACCTGTGCAATGCTCCTCTGGAAGCTTATTCACTCCTCGTTCCTTGCATTGCAGTCAAAGAATTAAACTGTCCTTCAAGATGGCTTTCTTTGATTGGTGACAGGGGTCACAGGCTGGAGGACAGTGGAGCAAGGAACGAGGAAAGATCACTTTCTACTTAGACTACTTGCACCAGTGGCGCAAAAAGTGGGTATGCGCTATATGCGGCGCATAGGGGCGCAGCACCATGGGGGGCGCCAAAGCGATGGTTAAAAAAATAAAAATAAAAATAAATTAAAATTGAATAAAAAAAAAAATATATTGTATTTTCTATATGTAGCTGCTGTTGTGCGTTTCTAAATCATTTCTGCATTTCTTAAATGTTATATAAAATTTTAGAGGACTAAAAGGCTAGAGTAGGCGCCCTCATGGAGAAGGGGGGCGGGGTAATATTGCGTCATTCGCGTGCGGGCGGGGGCGCCGTGAGCGCTGAGCGAGCAGGTACGAGTAGTGAGTGAGTTGTCGTCGAAAAAGATGGATAAAACAAAATGCTGGGGGGCTAAAAATAGAAAAAGAAAGAGGGAAAAGGAGATGGCATGACAATTGATGCGACAGCAGCTAAATAAGTGCATGCTGAAAGCCAACAGGTAGGATTTAAAGTGTGACATCCAGGCATGCATGCTATCTATATATCTGTGGCCATCGGGACTACCGGGAGATTCCCGGTGGACCGACGTGCTTTTTCGGCCGATACATCTCATACTTTTTTTTTTTGTCTTAACGGCCCATAAAACTCGTACATCGGCGGCCATTGGTAAAAAAAAGTCAGCGTTAGTTTTTTTTTTTTTCTGACACACCGGCCCATGAAACGTTATCATGTGCTTGTATCTTTATAGAAATTAGTACAAAACTAATTATGAAAGTTTCCTTTATTTTTTCAGTGCATTTGTTTTACAATATATGGCTATTACTATCATGGGATTAATATTTTAACTATTATTATGTAGTAGTGTAATGTAGACACTAACTAAAAGAGGTTTGAAATTTTCTTTGTTTAATTTGCACACTGAATATGGGTTGGAGCTTTTAATTTTGAACCTTCAAAGTGCACCAGACTGCTGAATTTAACATTAAAGAACACAAAATTTTCTTACGGGGGGCATGCCCCCGAACCCCCCTAGAAAAACAGAGGTCCACCTACCACAGTTTTACCTAAAATCCTAGTAGTTTTTTTTAGGGGGGTTCATCACGGTGGAGTAGCTATAGTGTAATTGTATCAATAAATGACAATTTTGCACTTATCTGTTAGCTCTAACTCGTTCCTACTCACTTATTACACGGCACACTTATTTATTTAAAAAATTGTTGCTGCATAACCCTCTGACACTGGGTAGCTGCGCCCCTGACTTGCACCACCGAATTATGTGACCCAAGTAGGCATTGTATTAAATCCCAAACCTAATCCTAACCCTACCATCACTACAGCGCCTACTGGGATCACAGGATTCGGCACAACACCTGTAAAGGCCAGCACTCAGCGCACCTACATAAATGAGAACGCAGATTATTACTACGTTTTATGGCTGTCAATTGATTAAAACTGATTGAATCATGTTCTCTGCATTAACATACATTTTTTTTAACCTGCTGAAATGTTCCTATAAATATGTCTAAAACTGTGATAAATATTTCCCCACTAACCTGCAGCAGTCCAGTGCTTGTCTTCTCATTAACAGTGTTTTTCTCTTACTGATCATATTTCATAGCGGTTGGAGTTTTCATTTTTAAATGAATTTGACCGATAAAAAAGGATTGCTTGTGTGCGCTGGTGATGGTAGCCATTGACTTCCATAGTATTTTTTTTTTCCTACTTAAGTCAATGGGTACAATCAGCTGTTTGGTTATCGACATTCTTCAAAATATCTTCATTTGTGTTCAGCAGAAGAAAGAAACTGGTTTGAAACAACTTGAGAGGGAGTAAATGATGACAGAATTTTCATTTCTAAATAAGTGAACTATCCCTTTAACAAAAATGAACTGTTGGCATATATATTTTGCATCAATACTGTCAAGTTTGTCCTGTTGGACACGACACACACCAATACGGTCAAGTGTCACTTGTGACCATTGCATTGAGACATGTTTTCAGGGTCTTAAGTGCACTGAAACAACTTGAGAGTGAGTAGCCTAAATGATTTTCGTTTTTGGGTGAACTATATACTTTTAATGAAAGATGCAGACGTGTTTGGCTTCTTCAAAAAGTAAGGAACAAGACACTATTGCACTATTGCATTGCACTATGAACGGAGTAAGGTTATGTCTCTGTTAAACTGCCTCCTTGTCTTTATTAGTTACCTGTAACATTACAGAATTAATTAATTAACGTATTGTTAAGGTGAATATAGACTAAAAACCTTAATACATTATCCTATTAATTTCCTGATTCCTCCTCCGCTTCTGTGAATGTCCTCAGTCCCCACCAATCTCAAAATTAAACCTACGCCTTTAAAGAGAAGTATAAACATATACCATTCCGAGATAACATGTCTCTGAAGTTTGACTTTTTGCACCATTACAATACTTATAGGCAACTAGTCATCATATCTTCCGCTCCATGAAACACGTTAATGCTCAGTAGTACACACATATGGTTCTTTAATGTATTTGCATTTTACTAAAATGGAAATTGGACTGAAATTAATTTTCTATGGGCATATATGCGGCTGAAACAGGTAGTGCATTCCAATTTTTTCAACATCAACATTTTAATACAACGTTATAGTGATGGCCTTTAGAAAACATGTTTTTTAAGGAGGTGGTAGTGCACTATAGTAGGCCCCTGTGGCGCAGCCTAAGCTTTTGTCCTTAATGGCATTTTTTTCCTTGCATTACTTTTACTTTTATACTTTAAGTAGTTTTGAAACCAGTTACTTTTACACTTTTACTTGAGTAAAAAGCTTGAGTTGATACTTCAACTTCTACAGAAGTCTTTTTAAACCCTAGTATCTATACTTCTACTTGAGTAACAAATGTGAATACTTTTGACACCTCTGCATAAATTACATGTAAGAGTTTAGCTTTCCATAATGCTCACATTACACAATTTGAGGTAAAAATAGAAAATACTGCTCTCTAAAGATATTTGAAGTAAGCATATGATAATCCACAAATTTTTATCCGAATGAGCACATTTTTGGGCTAAAAAGACTGATGGATGTAAATTTAATAAAACACAGAAAGGCGTAAAGTTAACAGGTTAATATAACATTCCCCATTTCAGGACTAGCAAAATAATTGCAACGGAGGCAGAGGTGGGTGAGCAGGTTGGTGGTTGATCAGCAAGTCCTGCAGACTGGGGTGATTAAGGAGTCATTTTTGCGGAATCCAAAAAAACGTTCACACTGGCAAGCTAACTTTTTTGGAATGCAGGTAGAGTGTCTTGTCTGTCATATCCGAGGACATGCTTTTACTTGGCAGTAGGGATGTCTCGATCAGGTTTTTTTGCCCTCGAGTCCGAGTCATTTGATTTTGAGTATCTACTGATACCGAGTCCCGATCCGATACCTATATAATAAAAAAAGAATAAAGAAGACAGAAAAAACAGATCCAGGATGTTCCTTATTTTAACATTCAACAACTCTGTTAACAAACAGAGCACTTCTGTGAGGTAGCTTCAACAATCAAGTAATAAATAACATGAAATCTTCACTTTTGGACTTTAGTGCAACAGTAAATATAGAAAAAGTCTAATATAAAAACAAATAGCACCTCAACTTAAAATACCCGGCAGGCATGTAAACAAAAAATAAAAAGTCTTTTAAACAAAATAATGAGACTATATATATACACATTATACATTAGGGGTGTAACAGTTCACAAAATTTGCGGTTCAGGTATTTTAAGTTGAGGTGCTATTTGTTTTTATATTAGACTTTTTCTATAGCCTATTTACTGTTGCACTAAAGTCCAAAAGTGAAGATTTCATGTTATTTATTACTTGATTGTTCAAGCTACCTCACAGAAGTGCTCTGTTTGTTAACAGAGTGGCTGAATGTTAAAATAAGGTGAATTAAATAAAAATAAGGAACATCCTGGATCTGTTTTTTCTGTCTTCTTTATTCTTTTTTATTGTATAAGTATCGGATCGGGACTCGGTATCGGTAGATACTCAAAATCAAATGACTCGGACTCGAGGGCAAAAAAACCCTGATCGGGACATCCCTACTGGAAACACCACAACGATCTGACAGCACAAGACACCAGTCACTGAGAAATTAATATATAGTTGAGTAGAGTGGAATCAGCTGGCGGAATTAGTGAGGACACACCCACACTAATCATACACACTACACAACAATCACATGAGACAAGGAAGAGACAGTGAATTCATGAACCGTGACGGTACAATTCATTTTTAAATATCATGATTATCATCAATCCTGGTATCGCGACATCCCTACCTCAAAGAAGATGAAAATGTCAATAAAATCTCCAACTCCGACTGCAATGATGAATGGTGGAAACAACAAAAATACATCTGCCAGGAGGTTCCCATATTTGCACAAGTTGAGTATAAAAAATGATTAATCTCTGTGCTTCCCCCTGCAGTCATAGCACATGTGTCGAACAGGTAAAGGCAGTCGAAAAACTAATTATAACCTAGGTTTAAGATTTTCTTGAAATATGTGACCACCAGTTGCTATATATGAAATAATCTTTGCGTGAAAAATAAAAAAAAGAACTGCATAGTCTATTTTTATCAATTTCGTGTTCAAATAATTTTAATTACGCAACACATCTGGGCACTACTGGGTTAAATGTATTCTTATGTAATATGTTTCTAAGTACACATTCCGATTTGCTGCATAAAGTATATAGTGAGGAAAACGATTTTTTTTTGGTAGTCCATTAGATAAACAGCATTCATTATATCTATTAACAACGATTTGTAGGTCCACTTTAGCCAATCAAACCCCCCCTTTTCATTTTAATTGGTCTTTTCAAACCTGCCACTGCTGTGCCCCTTGCCCTATCTTTCATAAGCAATGGCAGGAAATAATATTTCCGATCAGGAGAAAAAATGCCTGCCAAAGGTCAGAATTATCTGGAGTGTTGCCTAAAACAGCACCAAACAAACCAGAATGATCTTTTAATGCCCAAACACCCATCTGGTTACTTCCTACATTGAACCACTATGGCCTCTGCGTGTTAAGGGGACATTTGTATTCTCTTAGTCATCATTTACAAGAACACTACAATATATTGTAGATGCAATACAAATGCTAATAAAAAGTGCTGTTATAATTTATATTCACAACATGGGATAAAGATTTGCTCCATTGATGAACATTTCCTGCTGACTGACCTTTAACTGGGTTCAGCAGAGCCTCGAAAGCTTTAAGCTGCTTTCACATGTCACGTGACTACTGTGTCTACACATTGTCCAGGCTTTCCTTTGACAATAACAACAGGGTTATTAGACCGTCTTCCTGTGAGGCTCCTAATCCTGTCATTTATCTCAGGTGCTGGGCAGTGCAAGGTCAGTAACCTCCGCTGGACTTACACTATACAGCCGTCTGACCTACATTTTTAGGAACAATAGGGTGTGTTGCTAATCAATTCATTTAGATATTACTACATGAAGCACATTAGGTTACTTATGTGGGTTACTTTACAATCAAGTTTTATTGTGTAGATTGTGTAAATTCATTCTAAATAAATTTGATCCTAAACTATTTTGCTAAATCAAATATTTAGTTCTCAAATTGAAGGCGTTCCATTTGAAATTGAAACAGCATGAACCCAGAGCCATTGGCATCCATTCGACATCAGTCATATTTTTGTGACATTACTACTGGACAATTTTCTAATTATCAGAATCAGAAAGAGTTTTATTTAACTACTATGCTTGCTTTCACACACACAAACATTTAATTCAGTAGTAGAAGCGTCCAGTACTGACAAAGGCACAAGACAGACACAGAATAATAAAAAAAAAAATAATAATAAAAAAATATACAGTTTAAAACTTTACACACACAAAAAAAATAAAAAAAATAAATAAATGCAAACAAATACAAAACACCATCATGGTAACAGGCATGACGCTAAAAAAAATGCAATAAACATTAGTTTAACAACATAAGATAATACATAAGACATAAAACCCAGATAAAAAATAAGAAGAAACATTATTACAATTAAAAAATAATTCAAATTAAAAATGTGAAGTGGCACATAGGGATTTGAGAATGTCGGTTTAGATTTTTTCACTGTAAATTATAAGTTGATTTGTTCTTTTAACTTCCAAAATGGTGCATTAGTAGTATTTTACTGTAAAATTACATGTAAGGCTAGATCTATTACAGTTTTTCTCCGTATATAGTATGGGAACTTACTGTAAACCAATTAACAGGTTTTTACTGTTTTTTTAGAGTTAAAATTACAATAATTTTTTACTGTAAAAATAAAATATAATAAAACATTTACAAATGCAAATAAAAGTACAGAGAGGCACATACACAAGATTATCTCTCTGAAAGGAATGGTAAAGAAAACGAATATGAATAAGGAGTAAAAGAAAACATGACAGTTAGGAGAGTCTGGGAAAATCTGCTGTGAATAAATCTGCAATAAAACAATCACTCACATATCAAGAGTAATTTACCGTGACCATTGCTTTGTGTGCTGCACTAAAACAATCCAAAATATTCTGTGATCCAATGAGGCATGAATGAAAGGCTGATGATTGACTCATTTGAAGTCATCTGTTTTCCTTTGTTAGAAATTATGTGTTGCCCTTTGGGAATAGAAGAGGAAAGGTATTTTATTTGGGTTTCCAAGTAATTAATGGAATTCTACATTTACAAGTCACTTAGATTGGTTGTTACCTGAGGCTTTGATTTTACTTTTTAATGTTATTATAATAATGATTTAAAAGAATAATTTTCAAGAAAATTAATAGCTTGTTGTCACAGAAAAAAAAAAGTCCACTGCATATAAATCAAATCAAGATCACAAATCGAGACCCGTTCATAGCATCCCAAGATGCTGGATCCTCAGACTCCTCATAGTCTGTAAACAGTAATTTTATAACACGTCTACCAAAATAGTAAAAACAAGAAGAAATCCTCCCACGCCTCTTTAAGCCTATTATACAGTTTCACAGTCGTATTAACCTCGCTGCTGTTCGTTACTCTTACATCTGTTGCTTTGTCTGCAACAGGCATAATACGTTGCTCATCCACTAGAGTCCTTTTTAAAGTAAAACGCTTAAGATTAAGGGGGTGAGAGGAAAAATTTAAACATTTACATTTAACAAATTGATCTAAAGCTTTTGCTCTCAAAGCAGTGCAAATTTGTTGCTGTTAAAATGCTACATTAAGACATTTTTTTATTCGTTCTCAGAGTAAAACAGGGATATTAGTAAAAGATTACTGAAGTTAGAGAGTACAGTATCCATTATATTTTGTTACAAATAGGGATGCACGATATTTCGGCCCCATATTGGTCGATATATGTTCAGTTTTGATGTTATCGGCTTAATAAAAAAATGTGGATGGTATATTACAGCTGATAAATAATGGATAATTTCCTTCAGCTGAGACATTTCAGAAGCGCACGGTTCGCAATGATGGTTTTGAATCGCTTGAAATATGATTGGAATCACTTCAAAAAAGGAAAATACAGTTAAGTGCAACATGTGCAGCGCAAGTCATATAAGCTACATAACATTTTAATGAGAACATCATTATGATTGTGGGCTTGGGAAATGGATTTTAATGGTGAGACTTTTGTTTTTTTGTAATCAGGCTCTCAAAAAATATATATAAAAATTTGGATTTCGATTTATTGGCCAATATATCTTTTATCGGCTTTCAAATATAAAGAATTATCGGTTATCAGTATCGGCCAAAATGTTCATATCGGTGCATAATGCATCCCTTGTTCCTATATTTTGAAAGGGCCCATCATATACAGCTGCCTGCGATTGAGATATGCATGCGTGTCAAACAGTGCTATTATTGTTAACTAAAATTAATACTAAAACAATAAAAAATGTCTGTTACCTGAAATAAAGCTGAAATAAAATAAAAGCTAAACATTAGACGAAAAACCTAAAAATTCTAAAATTACTTAAAACTACTTAAACTGAAATTAAATAATTAATTAATATTTATTCAGTTAAATAGACAATTTGAAATGTAAAAATGACAATAGTAGTTATACCAAAAACTGAAAATAAAATTCAAAATATTAATTTATACTAAGTATTTAAAATACTAAAATAACACTGCTATGTCA
Organism: Tiaroga cobitis; assembly: GCA_030578255.1. Lineage (NCBI taxonomy): Eukaryota > Metazoa > Chordata > Actinopteri > Cypriniformes > Leuciscidae > Tiaroga > Tiaroga cobitis. The sequence goes on along the minus strand of CM060591.1, from coordinate 38,815,372 downwards.
TAGCAGACGTATCATAAAAGTTGGAAAACTGTCAAAGTATGAAACCATGTACTGTAATTTTTTTAAGGAAAGTTGTCACTATTAGTTTAAAAAATAATGATAAAGAAAATGTACATGGCAATAAACAGTTTAAAAAAACATGTTCATTACTGCCTATTATTGATTTATCAGAAAGATGTTTTCTATGAAAAGAAATAGCCATCATTAACGTTAGAGGGGGGTTTAATGAAAGAAAAATATCTGTCTGTTGATGTCTGTCTGTCAATAATAATGTATCTATCTGTCTGTCTATCATACACCAGCAATAAAGAGACAAAAATAAGAACTGCAAACTGACCTTGCATGTAGTAGAGTGACCATTTAACCAGATCCAACACCACATTACGGTATTATTGTTCAAAACTAAAATGGGCTGTTGCCATGGTGTCCCACGAGCCACCGTGGAGTCAACTGGTGGGTGGATGGTGGTTCCTTGTTCCTGAAATAGCTGCTTAATTGTTTAAACAGATAACTGGTGATCTGGCGCTGTGCCACGAGCATGCCTCTCGGGTGCCCACCTGGGACGTGTGGACGGCACAAACAGTCTACACCGCTGGGAGTGAATGAGTACATCAGTTAAAACGGCACATCTCCCATTCTGCCATTCACTGGGCCAGCACGTGTTAATTGCCTTCTTTTCAGTCAGGTTGTGAGTTCATTTTAAATGGAATTAAAGCTAATAAGAGGTTCAAATTAAGGGGGTTTGTGCTGGTGGGATATAATTTTTCATTTGAGCTCTTAGAAGATCAGATAATGGTGATGGTGAAAGCTTGGTTTTGTACTTGTGCTTGCTTTAAAGTGACTGCATTGTCTTTGAATTGTCTTTTGAAAGGAGCAGGTCTGGTGTAGGAGGAGACTAGAAGGATTGAGGGGTAAAATGAGTCATGAATTAGTCACTGCACTGAATTGTGAATTATGATAAAATAGACACAAAAAGTGATTTCACGTGCTCATTGCGACATCATCACTTTCCCTTGGCAAGAGAATCCAAACTATGACAATTTCACTAAGTTAATCATTTAAATGGCAGACAGGGACAGCAAAGAAGTAAGACATGTTTGCATATGTTACATGTTGCTGGAAGAAATATCTTTGGATTAATTTGAATTCAAAGAAGCCCTTGATTTATCTATCATAACTTTCAATAATTAAAGAACAAATACCAAGTTCAGTCATGAAACTCTACATGGCGCAGGCCGATGGGTCCTTACATTGTTAACAGCACAGCACAAGCTCATCGATTTCTGTTCTATCTGCAGCCAATAAGCTTGCTGCCAAACATTCATGCCAAACAAGTCCCCCTTTAGTCAGTTGTATCCCTTAAATCTCATCTTTGATCACCAAAATGTATTTTAAACGTTTTCTTTTCCTGTGAAAAAAAAGTAGTCATGCCTTAAAATAGCTGAAATGTAAATCTACACCCTGCCTCCACTCACGCCAGCTCACAGATTTACTCGGCCAACTTACTGAGGTAAACGCTGCACAATGGTATCATTCTTTATAATGTCGGACACATAACGGTAATTAATATGATTAGCCTTTTGTTGGACTATGTTATCAAACAGCTCATGTGTTGCTAATGTTACACAAACAATGTTCCCATTCCAATCATCAGAAACGCGTTTAACAACTCAGAACGTCAATGGAGAAAGGCATATACTTTATCATAACATTGTAATATATACCATAAACGCGCTAGATTGCTAAATCTACCGGATTTTTCATATCAACAAAAAAATATACCGGGATAACCTGGCATCTCTCCAGACTACCCTTCTAGTTTGCTGTTAATTTATATGCTAAAGCCAGCCGGAAGGTTTACGGGATTGGTTGCAAGGTTTTTTGTGACGTCAGAAACACAAGCAATTTCCACCTCCACCTTCCCCAGGTCCAACCGTATAGATCTGTCATGGCCAATTTTACATAGGCTATTTGTGCAACAGCAGCATGAAGAGCTTACTTGCTCACAATAGCGTGTCTGTTTATGTAGGCAGTAGCAAGCTCTTTATTTGCTCTGAAGCAGCAGCAATATCAGAAGCAGCGTAGCAGATCTATTCCTCCAAGACCAAATGCATTAACCCTTAAGTGCATGGATGTTTCGCCAATCATTATTACATAGTCGGGTATTGAGTGACCCGGATCAATATCTAACAAGGATGGATCTCTACCCGTCACGATTATATAAAACTCTCCGGATATTGGAGTAACAATTGTTTAAGAAGAAAAAAAAGCATATTTTGTTAACTTTTGGAGCTTGTAAGGGTTCCGTTTAAGCAGATGTTTTATCATCACTGTCCTCGTCAGAGCTCATTCTCCAGTACATTCAGCATTCAGTATCAGACATTGCCGCCCTGTGGAACAAAGGTGAATTGCACTTATTCAGTCATCAAAGATTAAATTATTTTTGTGCAGAAAAAAATATAATTGCACTGTGACACACCTAGTTAGTGACCCTATAGAAGTTTTACAAAAAATGAATGGGAAAACAGGCATTCTTTTATAATTGTATGTTTTTATTGTTGTATTGTTTATAATTCATTGATTGAGGAATACTTGGAAGGTTGATGTCTAACTTTAAAAAATCAATGAGGAGGAGGGTAGTGAATGACGTCCCGGCTCACTAAAGACCCGAGGTATGCGTTTACAGGTTAACATTATCATATCCATTAACCATGCTAAACTCTTCTGAGAGTTGTCATGATAGAACTTAATGCAGCGCAACATACAGTTACTCAAGAATATGGAATTTTCTTCTGTTGCATTTATATAAGAGCTAGCAATAAAATATCAACAGAAATGTTTCTGTTCACAGCCTCACTACCTACATAGGCATCATGCCAAAGGGCCGTTCACACAAAGAAAGATAACTGTACCCATAAATTAATAATTGTTCTAAGACTGTGAGAAAAGAGAAGTCGACTACACAACTACTGCATAACGGAAACGACAAAGACAATATTGTTGGAAATTGGAATCGCTTTCATAATGTTTTGTTTTTTTTCCGCTGAAAACATTGACAGCTAATGAATTCATCCGATTTTAAAGAGCTTGAGCATTTAAAGTGGCAGACGAAATATCTGTTGCATGTGCTTATAATAAACAGAATGTCATTGTGCATTAGTATGTGGATGCTAATAAAAGTAATCGCTTCAGTTATTGTTCTTAGTGTGACCAGGCCTAAACTATTGTGGAACCTGTACCATTTGGGGTTGGTTTATTTATGTTTTTGAAAGGAAACAATTTGTGCTCATCAAGTTTGAATTTATATAATCAAAAATACAGTGAAAACAGCAATATTGTGAAATATTGTTACAATTTAAAATATTTTTTTAATATATTTTTTTATTTTAAAATGTAATATTCTGTGATGACAAATTTGAATTCTCAGCATCATTATTCCAGTCTTCAGTGTCACATGATCCTTCAGAAATCATTCTAATTTGGTGCTCAAGAAATGTTCGTTGTTATTATCAATGTTGAAAACAGTTGTGCTTCTTAATATTTTTGTGTAAACTGTGATCCTTTTTGTGTTCAGGATTCTTTCAAAACAACAGCATTTACATTAAATAGAAATCTTTTGTTACATTATAAACGTATTAACTGTTAATTTAGTTAATTATGTTCATTAATTGAATGCATCCTGAATAAAAGTATTAATATACAAAACCTTACTATTTTGAAGGAACTTTTGTCGCACGCTATGATTTGACTTGCGACACAGTTAGACATTAGCATGCTTCTATGCTAACAGCGCTAGTAAACATTAAAAATCAACATACACACCTTTTTAAAGCTGCAGTCCGCAGTTTTCCTCTTTGTCGCCATCTCTGTTCGCAATCTGCAATTGCAGTTATTCATGGAATTATCAACTTTATGTGAGTTGTGTCTCGACACGGCACTGATTAAATCTAACAATCGCTTATCATATCACGTAAAACCGTGCAAATTATACTTTGTTCTCAAATTGTTAATGTTCAACATCAGCATTGCATGACCACATTTAATGCCCTTCTGATATTTATCCTTGTTTTTCGCATGGGCCGGTTGCAGTCTCTTTTTTTTTCTGTAGCCACTCCGAAGTCATTGACATTTTACAACGGGTGAATCTCCTGTTGTCACTGGTGATTGTCGTTTTAACCTTTCTGGATCCGCCATCAAATTGATAAGTTTAATTACAGTATCTCAAGTGCTGTGAGAAAAGGCTATAAATCTCCACCTCCAACATCCTCACTCGCAATATAGCCTATATCCGAGACTCCTTCCTTATGTGTACAGATGTGACAAAATGATGCAAAGACATGCTCGAATTTCCCACGGAAATCCACCAGTACCACTGGAATTAAAAACTTTATTACAAGTTTACCGCTTTGAAGGCAAGCAGACAGTTTTGAACACTGGCTGGTTATGTATTTGCTCAAAGTTATTTTGGATAATTTTTAACCCAAAAAAGCTACGGACTGCAGCTTGAATTACACTGAAGTACTTTTTATCAATACTAAATAGATTTTTTTTTTAATCTCATCTGCTACTGGATTTACTTTTTAGACTGAACTTATCGCAGTGCATTCTGGGAGTGTTGAAAAGCATTCAGGCTGTGTTCGAAAGCTTAGACAGCTGACTTGTTGCCTTACTGCCCTTATCAGGCAATGACTTTGCAGTGAGCGTTTGCACGGGTACCTCACAAAACTGATTTCAAACAGGCTTCTGATGCAACATAATGGTTTAATGATCTACAACAAAATAGAGAAAGCGTTGGTGATAACTAAGCATTTTAATTAGCCCACCACAATATTAATTTATCGCTAGAAATGACATCAAAAGTGGAAAAAGTTGGTCAAAAATGTACATTTACACAAACTGACCAACCGCAACTTTATCTTTATTCCATATTTATTTTTTAGCTCAACTGTCATGGAATTGAATGCACAGGATTATAGGATATCATAGGCAGTGAAGGATACATCTGTATGCTGCCTTCAAAAATCAATCAGATGAAGGTATCTCAGTAGACAGGATGGTACATGATCATTGGATTTTCGACACGCCTTGTTGCCTTCTCACCTCCGTATCCTTCCTGCGGAGGCAGCATTTTTTTTAGTTTTTGGACGCAATCTATATATGTTTCCTTTATGTGCCATTTAAACTATTAGCCTATGTTAAAAACAACTTCATAGCCTGTCAATCTCAATTTGGCACACAACAGTAACAAATGTGCAGGCAAACCCATCATGTCATCTGGAGGGGGTTAACGGTGAGCCTAAATATCCGGTACCAGAGCACCTTTTGATGAAGCACATCACTCAGAGCCAGTGGATGACCTCTCCACTGCGACCCACTGGCCCATGAAGGGTGTGTCACCACAAACAACAAATTGTGATTTAATGCTTTTAATTTCCAATTCTCTGCTCTCCAGTCAATTGCTTTAGTCCCTCTTGTCTCACACAGCGAAGTTTATAAAGAGATTGCTGCAGGAAAGGAGACCAGTTTTTTTTTTCGTAGTTGAGCATGTGCTGTGGGCTTTTAAAGACAAACGGTTGGGCGAGTGAAATGTCTGTGTTATTGGCTGATTTTGAGACAAAACCCTTTCTGTTTAGATGAACCAATGGGTCAAAACTGGTTATCATGACCTCGTTAGACCCTGCTGGTAGATGCTGTAGCTACACCCCCTGGTTCTAACAATCGAAAACAATGCAAAATTAGCCATAACTCATTTTATTATTAATTTTGTATTTTTTTAATACATTGAAATTATTAGGAATGTTGAAGGCAGGGTAGGCAATTTGTTTCAGAAACATTTTTGTTATGCTGGTTGAAAGTGTCTTCACATCCTGGTAGCAATAAATAAGTTAAGTGGTCTAAATGTATTTATATGTATATATAAAAGTCAGTGCTCTTTAAGTTTTTTATGTTCATTATTATTGTAATGTTATGTGCTTTGAGACATGAGGTAGTTTATCGCTGTCTCTCGTCGCGTGGCGCTTTGCAGACTCTGCTGTGTGCGTTGTGTTCATGTATTTTGAAGAAGGCGTGGCTTTGGAGATGCTCTGAAGGGAGGGTGGGTTCTCATGCTTTTAAAAGCTTGGTATTGCTGGCCACTCCAAAAATTTGCCTACCCTACCTTTTAAAAGCATATCTTTCTAGTATTAAAGGTCCCATATTATGCAAAATTCACTTTTGCATGCTGTTTGGACATAAATGTGTGTTGGCAGTGTGTGTACCCAACCACCCAATAGTGATAAAAATCCACTCACTCCTTTTTTATTAATCCCCATAAATCATCAGCCGTGTCTCCCAACGACCTGTTTTCAGAACGCTGTTTTAGTGACGTCACTAAGCACAGGCCCCGCCCACGAGTGTTGACCGACACTGCCGTTCTAACATAGGCCCGCCCTGGTCGAGTTCACAGCTGCTGCACTGACGAGAATGTCTCCCAAGCGTTGTAGGTGTTGTGTGGCTGGATGTATAAATCCACATAGCTCTCTCTCTATTAACTCTTGAAATCAGAGGCAGCCGCTGAAGACGAGGTGGAATTATTTTGTTTTTAAAGAAAATGCTCCCTCAACTCTACCGAAATTCGTTTATGTACTTGCGCACTTCTTATATCTTACTGTGTTTACTCAGCTCTTACGGTGATTTTCTGAAGTAAAACTGACGCTTCATCTTTTGTGTTATGTACAATAAACTTTATTAAATCAGTATATATTTGATCATCATTCGGACCTGGTCCGAAACAGCAGACTTGTAACGTTAGGCTAATAATAGTGGATACATAGGCCTACAAGCAGATGACAAACACGTTATAACCGTAATTAAACTACTAAACTATACCTGTTCCATCTCTATACAGCACTCTGTCTCTGTAGGCATTATTGTCCGACGGAGAGTTTCTGACATTACGCGAGCTCATGAAGCTCCGCCCCCTGTGTCGTGCAGCAGCAGCTTATTTGCGTTTAAAGGGCACACACTAAAACAGCGCGTTTTTCTGAGCCGCAAAAAGTGACAATTTAAACATGCTGTAAAAAATGATCTGTTGGGTATTTTGAGCTAAAGCTTCACATACACACTCTGGGGACATCAGATACTTATTTTACATCTTGTGAAAAGGGGCATAATAGGGGACCTTTAAAGACTCCTTGAGATGGAGTTCAATATGTATCCAGGTGTGCAACTAACAATTATGCATTTCACATATTGATAGGATAGCATCTTGCAGTTGATGGAGATTTGTGGGATGCACATCCAGGGCATGAAGCTCCCGTTCCACCACATCCCAAAGATGCTCTATTGGGTTGAGATCTGGTGACTGTGGGGGCCATTTTAGTACAGTGAACTCATTGTCATGTTCAATAAACCAATTTGAAATGATTCGAGCTTTGTGACATGGTGCATTATCCTGCTGGAAGCAGCCATCAGAGGATGGGTACATGGTGGCCATAAAGGGATGGACATGGTCAGAAACAATGCTCAGGTAGGCCATGGCATTTAAACGATGCTCAATTGGCACTAAGGGGCCTAAAGTGTGCCAAGAAAACATCCCCCACACCATTACACCACCACCACCAGCCTGCACAGTGGTAACAAGGCATGATGGATCCATGTTCTCATTCTGTTTACGCCAAATTCTGACTCTACCATCTGAATGTCTCAAGAGAAATCAAGACTCATCAGACCAGGCAATATTTTTCCAGTCTTCAACTGTCCAATTTTGGTGAGCTCTTGCAAATTGTAGTCTCTTTTTCCTATTTGTAGTGGAGATGAGTGGTACCCGGTGGGGTCTTTTGGTGTTGTAGCCCATCCGCCTCAAGGTTGTGCGTGTTGTAGCTTCACAAATGCTTTGCTGCATACCTCGGTTGTAACGAGTGGTTATTTCAGTCAAAGTTGCTCTTCTATCAGCTTGAATCAGTCGGCCCATTCTCCTCTGACCTCTAGCATCAACAAGGCATTTTCGCCCACATGACTGCCGCATACTGGATGTTTTTCCCTTTTCACACCATTCTTTGTAAACCCTAGAAATGGTTGTGCGTGAAAATCCCAGTAACTGAGCAGATTGTGAAATACTAAGGACGGCCCGTCTGGCAACAACAACCATGCCACGGTCAAAATTGCTTAAATCACCTTTCTTTCCCATTCTGACATTCAGTTTGGAGTTCAGGAGATTGTCTTGACCAGGACCACACCACTAAATGCATTGAAGCAACTGCCATGTGATTGGTTGATTAGATAATTGCATTAATGAGAAATTGAACAGGTGTTCCTAATAATCCTTTAGGTGAGTGTATATATATATATATATATACAAATTCTTACAGAGCCCATCATTTTGCATGGTAGTGTATATGAAAAAATAAAAAGTATAAATGTCAAGAGATTTAATTAATCAGACAACATTGGAAACTATATTTGGATATTATTTTACTTATTTACATTGTAAGAAATATATAAATACAATTAAAAAAGAGAGTTTAAAATGCATTTAGGTTGCAAAGGATTAACTTAGAAATTAAAGGGAGAAATAAAGCAAGCAATTTTATAGGAATTTAGTTGTGCAAAATAAAATAGTGTTTACTAATTAAGACTAACCTACTTTTATATGCTTTCATATTTAAATAGTCAAGAGATTCATCTCTTCATATGGTTTCATATGTTAGAAGCTTTCCTTAGCAGCCTTATTTCAGCTAATATTCCTAGTTAGATAACAACATAATAACTACAGACACTCCAATTTATAGAATGAGCAAGAAAATAAACTCATATAAAGTTGAACAAAAAGTTTAGTTTGGTCTTTATATAACTTGTAGGCAGTGGAGTCGTGTGGGAACTGTGTGAGAGAAGCCTGCTTACTGTAAGGCCTCACATCGAACAGAAGGTGCCGTCTCACACTCCAGGCCATTCACACACGCTCTTTACAGTGAGGAGTGAAATATTAACAGTTCTCCCCCTCTGTAAGTAATCTAACGTGGCTGCTGGGCCACAAGGTAAGGTTCAGGGTGCGTCTGGAGAGACTGCTGTGGTGATAAACCTCATTTACATATTTGAAGGAGAAAACTAATTAGACAGTTGTATAAAACTACATAATTACCATCCTCGATACAAGATTAATTATTGTAGTCATTTTAACTTGAATACATACTTATGGGCACTGTTTATCCTTGTGTCTGACATTGCAACGTGATCTCATGAGTATTCGTTTGTATTTTTACGTAAATTGTAGTTCTTCATATAATTTAATAGCGCTTTTCACAATACACATCGTTTCAAAGCAGCTTTACAGAAAATGCATGAGTCAACATTACAATTTGATCTGTTATCAGAGTTAACTGTCTAAGTTATGCATTTCACAAATGAACATATACAAATCACAGAGTTAGCGAAAAATGTAATAATTTTAACAATGTAATAATTTAAGGCAGAAATAATGAGCTCATTGAAATAATGAATCCTTGTTTGTTAACAAATGATTATGACAGAAAATTGTGGATGTGGCGAGCAGGACTTCGTATCTCTCACGGAGGAGCAGAAGTATAAAAGGAGGAGCGACGACAGTGGAGATCGAGAGAGGCCAGGTGCGTCGCGCAGGTGTCGCTCATCTGTAATCATGCCACTGGCCTCGCGCCGCTCTCTCACGGCCCTCGGCCTCGTCCTGCTCGCCACAGTGGCGTTTTATATTAACTTGCTTTTCACTGAAACTTACAATATTTACATATTGACAGCCCTAAAACATAAATTATTTACATATTGGCAGCTTTACAGATGTACAAATGTGTGCGAACTCTTATTTATGAATATTAAATTCGTGGTAGCCTATTAAGCCAAATTTTTAAAACGCAGAAAGAAGCGCCTGCGGACGCAGGATGCCAGAGCGAACAGAGGTTAGCGAGCCCACGCCGGCCCAGTCCACGCGTGCCTCGCTCTCACACAGTGAAACCGCCTCACCGGTCCTGTTCACACAGACGGACCAGCACCCCTCTCAGCTAGCGGGCGGTCTCGTCTCTTTTGGGGGATCAGACGAGGAAGAAGAGAAGGATGACAGCCTTTCTCTTGCTGCATCCAAATGCGAGGGTTGGACGGGCTCCATGGCCGACCCCGCACCCTCAACACAGGCTAGCACTAGTGATGCGAGAGCTGGTATTGACTCTGAGTTGCTCGAGTGGTCTTCCCCCGAGGAACCCACACGAATCAGGCTGGACGAATGGTTCCTACAGGGGCGCCGGCAGGCCCCTCAGCAGAGGCCTGCTCTCTTTTTTCCTGAGGTGCACGACGAGCTAACAAAGTCATGGAAGGCTCCATATTCGGCTCGTCTCAAACCCTCCACTTCCTCGACGCTCTTGACTGTCGACGGCGCCGAGGAGAAAGGATATGAGAAAATTCCTCCCCTCGAAGAGGCTGTGGCCACACACCTTTGCCCGCCCACTGCTAAGGGGTGGAAAGCTAAAGCGACTCACCCGTCTAAGCCTTGCCACACGACTTCAGCTCTCGCTGGCCGAGCCTACACCTCCGCTGGCCAAGCTGCTTCGGCACTTCACACCATGGCTGTCCTCCAGGTCTTTCAGGCCAAACTTCTCCACTCTATGGGCAAGTCTGGACCTGACCCGGAAGCTTTCAGAGACCTGCGCAGCGCCACAGACTTGGCTCTGCACCACAGACTTGGCCCAGGCGACTGGTAGGACCATGGCGAACTTTACAGTGCTAGAGCGACACCTCCGGCTGAATTGAACAGAGATGAAGGATGTGGACAGGGCCGCCTTTTTCGACTCCCCTGTTTCCACCACCGGTCTGTTCCAACGGTAAAGGGTTTCGTGGAGCGCTTCACTTTTGGCACAGAAAGAGTTGCAAGCTATGCGCCATTTCCTCCCTAAGCGTTCCAGCTCTGCTTCGGGATGCCCGGCCCAGCGGCTGAAGCTCTCGTTCTACAAGACTGAAATCAGTTTCCTGAGCATTAGGGACCCCGAGCCTTGAAAGCCTTCCTGGTCCTGTGACAGGAAGGATAAGAGAGTGGTTGAGTCCCGCCGCGGCCGGGCCACCCTCCAAAAAGCCTTTCACACGTCTCCCAGGCCCCTCTTTAGTTTAGGCGGATGGAGATGCAAGCATTGCAGCCAACGAGTCTGTTTTGAAACATGCACACATGCAAACAAACACCGTTTTTACGGCAGCCCAAATAAAACACAAAACGACCACTTTTCTGTCTGTTCCCCCTCCGGCTCATGCTGGAGATGGTTTAAATGTAGGATGTGTGCCCACAATAAAGTATGCACCCCTGCACATAAGCACTCTCCCTCTATCTATTTTCCCTCTGGCTCGTGCTGGAGGTGTTCCAAATGTAGGTTGTGTGCCCACTATAAAGTACGCACCTCTGCACATAAGCACTGTTTACACAGTATCACAAGCACAAAACAGCTGGGCGGCCGGGTCCCTATCACAAAGCGGCCCGTCCCCAGACTTCATTCAACCCCTAGCTATGCGGGCCAAGGCCTGGGAAGGCATTCCCGGTATATCAAAATGGGTGTTGAACATAATAAAACGAGGCTACTCGCTGCAGTTTGCTCACAGACCTCCGGACTTTGTAGCCGTGTTCGAGTCTTCGGTGAAAAGCGACGTAGCTCACGTCCTTCGCACCGACGTGTCGAAACTGCTAACGAAAGGGGCTGTAGAACTTTATCACTAAGCGAGTCAGGCTTTTACAGCCGCTACTTCCTCGTCCCAAATAAGGATGGCGGCCTCAGGCCCATCTTAGATCTCAGGCACCTGAACGCAGCGCTTATGACACGCCCATTCAGAATGCTGACAACCAAACAAATCCTCTCACAGATTCGCCCAGGGGATTGGTTTTTCTCAGTGGATATGAAAGATGCTTATTTTCACATTCAGATAATGCCCCATCACAGGCCATTCTTGAGATTCGCCTTCGAGGGGCAGATTTATCAGTACACAGTCCTACCATTCGGTCTATCCCTAGCACCCCGTACATTTACGAAGTGCATGGATGCAGCTCTCGCCCCCCTGAGACAATGGCGAGTGCGAGTGCTGAACTACCTCGACGATTGGCTGGTTATAGCCAGTCAGAGGCACAGTTAATAACTCACAGATTCTGGCTCCTCAGCCATATAGAATGCCTAGGTCTTAGGATCAATTCTTCCAAAAACGTGCTGTTTCCCAGCCAGAATATATGCTTCCTGGGAAAAGTCATAGATTCTTTACAGTGACTTACATCAGAGCATGCGCTCGCTATCCAGCACCTAGTGGCATCGTTCAGAGCAGGCGCTCGCGCACCTATCAAGAGATTTCAGAGGCTGTTAGGCCATATGGCCTCAGCATCATCAGTACTCCAGCTGGGTCTACTGTATATGCGTCCCCTCCAACGCTGGTTAAAAGCCTGTGTTCCGGCTCACGCGCGGTGAACTGGCCACTTACGCATCAAAGTGAACCACGGCTGTGTCAGAGCCCTGGCTCCTTGGAAAGCAGCCTGCTGGCACCAGTCCGGCGTGGATATGGGCGTGATTTCGAAAAGGAAAGTGATCACGACAGATGCCTACAACCTAGGTTGGGGGGACCTATATGAGGGCAGGCCCATCTCGGGCCTATGGTTGAGCTTGGAGAGGCGCCTACACATAAACTGTCTAGAGATGAGAGCAGTTGCTCTATCGTTGAAAGCTTTCCTCCCATACCTAAAAGGTTGCCACGTCTTGGTCCGGACGGATAACATATCAGTGGTATCCTATATAAATCGCCAAGGTGGTCTCAGGTCGAGCAACCTGCACACCATGGCCAAACGCCTCATTCTATGGGCTCAGCTCAACCTGCGCTCGCTGAGAGCGGTGCACGTGCCAGGCGTCCTGAACCAGTGCGCAGATATGCTATCCAGAGACAAAGTTCCCCCAGGGGAATGGTCTCTTCACCTGCAAATGGTTCAGTTTATATAGAGCATCTTTGGCGAGGCAGAGGTCGACCTCTTCGACTCAGAAGACAACGCTCGTTGGCAAACACTTTTTTCAAATGTGCTCTCCTTTTTACAAGAGCTTTTGGACGCGGGTCGAACCCCCTCCTTGCTCAAAGTATATGTAGCGGCCATAGCAGCATTTCACGCTCATGTGGCCGGGCAGTCACTGGGGATAAACGACCTAGTCGTGCGTTTCCTCAAGGGGGCGAGAAGGCTAAACCCGCCTCGACCCCCCTTTATACCTATCTGGGACCTCTACACGGTCCTGGAGGCTATGAAAGGGGCCCCATTCGAGCCACTTCAGTCCGCCGGCCTGAAGCCTCTTTCGCTTAAAACTGCTCTCTTGCTGGCACTGGCATCAGTCAAGCGAGTAGGTGATTTGCAAGCGCTCTCAGTGAGTGCTTCCTGCCTTGAATTCGGGTCTAATGACTCCAGAGTTGTCCTTAAGCCAAGGCACGGGTATGTTCCTAAAGTGCTCTCCACTCCATTCAGCTCCAAAGGGCTTGCGGTCATGAGGCAGAGATTGTCGTGATGGATAGTAGATGCTATCTCGCTGCCTTATGAGTCTAAGGGCCTCAGTTGCCCCATAGGTGTCAAAGCTCATTTCACGAGAGGTATGGCCTCGTCATTGGCATGGTAGAGTGGAATACCAATTGAAGATATCTGTGTGGCTGCCAGCTGGGCCTCACCGTCCACATTTATGAGGTTTTATAGCCTAGAAGGATTCTTTCCATAAAAATAAAGTGTTAAAGCAATTAACACAGCTATGAGGCCCGACGTCTGTCTGGTCCTGGTTGAACTCTAAGAACTACAGTTCTATATATACCATATAAGAGGGAGTGTGGCCCTCTATAAGGTCCATTCCTATAGTTCCAGAACGACAGTTCTATATACTATATAAGAAAGAGCTTGGCCCTCTAAAGGCCCATTCCTATTGATCCCTATATGAGGCTCATCACTGGTTGGCCTCTGTTAGGACTCTTATTTTTACTCTTCTATGAGCCTCGGGCCCTTGCCCTAGGCGATAGTATGGGGCGAAGTTTTTAAGCACCCACGGCATTTTGAAAGAGGTTCCCATAGCGTAAGCTACTTAAGCTGATGTAACCTCGGTTCCCTGAGAGTAAGGAACGAGTTTTTAGCATTTATTAAACGCAGTTTACTCATCTACTTAATATGAAATTAAACTTTTGCTCTGTTAGAGACTACTGCTGCAAACTTGTTTCAAAGGATTACATAATGTTAAGCAAGACTACACTTTAAAATAGACCTTAAAATAAATAACTTTTTAAACACAAAAGGAGTTTTCTCAGTATAGTCAGAAATATTTTCCCGAAATGATCAGTAGCAGTAGCCTTACGGAGAGACTCAGGAAGAGGTTGCAACTTTTAGACTGCACCTGGACATTTCAGAATGGTTAGTGGATACATTTATGTAGTTGTTGTGGAGTTACATTGATTCATTTCATCGACTTGCATGTATGTTTAACTTTTACACAAGTTGACACAGTTCTCTGAGGTCTTTATAAGACAACTGTGACATTTTTTGGTCAAATAGTTTGGTCAAATAGCCAACGACAGAACAGTTTGCATGCTTTGCTCAAACTTTTTTCATTGCGTTAGAACTGGTTACACTGTTGTCGCTTGCAAAAACCAAATGTGTGGAAACGTGGGTGGAAACGTGCATATTAAGGGGCGGTAATATTATAATAAGATCCACTTCCTATTTCAGAAGGGGAGCGAAATCTGATCTGCTTATTTTTTGACATGCTTGCAGAGAAAGTCTTACTAAAACAAAGTTGCTGGGTTGTCACTTTTCACGTTTTCTTGGTTGGTAGATGCACCGGGGACCCGATTATAGCACTTAAACACTGAAAAGGTCAGATTTTCATGATATGTCCCCTTTAAATGTTGCCAAAAGGTCAATATTGTAAGTTTCAGCAACTATCCAAATGTACAAAAAAAGTATGTTTTATACCTGTAAATGTTACGTATTAATGCCTATGTTTTAACAATGTGACCAGGCTGGACTTTTTTATGTATAATGAAGTATAATTCAAGTACAATAACCCTGTCAAATGGGTTCTACCAGGAAGACTCGGGAGATAAAATAATGCAACAAAAGCATATATTTATTAACAGCCCAGCAAGCAAATATTTATAAAGTTCTCTGGCGTAGGCCCCGTCTGTAGCGCGCAATCCGAGGGTAGCGGAATCTGCATTTCCTGCCTGGCGAATGCATGCCCCCTGCATGCATTCGCAATGACCCCTGACGAAGGCAGGGGTGCAGCCGACCCCCCGGGAGGTATGGGAAGGGACCATCCTGGTGGTGGTGGGGAGGATGGAGGGGAAGGGACCATCGTGGTGGTGGTGGGGAGGGAGGAGGCAATTGTTTGCGTCAGCATCTGCGAACTCAGACATGTGTAAGTACCGAACTTTTATACTGCAAGTATTAGAACATAATTGGTTAGATGTGAAGGTAATAAGTGATATAACGATTGAGTCTTCCTGGCAGAACTTACGCTAAAGCTCTTATTTTAAACAAACATGCGTAGCATCTGCGAACTCAGACATGTGTATGTACCGAACTTTTATACTGCAAGTATTAGAACATAATTGGTTAGATTTGAAGGTAATAAGTGATATAACGATTGAGCCTTCCTGGCAGAACTTACGCTAAAGCTCTTATTTTAAACAAACAGGACATCATTAGTGTCCTGCAATCTGCTAGCATGGATCTTTTCACATTTTTTTTTTTTTTTTTAAGGGTCATGCTAATTTGATTAATTCACACTGTCATGGCCCCTCCTCTGCCTTGCAGGGGCAGTTCCTCCTGCAGGCACAGGAGGGTCGTTAGTGATTGGAGCCACCTGGGCTCAGGGTATTTAAACTGCCTCACTAACCTCTCTCATATCTCTCTCTCTGCTCCTCCAGGTATGATCCTGTTTTGTTTGTTCCTTTGTAGTCTTGCTTAGTTTCCACTCAGTCATGTTCTCGCGCACACGCACACGCACACACACACACGCACACACACGCACACGCGCACGCACGCATACGCATACGCATCCCTGCACTTTACATAATGACATTTTCACACCTCATTCCTTTTTCTTTGTTTAAAGTTAATAGTTTTTGGTTTACAATAAAGAACCTTTTTTATTGGCCTATACCTGTTGTTTGTGACCCCTCATTTTTGCTATAGGCTATGAGCCGGCCTGTGACAACACAAACAGATAATAATAATAATAATAATAATAATAATAATGATAATAATAATGATAATAATAATAATAATGAATACAAACAGTCCAAAAAGGGAAAATGGAAGGAGATGCACATGGTTGCCAGACAAATTTACACCTTGGCCACATATCACGATATCTTCAATCAAACAGAGTCCCAGATCCTACTCCATAGCCACTCAAGGACTGCAGCCAAGACTGCCACTATCCCAGATGGAGACTACTGTTATGAATAATGAGTAAAGGAAAGATGGGCTTCAGATTGCTGTTTTAAAACTTTTAAGTAAGTCAGTGATTAGCACAACTCATATTTAATGTGAGATACAGGGTACCGTTCTACCTGAATTACGAATTTGGAAACTGTGCATTCATCATGGGATGTCAAAGCAAAGAGCATAGAAAGTTGAAATAGAAATCATGGTAGCCCATTAGACATATTTACTAGGTCAAACATGAATAAGTAAATGATAAAAAGCTTAGTAAAGCCCTGAATGGTGTTATTTTCAACAAGATCATGGGAAGATGGAAACAGTCTGACATTTAGTAGAGTTTACAAAAGGGTACAAAGGATGGACAAATTTAAAAGTAAGGAGAGGGTCTAGCTTTGTGCTAGAGCCGCATGCATTTCCTGATGAAAATGAAAATGGTTTAAAACATGACAGCACTAGCGGCGAGGCTCTGGGAGAGTTTGGGTTGTCCTAGATTTACCAAATCTGACCTAGAATAGGCGTCCTCGTCTGCTCCGGGTGCATGCTTTCTGTGCAGTTTGTTGTTTGTCTAGCCATCAAACAGATCAAATCTGAATGTTCATTTGTGTATTATATGTCATTGTTTATTTTCAACTATCAGCAGTATCCTTAGAAAACAGGATTTTTGCTGTAAAACAATGTTTATTTTACTCTATGAATTTTATATTATAAATAAGATATTTTTTTAATTTATAATTAGCAATAGCATCAAACCAACAATATAACTGTCGCATTTTAGTCCACAGATGATGAAGATAGGCAAATGGGGTTAAAATTTTAAGTGTAGCTTATTAAAAAAAAAAAAACACCGTTTCAACAAAACAGCATACTTAGCACAAACAATACCGGACAAAGAACTGAAGGAAATGAGGAACTTAAATACACAATGATAATGAACCAAACTACAAGCAGGTGTGCTAATTAATCAATAACCAGAAACAAACAAAGAGTGGGAAAATGAAACAAAGGAAACAGGATAAGCACAGTTAAAGTAATTGAAACTGAAACCAAAGCACATAAAATTAAGAGTAACTGTGACAATAATTCTTGTTCACAGTAATAAAAAAACTGATTAAAGATGAAAAGATTCAAATAAAAGTGATTGCACAATTCCCCTGTAGGTGGCGATATGGACTGAGAATGTAAATCGTCATTAAGAAGAAAGAAGTAGTATGGGGCCCTTCTTTTTAGCGTCTGTTTTTTATCAAGCGGCAACCTCCCTGTCTCTCTCTTGAAACCAACATGGAAGTGAATTAAACTGCAATTCATCGACTGGCCGTAAAAGTGAGTCGAATCTGTATCTCCCCCATGTTAAAATGCCCAACTTTACAGTAGAAAAAAATATGTTTACAGCCTGGAGCAAAAAGTGGTTTTGGTCTATATAGCTAATGTTGCCCTTCATGACAACTGTGAGGGGGTGATTTTTTTTACAACTCATCCGTTAAATTATATTAAGCCTTAAAGTTCTGCATAATTAAGGGCGTGGCCATTTAGTTGGACAGGTGGATTGCCGCTGCTGTCACTGCTAGCCGATTGTCTGCTGTCTGTTAAGGTCACCCTCAGCTAATTCCAGCAGCTGCTGTACTTGCCATCTCTGCCGTGTTTGTGCTTTTTCGGGATTATTTCATACAATTTAATACACGCATTATACCTCCGCTTACGCCGTTGGATTCCTTAGTTGTTGAGTATGGAGAGAACAACCAGCGTTGTATTTCCAGTTGTTTTCCTCGCATGCACTAATGGATGTTTGACAATTTCGTTGCTTTTTGGAGTTAAGATTTAAAAACGTCTATAGATATAGAGACTACACTTGTTATGCGGTACTGATGCTCTCACGGAACAGATATGCTTATTTAACTTTTTAGTGTTGAATAAAAAGTACCGTCAGATGAAACCCTGACAGTGTTTTCTCTCCGTCCATGCAATAGATGCACACCCTTGAATGAGCGCGGATTTCTAGTGCATTTACTTGAACTTCTGAGGTAATATCTTTGGTTTAACCCATTTGAGAAATTGAGAGGCGGTCAAAATCAGATTTTAAAATAGACTGAATAAAGCTCTTGACGTCCAATACTATTGTAAGTTACTGCATGAAAATACATTTTTAACTAGCAGAATAATAATGCATCACGATACACATACCGGTAGTCTTACTTTTAGTTACGTCTTTTAACTATTATAGTATTTCGAAGGGCAAAAACCTGAACTTTAACTATTGGCTTTACTACTTCAATCAGCTGTCACTTTAGCGCAAGGCCAGTATCATATAGCATTAGCACCTCAGCTCCACCCACGTCCCACCTCTTTGCCCATTTTATTTGATCCGGGAGTGACGAGAGGTGACGCGCTGCCAAGATAGCGACGGCCGGCCCTGCCCACTTTAGGCTTCAAAAACACTCTTCAGAAACCTACGGGTGACGTTACGGACACTACGTCCATATTTTTTTACAGTCTATCGCTGCGTCCCAATTCGCCTACTTATACTACGCCCTAAAAGTATGTACTCTTTTTCTGAAGAAAAAGTACATACTTTTGAGTGTGTAGCAAAAGAGTAGGCAAGCTTTGGGACATACTACTTCGCCATCTTTAATGGACAGATCTGTTGCGTGCATCCTATCACCGTAAACTGCCCTGTCAATCATCTCGTCACAGTTAAAATCCTCCATTCAATCTAGGGCTGGGCAAAAAATCGTAGTTTAATTTGTAGTTTAAAACGATTTTTATTTTGCATACTCGATTTTTTTGACACAATAGTTTTTTCGGACTTTTCCGCGTTTCGTCCTTGTGCGTTAGCGTAGCGCGATATGAGCCAGCCCCCGCCCCGTGTAACACAGTCAAAACAACATGGCAGCGTGTAGCAGAGAACTAACGTTACTTCCAAAGAAAGGCACAGGTAATTCCGTAATTTGGAACTGGTTTGTTTTTGATGCAGCAGACAAAACACAGACGAAGCCTTGCTGCAAAATATGTTTCAAGGCCGTTGCTGCAGGAAGCAGCAGTACAACAAATCTTTTCCAGCACCTGAGGAATAAACATGGCGAAGAATGGGAGAAGTGCAGCCGGCTCCGTAGCAAAAACGGCTCCTCTAGCACACCTGCTAAAAAGCAAACTACACTTCCTGAGAGCTTTACAAACTGTGTGCCTTATGATAAGAACGGAGTGCGATGGAAAGCGATTACAGAGGCGATCACGTTTTATACTGCCACAGACATGCTGCCAATTTATTCTGTCGAAAAGCGAGGCTTTAATCACATGCGAGGTACGTTGTCTCCAGTCGCAAGTATTTCGCCGATGTAGCGCTACCTCACCTGTACAATACAACTCGGGAAAAGATCCGCAGTGAGCTGGAGGAGATGCAGTTTTTCTCTGCCACAACGGACCTGTGGTCCAGCCGGACGATGCAGCCATATCTGAGTCTGACGGTTCACTACATCAACATTAGTTGGACTCTGCGCAGCATCTGCCTTCAGACAGCGTATTTCCCCGACAACCACACTGGTGAGATAATTGCCCATGGCTTAAAAGACGCTCTCAGCTCCTGGGGACTTTCGGAGGAACGACTCGTCTGCATGACAACTGATAGTGGCACCAACATCATAAAAGCCCTTAAGGACAACAACTGGCCCACCTTGCAGTGTTTTGGCCACAGACTCCACAATGCTATAGCTAAGAGTTGGTGTAAGAATAAATAGGTGCACATACTTGCACATTGTAAAGTACTGTTTGCTCATAATTTAATAGCCAGAACATGGTATATATTTCAACTGGTTTACACACAGGCATACATTCATATTTACAGTTTATTTTTGTTTATTTACATAAATAAACCTGACTTTTCCTTAATCTGCATTCATTATACATTATGTATTAAACTGTGTTACAGCTATTAAAATTGTGATAAAAGTACAAAACAATTTTGAAAACTCACGTAATCAAGTATATAGTTTGGAGTGACAAAAAATATACTAAAAATCTTTTCACATTTATTACAGAGAATGGTGTGAAGGATCCAAGGATCGATCGGGCCATAGGGGTCTGCAAAAAAGCTGTATCAGCCTTCTCCTACAGCTGGAAAAAAAGACATGACAGAGGTGCAGGCTGAGCTTGGACTTCCCCAGCATCTTTTGATCTCAGAATCTAACAAGCTAACAAAAACAATCAAAGCTAACATCATGCGTTACCTCAAAAGTAAATACTGTGATTTGGAGAAAGATGAACTTTTGGACATGGCCACACTTTTAGACCCGAGGTTCCGTACAACCTACATTGATGCTAGCAAACTGGAAGTTGTCAAAAAAAGAGCGGTGTCTGAGATCTCTGGTCTCTGCAACTCTACTACAGAGGAAGCTGGTCCCTCAGCTGTTCAAGAGAACACCCCACCAAAAAAGAAAATGACTCTTCTTTAAAGATTGTGCCTTCTTTAAAAACAGTGCACCATCCACCACGCCACACCCACAATCTGAGAAAACAAAAATTGAGACTGAGCTTGCAACATATTTCCTTATTCCAGGCATAGAGCCAGACACAGATCCTCTTGAATGGTGGAAGCTGCATCAGCCCAACTTTCCAAGGGCTTACTAGCTAAAAATATCTTTCTATTCCAGCCACTAGTGCCCCCTCAGAGAGGGTATTTAGTGTGGGTGGGGGAATAGTTACCTGCAACCGGGCCTGCCTTAAGCCAGAGGTTGTGGACAGGCTCATCTTTCTTGCAAAAAATGTTTAGAATGAGCATGCACGATGTTTTAGAGATCTAACAAGCACGTGTTTTGTTGTTATAGATAAAAGTTTAAATTTGTTCACTCTTTGAGCAGGCTATATGTCTGCCACAGTCATGTTTCATTTTTTATATTCACACTATACTGAGAAGAGTTTATTTTTTTAATTGTAATGTTATGTTACAAAATTTGTAATTATCTGATTTCTTGAACAGAAAATTTAAGCTACTGTGAAGTTGTTGCACTTTTGCTTAAACCTGGGTTAAAGCTTGAAATTGTTGAATGACAGAGCCACATTTACTTTTTGTTTTGGGATTCTACGCATTTTAACTCTTGAGGACAATCATAGCAATAAAGTTGCACTTTTGACACTATATCTGATGTCTGCAGTCATTTTTTAAGTGCATTGGAAAAAAAAAATCGAAAATCGAATCGAAACTTGAACTTTTAAAAATCGAAGATTTTTTTTTGTGGCAAAATCGCCCAGCCCTTCAATCTAATATAATTTCTTACCATTTCGGAGAGAAATGTAGCACGTACATCTGCCAGTCGTGGGTCTTTTATGCGGACGTAACACTCTCCTTTGCAATTTGCAACTTTTCACTCTGTTTGTAGTTCTAACCGAATCCTCGTCCAACGCGCGATGGGTTGTGGGCAATATCAGCCGTTAGAGTGTGCATTGATCTGCACTTCGGATTCTGACCGGATATAGTAGACCATCCGGGTCTCTTTGGAACACTCATTGCCACATACTACGATTTGGGACGTACTAATTCTATTTTCGAATACTATTTAGGACGGATAGTATGCGAATTGGGACGCAGCATATGGTTTTCATGCTTATCTTCATGCATATCTCGTGCGCAACTAACGAGATACGTTTCCCGTGAGCACGCGATAGTTTCTCATGCCCACTGAAAGTTCTCCTACGAGAGGTTCTCTCGTATTGTGTAAGTTTAGCTTACGCTATGGGAAAGATTCATCTTCTCGAGATATTGAAGCCAAAAATTATCCTTAATTTTGTATCTATCGTCAACGCAGTGCAGCAGCTAGCAGAACTAGAGCAGGAAGAAGATGTCTAGAAGATGTGAGCATTGCGTCTAGAAGATGTGAGCATTGCGAGGAGCTTCCGATGTCGACCCTGCGGGCTCGACTCGAAGCTGTCACTCCGCCTTTTGTAGGACCGCGCAGGAAGAAGCGCCGTTCTCAAAGGCCACCGGAGCCTGTGGCCATTGCAAAGCGCTCACCGGAGTCCCTCCCTCGAGCCTCGCCCTCGCCTTCTCCGCCCCCGCTCACCGACGCGCAGCCACCGGCCCTCTATGCCATCGCGTCTGATAATGAGGCGGAAGGACTCGCCGCAGGAGACAGCTGTTCCATTCTGGCTTCGGATAGCGAGGATTGGTCAAGTTCGCATCACTCCGCCTCCTCCTCGATCCAGGAATCTGGCAAGACCCGCGCTGGAGTGGACGCTGAGCTGATGCGCCTCCTCTCACAGGCTGTTGACCGACTCGGCCTCGAGTGGTCACCGCCTAAGGAGCCCACGCCCAACAGACTCGATGGCTGCTTTCTTCATCGCTGCCGTCAAGTGCCCTCAGCCAGGCCTGCGCCCTTCCTTCCAGAGCTTCACTCAGAGCTTGCTAAATCGTGGAATGCACCTTTCTCCGCGAGGCTCCACTCTTCTGTCTCCGCGTCGCTCTCCCAAGTGGACGGCGCCGCCGAGAAGGGATACAGCTCTATCCCCAAGGTTGAGGAAGCGGTTGCTCTGCACCTTTGTCCGCCCTCCGCGAGATGGTGCTCAAAGTCTGCCCTACCGTCTAAAGCCTGCAGGACCACGTCTGCTCTTGTTGGTCGCGCCTGCATCACAGCTGGACAAGCAGCTTCCGCCCTGCACTCGATGGCTGTTCTGCAGATCCTACAAGCCGATCTCCTACCGTGAATGGGAAGAGAAAGGCCCGGACACAGCTGCCATTACGGACCTGAGAAGCGCGACGGATCTCTTCCTTCGTGCTAGCAAGTCTGCAGCTCAGGAAGATGCATGGCCTCGCTGACGGTTACAGAGAGGCACCTCTGGTTGACGCTGGCTGACATGAGAGAGCCTGAGCGACCTGTTTTTCTCGACGCACCACTCTCCCACACTGGTCTCTTTGGCCCAGCGGTGAACGGGATCGTCAACCACTTTTCTGAGGTACAGAAAACCACGCAGGCCATGAACCTGTTCCTGCCTCGTCGCGCTAGCTCCGCTGCAGGCCGCCCATGTGACCAGCCGCCTGCACGAGCCACTACACAGCGCCCAGCTCAGCCCAGACAGTCCAGCCAGTCTTCGCAGCGACGGCGCTCGGCCAACCGCCACAGACCACCCCATCCCCCCCCCCCCCAACGCGGGCTGCAACCCAAGATCACGTTGAAGCCCGAGGGAAAAAACAGTTGAGTCCCGCCGCAGCCGTACCACCGTCAAAGCTTTTCTCCCTGTCAGTCCCCTTAACACAGGCTACTGCAGTGGTATATTCAGCACCCAAGGAGCCGGTAACATGACCTGCTCGCCTGCACACAACCGCCGTTTTTACGGTGACCCAGAGAAATCTCATAAAAAGCATAATGTCTGGTTATCCGGCTCACGCCGATGGTGTTTTAAGTGTAGAAAAAGTGCCTACGCCCCAATGCTCACCCCTACACACAAACATAGCACTTCCCGTGTCACTCACAGAGCTCACTCTCATAAAGCTGGCAAATGCCGCTCGAGTGTTAACTGTAGGAGATGTGCCCACGTGTCCATGCCCACATCTACTCTCTGCCCGCTCTATTACACGGCCAAGTCAGACTCATATCAGTCAGGTTATGAACGTAAGTCTCATGCCCGCTCACGCTTACTGACATGCACTTCTCCCACGGGGCCAATCACGCGTCACAAGGTGCAGCCTCATATCGGTCAGGTTATAAATGCAAGTCCCATGCCCGCTCACGCTTACTAACATACACGTCGCCCACGGCGCCGCTTGCACATCACAAAGTGATCACAAAACGCTCCCCATTCACAGCAATCGGGACGCTACATATGAAACAGCCGACCATCGCTGTCAGCGAGACGCCGTATTCAAGCACAGAGAGCACGCTTGCCGCGCCCATTCCTCCAGTTCAGTTTCTCGAGCCCGCACAGTGCGGCGATCAGAACCCGGAGACCATTCTGCCCCTAGTTGCACATATAAAAGCATGGGAAGCGATTCCAGGGGTATCAGAATGGGTGCTAAGCACAATAAAGCAGGGCTATGCGTTACAGTTCGCTCTCCATCCCCCACGCTTTCGAGCACGGACCGCGACGACAGTGAATGCGGAGGTGGCTACTGATCTACTCTGATCAGAAATAGCAAAGCTGCTGTGCAAAGGGGCCATAGAACCGGTACGGCCTTCTCTGAGCGAGTCAGGCTTTTACAGCCGTTATTTTCTCGTACCCAAGAAGGACGGGGCTCTCAGACCTATATTGGATCTGAGGCATTTGAACAAAGGTCTCATAAAAAGACCATTCAAAATGCTTACGACCAGACAACTCCTCGCGCACGTTCACCCGAGGGACTGGTTTATCTCTCTCGATCTGAAAGATGTCTATTTTCAGATTCAGATAATACCCCATCACAGGCCATTCTTGAGATTCGCCTTCGACGGTCAGGTTTATCAATACACCGTCTGCCATTCGGCCTGTCTTTAGCACCCCATACATTCACGAAGTGCATGGACGCGGCTCTCGCCACCTTGAGAACTCAAGGCATGCGAATTTTGAACAGTCTGGACGATTGGCTGATTCTGGCACAGTCAGAGACAGAGATATTATCTCACAGAGCTGCGCTCCTCAGTCATCTGGAAAGCCTGGGTCTCACGGTCAACTGGACCAAGAGCTCATTACTGCCCAGTCAGTCAATTTCCTTTTATAGGAATAGAAATGACTCGGTGGCCATGACGGCTCGCTTATCAACACAGCGCGCGCGCCGTGTTCAGCGACTGGCCGCATCTTTCCAGAAGGCCAGCACCGCTCTTCTGAAGACATTCCAGAGGATGCTGGGCTACATGGCTTCAGCTGCTGCGGTACTTCAGCTGGGTTTGGTGCGCATGCACCCTCTGCAACGCTGGCTGGCCACTCGTGTGTCTCACTGAGCTTGGGAGTCCGGCTGCGAGCGGATCAGAGTGTCTCAGAGCTGCATTACAGCTTTGCAGCCCTGGTTAGCGGCCGACTGGTACCAGCGGGAAGTGATTATGGGAACTGTCTCATACCGAAAGGTCATCTCGACAGACCCATCCAACTCAGGTTGGGGCGTTCTCTTCTAGGGCAGACCGGTCTTTGGCCTGTGGTCAGACCAGGAGAAACTCCTTATAAACTGTCTGGAAATGATAGCGGTCGAGAACGCACTGAAGCGTTTCCTCCCGTTCATACAGGACCACCACATGCTAGTCCGTTCACACAACATGTCTGCAGTGTCCTACGTGAACCGTCAGGGCGGTGTCAGATCCAGAAACCTCTGCAATCTGACAGAATGCCTCCTCGTTTGGTCTCAGCACCATCTGCACTCGCATGAGAGCTGCGCATGTGCCAGGCCACCTGAACGATGGACCAGACAAACTGTCTAGGGAAAATGTTCCCCTGGGGGAATGGTCCCTGCACCCCCAAACAGTCCAGTTGCTATGGCGCCTATTTGGCAAAGCGGAAGTCGACCTCTTTGCGTCACAAGACAACGCTCACTGCCCAAAGTTCTTTTCAAAGAACGAGGATGCGCTGGCCCAAACATGGCCCAGCCGCCCACTATATGCTTTCCCTCCGGTCTCTCTGTTGCCACAGGTTATCAAGAGAATCAGGGAAACGCACCACTCAGTGCTCCTCATAGCCCCGCGTTGGGAGAACCAGACTTGTTCAAAGAGTCACAGACAGCTCCGTGGCCAATTCCGGTGAGGGCAGATCTCCTCTCTCAGGCTCGCGGCTCGATCTGGCATCCCCATCCAGAGCGCTGGTCTCTGCATATGGTTGATCAACGGATACCCGTTGCCCTGCCAGACGCAGTAATGAACACAATCACGCAGTCTAGAGCTCCTTCTACCAGAAGGCTCTACGCATCTAAATGGTCTGTGTTCTCCAAATGGTGCGCTGGCAAAAACTTGGACCCACGAAGGTGTGGGGTTTCGCGGTTGCTTAGTTTCCTTCAAGAGCTGCTGGATGAGGGAAGGTCCCCTTCCACGCTTAAAGTCTATGTGGCAGCCGTTGCAGCATTATTAGAATCAGCGCACGGCCAGTAAATAGGAAGGAATGAGCTTGTCATCCGCTTCCTTAGAGGAGCCAGGAGGATGAATGCCCCGTGCCCCCCGTCAGTTCCTATGTGGGATCTTTCTTGGGTTCTCGAGGCCCTGAAAGCATACCCCTTCGAACCTTAAGACTCTGCGTATCTAAAATACCTATCACTCAAAACCGTTTTTCTGATTGCACTGTCATCAGTCAAACGTGTGGGGGACTTACACGCGGTCTGTCAGCACTGTGTGTCTTGAGTTCGGACCAAATGACTCAAAAGTCATCCTCAAACCTAGACATGGAAATGTTCCTAAAGTGATTGGCACTCCGTTCAGAGCCAAGGGCATTTCCCTATCGGCTCTACCAGCATCCGATAGTGAGAGCGATGTTAATCTCCTCTGCCCGGTCAGGGCGCTGAGGG
Source organism: Tiaroga cobitis (assembly GCA_030578255.1). Lineage (NCBI taxonomy): Eukaryota > Metazoa > Chordata > Actinopteri > Cypriniformes > Leuciscidae > Tiaroga > Tiaroga cobitis. The sequence goes on along the minus strand of CM060591.1, from coordinate 38,788,514 downwards.
TTTACATTACGTGCTCTGCCCCTTTCAGGCGCTCGGAGCAGCTTTTCGTTTCGTTCGGAGGGCGCACCAAAGGTCTCGCCGCCTCGAAACAGAGCCTATCTAGATCTATAGTGGACGCTATTGCAGCTGCTTATACGTCAAAAGGTCTGCAATGCCCTTTGGGCGTCAGGGCTCATTCCACCAGAGGCATGGTCTCTCTGGGCATGGTCCAGCGGAATTTCTATTCATGACATATGTGTGGCGGCAGGCTGGGCCTCCCCGACCACCTTTGTCAGGTTCTATAACCTGGAAGTTCCCGCCCAGCAGGCTAAACTGCTGTCAGTTTAAGTGAGATGTCAGTTCTGTCCAGGTATTATCGTGTGCAGGCTACTCTCATATGACTTAGCTCTTCTGGTTGAGCTGCACTGTATCAGGTTTTGTGCTATATGCTTATACATTGACCGGCGTCGCCGCTCTGTATTCCCTGTGAGTGCTTATGTACATGCGCTTATTCCTGCTTATCTGGGATTAATGAAGTGGATGCTGGCGCGCACGGCGTTGACAAAGGGTTCCCATAGTGAAAGCTAAACTTACGCAATACGAGAGAACCTCTCGTAAGAGAATGAATCGGTTACCTAACGTAACCTCGGTTCTCTCTAGATGAGGGAACGAGTATTGCGTAACCTGCCGTGCTCGCGCTACGAGCGCTATTTCGCTTCAGTCGATGAAAACCAGAGATTCAGCCTCCGAGCCCCGCTTATATACGCTAAGCCATGCCCATTCTGGCGGGCTAGGACGCGTTGAGGGCGCAAGCGCCATAGACATCATATAGATGGACGCCCTATCGACCGCTACTGCCTATTGGCGCGGACGAGCCGTGGGGCCGCCATCTTAAACCGGTCACCCGCTCTGCTCAGTGTAATTTGTTTGGCAGGTGCAATGAGCTGTCAGCGCATTTAATTAATCATATCTCACTGAATACCGAACTGATTTTCAAGCGTTTTTTTTTTTGCTGCAAAGGTCATACACGTAGCTACGATACAGGACACATTGAATATTTTACTCACAAAATACAAACATTAGTACGGTAATGTTAAATGTTAAATCTTACTTGTGAAAAGTAATCCCTGAGTGATGGTCCGCCGATTTGAGCAGGAATATGCTGCACAGTGCTCTGGCATCTACTGCTGCTATGCAACGCAAATAGGAGTATGACCGGTTTAAGATGGCGGACGCATTTCTTGCGCCACAGCGGCCAATAGGGCATCTAGTCTCTATATGATGTCTATGGCAAGCGCCCTTCATTGGGCGTGACATCACGTCGAGCTCACTGGTAGGCTGCTACACGCTAGACAGCCTGCTCTAGGTCAGCTAGCTGCTGCACTGCATTGACAATAGATACAAAATTAAGAATAATTTTTGGCTTCAATATCTCGAGAAGATGAATCTTTCCCGTAGCGTAAGCTAAACTTACGCAATACTCGTTCCCTCATCTAGAGAGAACAAAGGTTACGTTAGGTAACCGATTCGTTTCTCGTGAGCACGTGAAAGTCTGTATATTCCCTTTAGGGGCTCCGTTAGTAAAACTCCTTTGTTACTGTCTTTTTTATGTATATATTTTGTAGTCTAATGTTCTCAGACAAGGAAGAGAAGTTTTTGATAACAAGGGGTGTTTATTATACATAATATGACAGGGACAGTCAAGAAATATAAGAGGGACAGTGCTCATTGATCAACAGAAACAAGACTGTAAATGAGCTGGAGTTAGCCATTAAGGCCTGGCTTAAAAAAAAAAAGATTTTTCACAAATATAACACTTAAAATACAATACAATCAAGGGAAAACAGGATAAAGGTAAACAAAACAAATATAAAAATAAAGATATCAGACAAACTATATACCAGTGCTCATACATAATTGATTATTGACAAGCCACACGTTCAGTTTAACAGTATAAAGACGATAAGAATTTCTCTAATATACACTTGCAAAGAGTTTCATTCTTTCGAAGCCATTATAAAGAAAGTGGACTGGCTATGTACTTTTACGAAGTGGAACAATAAAGTCCCCTCTCATTCCTCTTGTGCCCTGAGTATTACTTCTTTGTAGTATTATTTACAATCATTTGCATATTTAATTAAATTGTCACAACTCAAAATTCTAAATTCATTTTAAAATTAAACAAGTATTATTTCATCATGACAAGTACCTTATTTAGTCATTATCACAATAACAAGTCCACTTAACAAGCAAAGTAAACACGCATACATCTGTGAGATCTGCACAATAATTTCCAACAGGGCATTCTCACTGATAGAAAACAGGTGAGAAAGGTGCTAATAATTCATCACAAACTCTTTTATCAAATCTGAAATGGCCTTGTGGGCTGGATAAGATTCTGATGAGTCTGGTGTCACCCACTTTGACACATTGAATGGCATGTTATGCAACGCTGGCTGCTAATTGCAAGTGACACTTTGGAAAATGTTTCCCGTGAAATGATTCACTCATCAGTTTTAAATGTTTGGCAGACTGTCTTTTTAATCCATACCAAGCGATAAAAACGAAAAGTCTTTCTAACTGTTATGAACAGTTGCTGTCTGGATTAGTAGAAATATATATTTTTCTTTTGTCTGTCTAAAATATTACTTCATTCTGGAAATGCTTGATTGAATTTTGATATACCTGTATCTCAATATACATAAGATTTGATGTTCGGAGATACAATACTTCACAGATTAACAAATTTGTCAGTATCATGGTTTAAAAAAATATTAATAATGATCCAAGATCGTGTGTCATCAAAGACGGCAAAACCAGTGAATACAGGAACCTGCGTTCACATCTTTGTGCCAAGAGATCTGGCTGACAAGGTCTTAAAAGGCTCTAAATCCTAACGCTGTGACCATTGCTGTCCTAATTGCTTTGACATGTAGTCTTTGTTTAATGAGAACTAAATCCCGGGGCAAATCATGTTTACATTTCGAGAAGGGGGAGATCTTTTTTTAATTTCTAAAATAAGCAGTTTATCTCCTGGAAAGGCATCAAAGAGTCAATTGCTCTTATTACATGCAGCAGAATAAAGATGAAAAGAAATTTGTTTCCCATAGAGATCTTACTATTTTTATATGGAATAAACATTTTTTTGTTATGTATTGCTGTTTGCAAATTAGTATAGGTGATTTTTTTTTTTTTTTTTTTTTTTTTTTTACAAATGTTTATTACATTTTGATCAGAAATTATGAAGTGGGAATCGTTACTTTAAGGGCTTAAAGGTTGAAGGTGATACCATTTTTTAAAAGCTAAAGAGCAATAGCATTTGTAGCCCAGAATTCCTAGCCTGACTTCATATGGAAATGGAGAAGTATTATACAAATATAACAAACAATCAATACCACACATCACTTATTGTGGTCGTGCTGTGAGTTGACAGATAAGCCAGGTATACTCTGACATTGAAAACAGACGGTGCTGCCAACCAAATAAAGCACTGATTAATTAAAGCTATCCGTGCTCAAGGAACATTATGTCTCAGTTGGCACAAAGACCCAAACAACTTATTGGAAAATTGCAGGTTTCTGCCTCTCCAGCTAAACACTGATTTGCACGAATGCTTCATCTAAATGACATATTGCAATAAAATAAATAAATAAATAATAACTCCTATGTGTCTTGTTAGATGACAAAGCAGTTAGAGAATCAAACATTGTCAAAAACAATTAGGTTTGATGTCTGATTCACTCTGTGTACTTCAGAAAACATTATGTCAGGTAAGGAGCGCAAATCAGCACATGCACACACACAAAATGCTGGACCATTTTCCATCTGTGATTTCATTTGAGCTAATTGTTAAGTCTTAGCTCATATTATAGTATTATAGTATTAACAGAAATGTTTCAGTTTGAAAAGTGAGGGGGCGCATTATAAACCTTATTAGCATTGCTCATACATATTATTAGGTTATGTAACCTTGCCTAGTATTGAACTGATTTGCTGAAAAGCAGGTGAGCCTGGCACATTAGGATTAGCAATTACTGATCGACACACAACTGGTTGACAGAGGCTTCTGCTGGGACTTAAAGAAGTAATTTAAAGTTCACCAAAAAAAATTTATTCTGTCATCATTTATGCGCCCTCATGTTGTTCCAAACCTGTATGACTTTATTTTTTTCTGTGAAACGTAAAATACTATATTTTGATAATTTTGGATTCTATTGACTTCCATTGAATGGAAAAAAGAAAAAACAGTGACATTTCTCAAAATATCTTTTATGTTGACAGCATTTTCAGTTTTGGGTGAACTGTCCCTTTAAACATCTGTCTTATTTGTGTATTATTATTTTGATACTGCAGGGAACCAAAACAACGCTCTTAAAATATAACAGTTAGTTCACCCAAAAATCAAAATTACCCCATGATTTACTCACCCTCAAGCCATCCTATATATCGGTGTATATGACATTCTTCTTTCAGACGAATACAATCGGAGTAATATTAAAAAATGTCCTGGCTAATCCAAGCTTTATAATGGGAGTAAATGGCTGAAGAAAATTTTAATCCCAAAAAAGTGCATCCATCCATGATAAAAATACTCCACACGGCTCCGGGGGGTTAATAAAGGCCTTCTGAAGCTACTTCTACGATGTAGAAGTATCGTACGCTTTAGACGCCTCTTGCGGTTTAAACAAATAGGGCTGTGCAACAAACTGAAGCTCGTTATTCTATTATATTGAAATCCTTTGACGTTTCTCTTAAAAATGACTAATTCGGGACCAGTGTTTTGTTTTGCTCTTTCCTCTGAGTTTCTGCGTTAGTCATTATGTTGTGAGTCGGTTCAGGGGTTAGTCTTCCACTGTAAATCGATGCGTACGGCCGTCTGTCGGAAGCTAGTGATTATAGTTTATAAAGTTTTAAACATGGGTACATTTTCCTTACACAAATGCATGGCTTCACTTCAGAAGGCCTTTATTAATTAACCCCCTGGAGCCATATGGATTACTTTTATAATGGATGCATGGATGCACTTTTATGGGCTTCAAATTTTCTCCAGCCATTCACTCCCATTATAAAGCTTGAAAGAGCCAGGACATTTTTTAATATAACTCCGATTGTATTCGTCTGAAAGAAGAATGTCATATACACCTAGGATGACATAAGGAGTAAATCATAGGCTAATTTTCATTTTTGGGTGAACTATCTCTTTAATGCCCAAAAACTAAAAATTAATATTAACAATGAGTTTAAATGTGTGTTTTGTAACATGTCTAATTGTAACATTAAAGTATTTTTCTCACAATTCTGTACTGTCGGCGTTCAACTTGCTCCTTTTATTGCACTTCTTATAAAGTGGATGATTATCAATCAAACTGAGTTAAAGAGACATAAATAGAAGATACAAAGAAAGAATCAAAGGTATAGGCAAACACTACGTAGAGAGTCAGTCACACAGACAGTCAGAAAGAGAATGATAGAACAAGAGACAGAGAGAAAAAGAGACTGCTTTAATCCTCTCAATCCTCTGTCCCTCTCTTCTGCTTTAACATTACATCACCCTCTCACTGACCCACTTTGTCTCCCAGTCTGCTCACCACTGGCGGGCTCTGCAGGGTTCAGCTGGGGTCAATAGCCCACTAAAGCCGCCCACACTAATCGCGTTAGTTTTAAAGGTGTGTTTGGATGAGCTTGTCACTGTGTGGGTGGATATTGGTTAGTGTATGTGGTGTTGTGCTGGATGAATGAGAGTATCGAGAAGAGTTACACACATAGATGTTTGTGTGGGTACATCTGGCAGTCCTGATCCATGGCATCTGTATTCTCAAATGCACACACACACACACACACACACACACACACACACACACACACACACACACACACACAAAAAGTGTTAAATTAGCAGGAGTCCTCGCTTTGCTACCATCATTGTGACTACATTTCACCTAGTGGCGAAAACAACAAGCTACAAAGCCTCAAATGCATATTTAGCTTGTAACAAAATCCTCATTACAAGGGTTTGATTCCCAGGGAATGCATAAACTGATCAAATGTATACTGTGCCTTCATGCAATGCAATTCGGTTTTGGATAGGTAGGCCTACATAAATCAGGACACCAAGCCAATGTGACAATATTAAAGCAATACCACACTTGTGTGATTTTCCGTTAGTCTAAAAGATGTAGTCTCGAACTAGCAATGACAGCTTGAGCCTTTCTGAGATATTGGAATAATGGTTTGGTCATATTCAATCTGCAAACGAGACACTCCCGCACACTATCAGAACTTGCAGTTAAAAATTCTTTATTAGCAACGTTTCGGTCTCACGACCTTCATGAGGCATACACACGTTTTCAAACTCATCCCATTTAAGACCAAGCACATGCCCACTAAACAAGGCTACACCTGTAACCACTTCGACTAATTGTGGGCACATAATTACCACCACATCACCACATTATCAACGTCATTGTATATCATCACAACAATCATTGAAAACAACAACAAAAGAAAAGAAAAAGAAAAACAGTTAAAGCAATACAATTTATAGCATCACATTAAACAATGCTTCGTCATTCATTCCTTGAGGGAATAAAGTCTGGAGAGTGAAAATTACATCTAAAAACTGGTAAAAAAATATAAAATCAAATCTGTGATCACCTGTGTTTCTACTCATGTTGTTTATTTGATTCGTTGTCCTTGTGGTCTAGGATATGTGGGAAAAGCGTCACGTCAATTGAAGCAAATAATTGGTGAACATAAAAGTTCGATTAGAAGAAAAGATACAAATTATCCAGTTGCGGCTCATATTTTAACCTTTAATCATGATGTTTCCTCTTTACGGTTTTGTGGGATTGAAAAAGTGAGTATGCCACCTAGAGGTGGCAATGTTGAATTGCTCCTTCAGAGACGTGAACTCTTTTGGATTTTCACTCTCCAGACTTTATCCCCTCAAGGAATGAATGTCGAAGCATTGTTTAATGTGATGCTATAAATTGTATTGCTTTGACTGTTTTTCTTTTTCTTTTCTTTTGTTGTTGTTTTCAATGATTTGTGATGTTTGTGATGATATACAATGACTTTGATAATGTGGTGATGTGGTGGTAATTATGTGCCCACAATTAGTCGAAGTGGTTACAGGTGTAGCCTTGTTTAGTGGTCATGTGCTTGGTTTTAAATGGGATAAGTTTGAAAATGTGTGTATGTGTAACGGGTACCGTGGCGTCGGCACCCGTGAGGGACAGATTATTCTCCTGTAACACAGGAGAGAAACGAGGAGACAGTGTTCAAGTTCAAGCTCTCTGGAGTAATTTTATTCATAATATGTGCATTAAACAAATCTCTGTTTCTCAGAGTCACATTATGCTTCATATCACATTTTCAATGTCTTCTTAACATTATAATGACTTTCAGTGTTCATGTCAATTCACAATCTGCAATAAAATAAACTTCTCAATTTCACATTCATGTTTACTGACTCTGTATTTTTATATTTCACACTATTCATCAAAAAATACAAAAACCATAGTAATATACTTCAATTACTTCTCTTAAATGATTAATCATTTCTATTCACAATATTTTTCCAGTATCACATTAATACGATGCTGTAAATCACCCTCAGAATTATTAATATACTTCAAATATAACTTTAAACCTTATTTAACACATTAACTATTATCAATCGATCTTCAAAACACATATATAGTATGTTAAACAATACTTATTAACCATTAAGGCTTATAAAATACCTTCATGTGCATTTGTATAAGGAAAAATGTATATTTTTAACTGACGTGCTCACAAACGTTACATGTGCGTTTTCAGTAGGCCGCTAATCGGTCGAGCTTTTCTCTCTCGCTTAAATCAACCTCAAAAACAACCTCTGACGAGCATCACTTCTCTAAAACAATTCACTTATATTCACATTATATATAAACACATTTCAGCATGGTTAAATTCAACTTTAAAGTGTTTTTATACATTTACCCACCTGTAACACAGGAGAGAAACGAGGAGACAGTGTTCAAGTTCAAGCTCTCTGGAGTAATGAAAAACTCACGACTCGCACAGCTTAACACCCATCGCTCGACTCTGCCCCTAACGGTCAGGAGTAGCATTGCACACTTCTCTCTTTTTCTTTTAAAAGGAATCACATTAGAATAAAACCCTTCTGAATGTTTTTTTTTTTCCAAAATAACACAATAACATTCAAAATGAAACCAATAATTTTGACTATACTTAATGTACAATTACAATAATTGTGTGATCGTCACACACTTCCCAGCAAAAAGAAATGGGTCCCACCATTTTCTTCTCTACTTATTTAACTCAAAGCCTCTTTTAACAAGCAACTGGAACTGGCAATATATATGGTGTTGCTGGTACCGTATAAGGCATGTATGTAAATAGGGGGTAAAGGGTAGAATAAGGGTTAAGTGGACATGTTGGGGTTGAATAAGGCATAAATGGGTGCAAAGGTTGAGTAGTCTGAGGTACAGGGTAAACAGGTGATTGTAAGTGTGTGTTTGTCACATTAACTGTAGCCTGTGTTGTCTGTGTAGGCTGACCAAAGTTCTCATATGTGAAAATATGTTTAGGTCGTCGCTCCCGACTTGATCTTCTGACCTGGGTCTGGTTATCTGGCACTGCACTGACTGGAAACTGTTCCTCTTGACTGAACTCTGGATTCTCATCATATCCATCTTGTTCCTCAGGTCCCGCAACAACAAACTGATCTTCATCTTCTCCAGGTTCCTCTATCTCTACGTTTCCCTCAGGTAACGAATCCGTTTCAGGTAAGTGGTGCATCCTAAATTCCTCCTCTTCTTCAGCAGGTATTGGAGTTGGCTGGCTCAGAGAGATTACTGGTCGTTGTGGTGGGGCTACCACAGGTATCTTCTTTATCTTTTCTACTAGTACCCTCAACCAATAACGAGGACCATCTGAGTCTTCTCCAGAATCTGAGTCTGAACCTGATACTTCCTGTAGACTTACACGTTCTGAAACATTGGTGCGTCGAGTCTGATGTTTCCTTTTCTGTGTTCTCTTTTCAGGAGCATCTTGGCATGGGAGAGCTTCCACCGGAAGGTCATTTGCTAATAACAACAGATTACGGTGTAATGTCCTTGTCTTTCTCTTGTCTCCAAACTCAGGGTAGACTACGTATACTGGGTTATCCGCGAACTGTTCTTTCACAACGTAAATCGATTTCTCCCAATATGACCGTAGTTTTCCTGGTCCACCGCGCTCACCAAGGTTCCTGACCAAGACTCTATCGCCAGGCTGTAGCACCACTCCCCTTGCTTTCTTATCGTAAACCACTTTGCCTTTGGCACTGGCCTGTTTACTACTCTCGTTAGCAATTCGATAAGCCTCCGACATCTGCTTTGCCCACTTCTTTGCATATCCCTTTGGCGAATCAGGCTCCGTTTCTTCAACCAACCCAAACAGTAAGTCAACTGGAAGGCGAGGATGACGACCTTAAAGAAGGAAGAAAGGTGAGTAGCCTGTCGACTCGTGCCGAGTACAATTGTACGCATGAATGACTTGTGGGATTTGCTCTTTCCATCGTTCCTTTTCTTTCTCTGGCAACGTTCTTAGCATCTGGAGTATCGTCCGATTAAACCGTTCCGCCGGGTTCCCCTGGGGATGGTATGGTGATGTTCTCGAATGACGAATACCTGACAACTGTTGCAACGTCCGAAAGAGCTCGTTCTCAAATTCACGGCCTTGGTCGTGGTGTAACTTTGATGGATATCCGAAGCGGAGGACGAAATCATTAAAGATTCGCTCAGCTGCCGTTTTCCCACTCTTGTTCTTTGTCGGATAAGCTTGGGCGAATCTCGTAAAGTGATCGACGACCACAAGGATATATTCGTAACCCCCGCGACTGGTCTCTAGGTGTAGATAGTCAATACACACCAACTCCAGTGGCGAGCTTGATGTTATACTACCCATTGGCGCGCGAACATGAGTAACTGGCTTCTTTGATTTTATGCATGGACATTTCCTCGTGATATGTTCTTCGATCTCTCTAGCCATGAAGGGCCAATAAAATCTCTCTCTGGCAAGATTGAGGACTCTTTCCGTACCGACATGGGCCATTTCATTATGGAGTTTCTTCAAGACGATGTCTTTGTACTTAGCAGGGAGCACCAACTGCCTTCTTTCATTAGCACGCCTGTACAAGAGACCATTCTCCAAAACTAACTTTCCCCATTCATGAAATAGTCTCCTAGTGGCTCCACTAGCCGCTTTCCGTATCTCGTCAGTTAAAGGTGTACCCGCCTCTTTTAACTTGATCATTTCACCGATGGCTTCATCTGCATGTTGTGCCTCCACAAGCTCATCGTGACTGATTGCGGTCAAGTGATCAAATGAGGGGGATAAGTCGGCTTGGGAAGAGATGTTGAGAGCCGCCACCCACGGTACATCTTTCAGTTTGGCTACTTTACTTCCATCCCATATCGCACGAACCACGTCTTCGGTACACTCTTTGGTACAGGACTCAGCATAGGGCTCAATGTTTAAAGGAAGACGCGACAGCGTATCGGCATCGATGTTAGCCTTTCCTGGTCTGTACTTTATGTCAAATCTGAAATCGGAGAGTTCTCCTACCCACCGATGGCCTACTGCATTTAGCATGGCTGTAGTCATGACGTAGGTCAGGGGAATGTTGTCTGTGAATATTGTGAAATGGGGTGCGTAGAATAAATAATCCCTGAACTTTTCACACACGGCCCATTTCAAGGCGAGGAACTCTAGCTTTCCACTATGCAAGTGGTAGTTTCGCTCAGCCGCAGTCAAAGTCCTAGACCCGTACCCAATGACTCTTAACTTGCCATTCTGATGTTGATAAAGAATCGTGCCGAGCCCCTGGTCTGAAGCATCGGTATGTAATACAAAGGGTAAGTCGAAGTTGGGGTATGCTAGCACGGGGGGGCTAACAAGGAGAGATACAAGTCGGTCGAGGGCTTCCTGATGCTCGATGGCCCACTCCACAGGGGTTCTGGATGGTAGTTGTGGACCTTTACTTCTTCCACGTGCTACAGCGGCTTGTCCTGGCTTGACTTGTAACAGCTCATAGACGGGCTTTGCTATCCTTGAGAAGTCCTGAATGTAGGAACGGTAATAGCCCAGGAACCCGGTGAGCTTTCTTACATCTCCCACTGTCTGTGGTGTCCTGCTGGCTAACGGCCGCACTGCATCCAGGTCTTTGGGATCAATTCTCACTCCCTGAGCTGACACAAGACGACCCACATATCTTACTTCTCGTCGGAATAACTCACATTTTTCAGGTCTCAGTTTCACTCCATGTCGCTGAAGAGCTTGGAGTACTTCACGGACCCCTTCCACGTGCTCGTCAAAGGTTTTTGCATAGCAGAGCACGTCGTCAAGGTACGGAAGACAGCAATCATCTCTCAAGGAACTCAACATCTCCTCCATGCTTCTCTGGAAAGCTGCTGGGGCGTTGGAGAGGCCAAAAGGGATACGCACCCATTCACATAGCCCCCAGAGGGTAATGAAAGCAGTGAGGTGCTGGGAGTCCTTGGCGATAAAGCCCTGATGATAAGCCTTTCCTTGGTCGAGGATGCTGAACCAGGAATAACCACCGAGACTATCAGTCAGGTCTTGTATCCTAGGTAGGGGATGTCGATCAGGGATGGTCTTCTGATTCAAGAGACGATAATCGATACAGAGGCGGAGTGTACCGTCTTTCTTTCGGACGCAGACCACTGGAGCAGCATAAGAGGACTTTGACTTCACAATCCAACCTCTCATGAGCAGATCTTGTACATACTCCTTCACCTCTTTGAACAGTGGTTTGGGCACCGAAGAGTAAGCTCTCTGCACTGGAATCTCGTCTTTGAGTGAGATAGACATCTGTAGACTAGGAATACATCCAATATCATGACTGTCTTGTGCAAAAGCAGGCGATTCTTCCCACAGCATTTTCTTGACTTTTTCTTGTTCCTCATCACCAAGGTGGCTGAGGTCCACAGGCGGCTGCCATAACGCTGGAACACTCTGTTTAACTGGGGCTGTGGCTGCTTTAACGACTGCTACTCTGGGCCTGGGGCTCTCTAATGGATTGTTCTCAATCACTCTAGCCACCGTCTGGACGCTACCAAGGGCAGTCTTCCTTGGTATTGTAACAGGATGCTTCGTGTCATTTCTTACTGGTATTATGACATAAGGTCTCTTTGCGGTCTGTAGTTCTAGCAAGCCCTCCTCAATCTCAAGCTCGGTGAGATGACCACTGTTCTCGTTAGGTTCAAACAAGAGAAGAGGGTCTGACTGGTCTACAGCGGATGGGACCTGACACTTCACCCAGGCTACTTGTCCGGCTGGGACTGTAGTCTCATAATTACCAGTTCTTATCAATCTCTGATACATGGAGGGTTTGTCAGTCTGAATGAAGTTCATCAGCAGCTCAACTTTCTCAGCAGGAACCGATATTGCGTCAGATAGAAGCGTGGTAAGTGCTGGGACAAGTTCTTTTGTTCGATTCTGAATCACTTCCTCTAGGACATTAAACCCAAGTAGTGGCTGTGCAAGCGGAATGCTACAGATGAGAAAAGGCACCATGATCGACTGGCTAAGCGCACCATTCCCACTGAAACTGACTGCAATAAGGACCCAGCCATCAAAAGGGAGGATTTCTCCATTCACCGCGTGCACTTCCAGCTCTTCTCTCTCATCAAAGATTTCACTAAGCGGCCTAATGGGTGTGTTTGGTAGATACTTCTCTTTCCAGCTTCTATCTATCATGCTCACCTGGGCTCCAGTGTCCAGTAAGGCATTGACTGTCAACCTATTGAGGTCACAACGTGCAAGGGCTTTGGCTCCTATGAACTTGGCCAGACGTCTACTGGTTTGAGTGGGTAAAGAGAGAGAAAGTTGGTTATTGACTTGTTCATTGTTTTCTTTTGGTCTCTGATTAACTGAACTTGTCTCTGTATGACTGTCAAAGCTCCGTACGCTACCCTCAGCACTGTGGGACTGAACGTGAAGCCCGGTCACTGCTTGTCCCGTGGCAGAAACCGGCTCCAGTTTTCCGGACGCTTGGGTTTTTTCAAAGAGCCTACCGCTCTGTGCCCGTCCTCACCACAGTAGAAACAATGAGTGCAACCTGGGCGGTTCTGTTCGAGGCAATTAGCACAGCTATTTGGTCTGGGTTTCCTTTGATCCACTTTGACTTGGCAATGATGGCAACATTCTGGGTTTTGAATCTGCTGGGGTCTCTGCAGTAGTTCAACTTTATTCATTAACTCCTCTACTTTCTCAGTTAACTGCTGGAGTACATCAGCTTTTGACTGTTTGTCTGGAACATCTTTCTTTGTACTACTGCCTTGTACTGCTGCCGCTTCAAGCTCTGTGCTATTCACACTTATTTGTTTCTGCTTCACAACTGACCCCAAATGTCTCTGCCTCTCATTCTCAATGTTTGTTATCTTCATCATTTGCTTTAAGATCGTCTTGTCAGACACGCTGCTATCAGAGAGAAATGGTTTCAGTTCTCGACGTATGTCGTTATGCTTATGGCTGAGACCCTGATACACGGCGTGGAGGAAAACGTCTTGAACTGTGTTCGCATTATACTTCACTTCTGTGTCGGCGTATTTTGAAGCGAACAGTATCTTCTGTTTGAGGCCTATCATATTTTGTTTTGTGCACATGAGCTCTTGGAAAAGTTCTGTGTTGCTTCGCCCACCTAAATGGGATTGCAGAAAGCCTTTCAGCTCGTCTATCGTCAAATCGTCTTTGTGTATTAGCATGTCTTTAAAGTTTCCCGGTCTAATGGCTCTGAGAACGCCTCTCAATATTTCGGTCTCGCTGAATCGCTCTTTAACACCCTCATCGATTTGTCTGCATATGCTATTGTAGCTTAAATCTGAGCCCTGGTCACCGATCTGTCCACCTTGGATCTTGAACTCGCGACGAAGCAGTGAAAGGTCTCGAAGGGGAATTATTCGGTCATGTCTTCCATGTGGCTGCTGTTCTGGCGTGGGAGTGTTATCATATTGTTGAGTAGGTTGTAATGGTGGAGGTGTGGGTGAGGATGTGGGGCTGTTTATGTATTGCATGACTTTATTGCTAAGCTCAGCGTAACTCGAAAGCACTCTCTGTAACTCTGTGTCAGCGTTCTGTGTGCTTTTGACTTCAGTGGGTGTGAGTGGGGGGTTGTTCACGCTAACTGCAGCTGTGTGAGTAATATTCGAACCACTGGGTGTCACGTTAACGGTTGTCAGGTTATCAGTATCTGTCGCTAGTTGGCCTACTGTCCTGTTCTCACTCAGTACTGGAATTGACGTTATCTCGTTCACATTCTCCACAACACCTAATTTAGGTTGAGCATAACGAATCTGAATGACATTATTTACAGTATCATTAAGCTCTAACAGCACTGCCATACCTGAATCCTCAGATTCCACCAACATGTCACTGTTCATAAAAGTTAGAATGTACTCAAAGCAACTCTCTTCTTCGCCAACCTGAAGTGTGGATGAGTCCTTCCCTGGCACCGGACCAACTCTCTGGGCTAGTTGGAAAAGTTCATCGGCCGTCAGCATGAGTAGACTTTTCTTGATGCTCCACACCAAGCCTTTTCTCTCACCATCCGCCATGACTGCTTTTCTTTCTTCCCTTCCGTCGGTTGCTCGTCCTGGTCACGCTTTCACTCGCCTCTGCTGGTCTGGTTCCACATGTGCAGCACAATCGTCATCTCACCGGCACTCGTTCTGGTGAAAGCAGGATCCACGCATCACCCAATCTTCCTCTCACTTCAAGCCTGAAGAGAAGTCAGTTCCTGGAACATGTCAACTGCTGATTCTGGTCGTGCTTGTAGCCTGCGCATCTACTGTCATTCCCCGTACGGGCCACCAAAAATCTGTAACGGGTACCGTGGCGTCGGCACCCGTGAGGGACAGATTATTCTCCTGTAACACAGGAGAGAAACGAGGAGACAGTGTTCAAGTTCAAGCTCTCTGGAGTAATTTTATTCATAATATGTGCATTAAACAAATCTCTGTTTCTCAGAGTCACATTATGCTTCATATCACATTTTCAATGTCTTCTTAACATTATAATGACTTTCAGTGTTCATGTCAATTCACAATCTGCAATAAAATAAACTTCTCAATTTCACATTCATGTTTACTGACTCTGTATTTTTATATTTCACACTATTCATCAAAAAATACAAAAACCATAGTAATATACTTCAATTACTTCTCTTAAATGATTAATCATTTCTATTCACAATATTTTTCCAGTATCACATTAATACGATGCTGTAAATCACCCTCAGAATTATTAATATACTTCAAATATAACTTTAAACCTTATTTAACACATTAACTATTATCAATCGATCTTCAAAACACATATATAGTATGTTAAACAATACTTATTAACCATTAAGGCTTATAAAATACCTTCATGTGCATTTGTATAAGGAAAAATGTATATTTTTAACTGACGTGCTCACAAACGTTACATGTGCGTTTTCAGTAGGCCGCTAATCGGTCGAGCTTTTCTCTCTCGCTTAAATCAACCTCAAAAACAACCTCTGACGAGCATCACTTCTCTAAAACAATTCACTTATATTCACATTATATATAAACACATTTCAGCATGGTTAAATTCAACTTTAAAGTGTTTTTATACATTTACCCACCTGTAACACAGGAGAGAAACGAGGAGACAGTGTTCAAGTTCAAGCTCTCTGGAGTAATGAAAAACTCACGACTCGCACAGCTTAACACCCATCGCTCGACTCTGCCCCTAACGGTCAGGAGTAGCATTGCACACTTCTCTCTTTTTCTTTTAAAAGGAATCACATTAGAATAAAACCCTTCTGAATGTTTTTTTTTTCCAAAATAACACAATAACATTCAAAATGAAACCAATAATTTTGACTATACTTAATGTACAATTACAATAATTGTGTGATCGTCACAATGCCTGATGAAGGTCGTGAGACCAAAACGTTGCTAATAAAGAAATTTTAAATGCAAGTTCTGATAGTGTGTGGTAGTGTCTCGTTTGCAGATTGCCGACCGATCTTTTTTGGTCGTTTTTCCTACGCACCTATCATCTGCAGGTGTGCGATGGTTTTTTATTGATTGGTCATATTCAACAAATGTTCATGGGCAATATCCAGTCGTTTCAAGAGATTTTAAAGATTTCCCAGTGCAGATTTCAAATCAGGTTCAGTTTGTTAGGAAATAATCAGAAGATTCAATTGCAAATGATAGATAAGTTTATTGATAGCTGGTCAGATGTTGGAAGAGCTCGGGTGTGCAAAATGTCCGGTATGAAGCCCTTGGCAGCACAGGGACGCGGAGGACAACCCGATCTCTCCGGTGATGATGATGGTGATGATGATGATGATGATGATGATGATGATGATTGTGCAGAGAAAAGCGGAGATGACTCGGAGACTGGAGACCAGGAAGCTGACGGCGTGAAGAACCAGAAGTGCTGAACACGGAAGACACACAGGAACAGGATAAAGGGAGGGGGATCTGACAAAGACAAGGCGACAACAGTGAGACTAAAAAGGGTTCGCTGATCAGCTGCAGCTGGCGTGCTGATCAGCGGCAATGATCAGCGACCACGCCCACATGCACACACACACACACACACAACAACAGACGAGAAAGGAGACGGTGAATTCATAAACTGTGACAGTACCCCTTCCTCCTAGGAGTGCCTTTACTAAACAGCTGGTGCGGTTTACTCCTGGATGACAAGCCACGTTGGGGCTATGACCCCATCGTATAACTTCGGACCGTAATTCCTCCGGTACAAACAACCGACTTGGTGGGCAACCGGGTGGAGGCATTATCCCTTCTAAGGCTGTCTTGACCTTCGATTCGACCTCCCATATGAGTGTGGAGATAACTAGTTTCTCGGGTAAAATCCACTCGGGAGTAACTGGGCTTTCGGATGGATCAAAAATACGAGATAATGAATCGGGTTTGGCGTTCTTAGACCCCGGGCGGTGCGAGAGAGAAAAATCAAAACATCCGAAAAAAAGTGCCCACCAAGCCTGCCTGGAGTTAAGCCTTTTAGCAGATCTAATATATTCAAGGTTCTTGTGATCGGTCCAAACGATAAACGATACCCCTGACCCTTCTAACCAATGACGCCACTCCTGCAACGCCAACTTGACTGCCAACAACTGTTACCAATGTCATAGTTACTAGGTGATAAACGGTGGGATAAAAACGCGCAAGGATGCATCTTGTCGTCTGTGGAAGAGCGTTGGGAGAGAACTGCACCTACCCCCACCTCTGACGTGTCAACCTCCACCACGAACTGACTTGAGGGATCAGGGGCGACTAAGATGGGAGCCGAAACAAAGCGACTCTTGAGGTTGGGGAATACAGCCTCGGCTGTATTGGACAACCTGAACGTCCTTCTGGGGGAGGTCAAGGCGGTCATAGGTGCGGCTAGTTGGCTGAAGTTGCGAATGAAACGCCGATAGAAGTTGGCGAACCCCAGAAACCTCTCTAGGGCCTAACGGGAATCTGGACTTGGCCTATCTATCACAGCCGTAACCTTGTCAGGATCCATACGCACTCCCTCAGAAGAGACGATGTAACCTAGGAAAGGGACAGACTGTACATGAAAAGCACATTTCTCCGCCTTGACAAAAAGCCAATTCTCTAGCAACCTCTGAAGCACTCGTCTGATGTGTTGAACGTGTTCCTGGAGAGAAGAAGAAAAAATCTAAATATCATCCAGGTAGACATATATGAATTGGTCTACCATGTCTCTAAACACGTCATTGATGAGTGCCTGGAAAACCGCTGGGGAGTTGGATAGTCCGAACGGCATAACGAAGTATTCAAAGTGGCCCCTGGGGGTGTTGAACACGGTTTTCCATTCATCCCCCTTCCTGATGCGAACCAAATGATAGGCATTACGTAAATCCAGTTTTGTGAAGACGGAGGATCCCTGCAACCGCTCGAAGGCTGAAGACATCAGCGGGAAAGGATAAGTATTCTTTACCGTGATGTTGTTCAACCATAGTAATCAACCGGTAATCAATACACGGTCGCAGAGAGCCATCCTTCTTCCCGACAAAAAAGAACCCCGCCCCCGCTGGAGAAGAGGAAGGGCGGATGAATCCGGAGGCTAGATAATCAGAAATATATTTCTCCATGGCCTCCCTTTCGTCAAAAATGCCCTACAATAGTTTCGGCTCACCAGAATACAGTTCAGGAGTTGGTAGACGTGGTTCAGGTTGGCGGCTGGATCCTGGTGGAGTGGGGGAACAGGCGGTGGGCTGGGCACAGTGGGACTAGCTAGGTGTTGAAGCTGTTGGGTGAGCTCGGATACCTGTGCTACCAAGGCTTGCACTGGAAGTGCTTTGTGACAGGAACTCGTTCAGTTCTGGTGCATTTGCTGAATCCATAATGGTCAGATCGTTCTGTTAGGAAATAATCAGAAGATTCAATTGCAAATGATAGATAAGTTTATTGATCAGTTTATTTATTGTTAGATGTTGGAAGAGTTCAGGTATGAAGCCCTTGGCAGCACAGGGACGCTGAGGACAACCCGATCTCTCCAGTGATGATGGTGATGATGATGATTGCTGTGCAGAGAAAAGCAGAGATGACTCGGAGACCGGAAACCAGGAAGCTGACGGCGTGAAGATACAGGAGTGCTGAACACGGAAGACACACAGGAACAGGATGCAGGCAGGCAACAAACACGCAGGAACATCCATAACGATCTGACAAAGACAAGGCGACAACAGTGAGACTAAAAAGGACCACGCACACAACATCAGACGAGAAAGGAGACAGCAAATTCATAAACCGTGACACAGTTGGTCGATCAAATTTGCCATGTTGACCAAGAGAAAACTGCTTGCAGTGACAGTAACTTCTGTGTGAGCTGTGTTTTAATAAGTAGCTACAATACTGACAATAGACGATTGACCCTTTCTACCTGCAAAATTTAGCCGAAATTGCCAACGACTCCCTCATTAAGACATTAGTCACTTGTTTTCTTCCTGAATGAATCAGTGTTTTGAATGAATCAGCATAATGATTTATTTACCATTTTTCTTTTTTACATACAGTAGGCTATTTACACCACAAGACAGGAAGCATACCAACATCATAAGGCACATTTACCAAAGAATAAATATATAAATGAGCAAGTAAAAACTAAATGAAAAATATTCACGTAAAAAGGAAAATCAGGACAGCACTAAAAAAGTAAATATTTTGACATGGAAGAGCATAAGTTATCCATCTATTAGTATTTGAAAACTTGAAATAATATCACAAAACATGCAGAAATAAAGTGGTGTTTACATTTCGTCCATTTACGTACATGTGTGAATATGATATTTAAATTACCATTAACAAAACATATCAGGTTAATCATGTAACCATGGTTCCCTGAGAAGTAGAACTTGCACTGCATCTGAAGACACTTTGGGGAATGCCTCTGGCATGACGATGTCTGAAGTACGTGTATCAAACGCGACAATGACATTAGCCTGCAACAGCCTGTGACGTCACTCTAGTGCGACCGTGAGTATATAAGGATACCTGGAGTACATGTCATCAGCATTTTGACTGAAGGGGACGCCCGAAACATGGCAGCGAGACCTAGTGTCTTGTTTCCCTTCTCATGGAACCATGGTTACATGAGTAACATGAGACATTCCCTTTGACAAGCACAAAAAAGGCTCAGCGGAACTACACTGAACAAAATTATAAATGCAACACTTCTGTTTTTGCCCCCATTTTTCATGAGCTGAACTCAAAGATCTAAGACTTTTTCTATGTACACAAAATCTGTCTAAATCTGTGTTAAGCACTTCTCCTTTGCTGAGATAATCTATCCACCTCACAGGTGTGGCATATCAAGATGCTGATTAGACATCATGATTATTGCACAGGTGTGCCTTAGGCTGGCCAAAATAAAAGGCCACTCTAAAATGTGCAGTTTTACTGTATTGGGGGGGGGGGGGGGGGGGGGGGGGGATGGGGCACAACAATGGGCATCAGGATCTCGTCACGGTATCTCTATGCATTCAAAATGCCATCAATAAATAAAATGCACCTGTGTTCGTTGTCCATAACATACACCAGCCCATACCTTAACCCCACCGCCACCATAGGCCACTGGATCCACAACGTTAACATCAGCAAACTGCTCACCCACACGACGCCATACATGCTGTCTGCCATCTGCCCTGTACAGTGAAAACGGGATTCATCCATGAAGAGAACACCTCTCCAAAGTGCCAGACGCCATGGAATGTGAGCATTTGCCCACTCAAGTCGGTTACGACGATGAACTGCAGTCAGGCCGAGACCCCGATGAGGACGACGAGGATGCAGATGAGCTTCCCTGAGACGGTTTTTGATAGTTTGTGCAGAAATTCTTTGGTTATGGAAACCGATTGTTGCAGCAGCTGTCCAGGTGGCTGGTCTCAGACGATCTTGGAGGTGAAAATGCTGGATGTGGAGATCCTGGGCTGGTGTGGTTACATGTGGGCTGCGGTTGTGAGGCCGGTTGGATGTACTGCCAAATTCTCTGAAACACTTTTGGAGACGGCTTATGTTAGAGAAATGAACATTAAATTCACGGGCAACAGCTCTGGTGGACATTCCTGCAGTCAGAATCAATGAACGTGTTTGGGATGCTCTGGATCGGCGTATACGACAGCCTGACCCCCAATACAGTAAAACTAAAACTGTACATTTTAGAGTGGCCTTTTATTGTGGCCAGCCTAAGGCACTTACTTACTTACTTCCGCCTTCCGCCCAGCTTTGGGCATAGGCCACGAACAAGGGCTCTACAAGGGCTCTCCAGTCATCCCGATCCTGGGCCAACTTCTCTAACTGTCCCCATGTGTGGCCAGACCTCTTCACCTCTGCCTCCAGGTCGCGGCGCCAGCTGTTCTTTGGCCTGCCTCTCTTCCTTTTCCCTTGTGGGTTCCAAAAGAGGGCGTGTCTTACTGTGCTTGATGCAGGTTTGCGAAGGGTATGGCCAACCCATCTCCAACGTCTTTGGAGGATCTCTTCCTCAATCGGCTGCTGTCCTGTTTGCTGCCACATCTCCAGGTTACTGATGGTGTTTGGCCAGCGTACCCTTAGGATTCGTCTGAGACAGGTGTTAATAAAGGACTGGATTTACTTCATGGTAGTGACTGTTGTTCTCCAGGTCTCTGCACCGTACAGTAGAACAGGCTTTATCATGGAGTTAAAGATCCTGATCTTGGTGTTCCTAGGCAGCTCAGAGGATCCCCAGACTTTCTTCAGCTGATGGAAAGCTGCCCTTGCCTTTCCAATCCGCACCTTCACATCTGCCTCTGTCCCTCCCCACTTGTCGACTACGCTGCCAAGATAGGTCAAGCTTTCCACTTCCTCTAGTGCTTCTCCTCCTAGCCTGATGGGAGCCATGTTGTTGTTGTTGACTTTGAGGATCTTGCTCTTCCCTTTGTGTATAATGAGTCCAAGGCTTGCTGAATGAGTTGGGATGATGTTGGTCTTCTCTTGCATTTGTTGCTGGGTATGGGAAAGAAGTGCCAGGTCATCAGCAAAGTCGAGGTCATCCAATTGTGTCCAAGGTGTCCATTGGATGCCATTTCTCTTCTGGGCAGTTGATGTCTTCATTACCCAATCTATTGCCAACAGGAAAAGAAAGGGTGACAATAGGCATCCTTGTCTCACCCCTGTTCGCACTTGGAAGGCATCGGTAAGCTGCTGGCTATGTACCACTCTGCAGGTCATTCCCTCGTATGAGTTCCTGATGATGTTAGTGATTTTTTCTGGTACCCCATAGTGTCTCAACAGACTCCAGGTGGTCTGCCTATCCACGCTGTCAAAAGCCTAGTCAATAAAATTGACAGAGAGGTGAGTTCCACTCCAAAGACTGTTCCAGGATAATTCGCAGAGTTGTTATCTGGTCAATGCAGGATCTATTCTTCCTGAAGCCAGCTTGTTGGTCTCTGAGATGTGGGTCGACCGCATCTTTTATCCTGTTTAGCAGGACTCTATTGAATATCTTGCCAGGGGTTGACAGCAGTGTTATCCCCCTGTAGTTGGAGCAGGAATTAAGATCACCCTTTTTTGGGAGCTTGGTGAGATAGTCCTCCTTCCACTCTGTTGGAATGTCTTCCTCCTCCCAGATGTTATGGAAAAGAGGGTAGAGCATTTCCACAGTGGTCACTTCATCCACTTTTAAAACTTCTGCAGGAATGGTGTCCGGTCCGGCTGACTTCCCGTTTCTCAATTGCTTGATGGCCTTATATATTTCTTCCTTCGATGGAACGCCACAAACGATAGGAAGGTCACAACTGGCTGGCTGGATATTTACTGGGTTTAATGGAGAAGGTCTGTTCAAGAGGTCCTCGAAATGCTCTGCCCATCTATTCTTTTGCTGTTCTATCCCCGGAATAGCTTTTCCTTCTCTGTCTCTAACTGGCCTCTCTGATTGGCTGAATTTACCTGAGAGCTTTTTGATGTTTGTATACAGCCCTCTCATGTTACCATTTTGAGCCGCATATTCTGCCTCTGCTGCCATTACTTCCATGTAATTTCTCTTGTCTGCCCTTATACTCTGCTTTACTATTCTTTTTGCTTCTGTATACTGCTTTTGGGCCTTGGCTTTTCTATCACGTGTACGGCTACTGTTTATTTCTGCCTTCTTCCTTTTCCTCTCCTGGATCTTTTCTAAGGTCCCCACTTAGATCCATTCTTTTTGCCCCTTCTTCTTGTTACCCAGCACTTCCTTACATGTTGATGTTATTACCTCTTTAATGCTCTGCCATTTTTCATCCATGGTCTTTCTGTCGATCCGCTGCTGTAGGATCTGGGCTTTTTTAGAAAGTGTACTTCGAAACAGATTAGGCAGATTTGTGAACAATATTTGAGAGAAATAGGCCTTTTGTGTAAATAGAAAAAGTCTTAGATCTTTGACTTCAGCTCATGAAAAACTGGGGCAAAAACAAAAGTGTTGGGTTTATAATTTTGTTCAGTGTAGATGCTGGAGACCAATCCCTCTTTCAGGTCAACACGGAACTGTCAGTAACAGAGGAGCAATAGGGCCCGGCAGTGGCTCAGTGGTTTATGTGGGTTGTCTACAAACCGGAAGGTTGGTGGTTCAATCCCCGTTTCCACCTGACCAAGTGTCGAGGTGTCCATGAGCAAGACCCCTAACATCAGGCGCCTTCCATGGCTGACACCGCCATCGTTGTATGAATGAGTGAATTAATGGGTGAATGTGAGGCAATACTGTATAGAAAGCGCTTTGGTGGCCATTGGGTCTGTGGAAGCGCTATATAAATGCAGTCCATTTACCATTTACTATTCCCTAATGGTGCGTTCACAGATGGTTTACTATTCCCTAATGGTGCGAATAGAGCGTCTGGCGCGAGTGATTTCAATATTAAGTCAATTCAAAGTTATGCGCGTAAAAAATTCCTGCGGCGCAAATGAGGCATAGAGCGCGGCACGGTAGATGATTATTCAGTGCTTTTTGTGCATTCACACGTTTGATGCGAATTTGCATCTGCCGCCCGAGTTTAAAAATCTGAACTTCTGCGTCAATTCGCGTCGCGTTAACCATTCAGGAGCCTGCTTGCTGCGGTCATGTGGTGAAGTGACGTGATAAACGGGGACAGGCCCGCTTCTCAGTTTATAATGTTATTTTATATGTTTGGCCTCAATAACTTATTTTATATGTTTGGCCTCAATAGATTATTTTTGGCCTCAATAACTTATTTTGTAATATGACAATGCCTGGTGTGGTTCTAATGCACAACAAAGCAAATATTTTATCACATAAAAACTTGATTTCAATATATGAGACATTCATTTTGTATTAAATGGTATTTTTTCCGTATCTAATCTAGATTATATGAAATATTATTATTCTAATGTAAAGACAACCAACATACTGTAGTGCATAAGAACATAATTCGTGTCTGGACAGTGTTGTGTGAGAGAGAAAAAAATCACAGAACAGGTTTTTGGAGGCTGGCTCAATTTATCATCAAAACAAAAGTAAATGACAGATTAGGTGGGTGAGGGCGAGGGTGATCCTCGCTCCGATCGATGCGGAACAACAGGTCATCAAACTGGGCGCGGGACAGGCGGAAGTACTGCTGAAAGCGGCCGTCATCCAGGCACAGCTCCTGGAGCAAATGGTGGACCCAAATACGGCTATGATGATCACTACGCCGCTGTTCTGCTCTCCAGAGCAAATACAGAGTGGTGACTCTCTCGATGAATGCTCGATCAACAACATCAACCATCTTGTAAAAATATGGCCGCCAACGGGTTTCGGATTTCGAAGGCCATATCAACCTAAGCTCCATGCCCTATGCAAGGAAGAAACTTATTCGAACAGTGCCCACCCCAAGGGCAGAGCTAGAGGTCTGGTAATGCCAGTCTCCATGACCGGCATTACCTTCACACACTTCAAAACAAACGGTCCCCTAAAGACAAAAAGCTGATGCAAGTACTCCAGGTGTCTGAACTTCTGCGTCAATTCCTTTTATACTTACGGTTGCGCTAGGATGACGTCATGGGCTGTCGCAGGCCAAGGTCATTGTCGCGTTTAAAACAGGTACTTTAAACATTGTCATGCCGAAAACATTCCCCAAAGTGTCTTTGAACGCAGTGTTCCCATCCGAAAGGGAATTACCATTTGTTGTTAACATTTTTCAAAAGATTAGAAAATAAAATTGTGAGATATAAACCAATTCTGATTGCAATTCTGATTTTTTTTTGCTCGCTATTCAAGATATTTATTCTCATGTGGACAGTAAAAACACCACGGTTTTGATCACACAATGAAATTCTTACTTTACACGTCAACATAACACAAAATATACTTAATAATTACAGACAAAAAAATACAAAAAAAGTGCAAATGTGCAACAATCAAAGTATCAGTGACGATAATGGGAAGTTAGTGTTTCATGTGCTGTTGTTTAGGAATCTAATGGCTTGTTTAATTGCAAGTTTCTCAGAATTTTGACTTTTTCTCAGTGAAATATAAACTCACAATTAAAAAGGTAATTGCATCGTTTTAACTCATAATTCTGACTTTTTTTGCTCGCAATTACAAGTTTATATCTCGCAATTCTGACTTTTTTCTCACAATTCTGAGTTTATATCTCAGAGTTCTGAGGAAAAATTGGCAAGCGCATGCCTTGCTATTCAGACTTTATAACTCGCAACCATGACTACATTTTTCTCTCAAATGAGAGGTTATAACTTGCTATTCTACTTGCAATACTGCTGAAACATTGCTCGGCCAATCAGAATCTAGAACAGCAACAAATGGCTGTACAAAGATCTATACGCTTATTGGTCAATGCAGAGACATATGCAAAATCTTGCTGATCACTTGTTTTCACACAGCGTGGATCGTGTTTTTTGTCATCCAAATGAAATGCTACCCTGGCATCTGGAACTGGCGAGGCTGCACAGAATGTGTACTAGGAGACACGTAGCATATTAATTTGTAATCTATTTGACACAATTTCGTCAAACATCACATTATTCTATGATAAAAGGCAGATGCTGTAATGCGCTGATGTGGAGTCAGGCCATCGCTCATATTTAGTGTTCCTACTGAATATGCATCAGAGCCGTTAATGGGATAAACACATTATTGAATACAACTGGCTGCATGGTGTACCTAAGGTTCTTTATTTAGGCATGTAAACTGTGTGTTCATGAACATACTACTTTCACCCGTTTATGGACTTGGGTACTTTCTTTTTTTCTCCCTTTTTGTGACCTTTGATGAAAAAGCAGAGAGACAATTGCATTTATGCTTTGTGTGCAAGAGTGTGCTAAAGTGATACTAAAAGTCTGCCTTTGGTCTTGCCCTGAGCCTCTAAATAATGAGAGTAAATCTTGGTGTTTAAAGATTGTGTGGCAAGCAAGTGGAGGTCAGATATGTGGGAGAAGAGAGACAAAAACAGAGAAAGAAACCTGTAGCTGATATTTGCATAGGCCTACTTGGTATCATGTTGTAGTTGTATCTGGTTTTCATCCCTTTTAATTTGTTGTTTTTAAACATATAACCAGAAAGCCTGGCTATGTTTAACTGGTAATTGTTTAAAGGCACAGTAAGTTTCACCGCTTGTCAAGGTTGCTTATTTAAAACAATAACAAACTTGAACTTTGTTACAGTGACATTTGATCACATCAATTCACATTATTTTATTTTATTTTAATGAAATATGCTGTAAGCGCTGAATTACTCTCATACAGGTCCCTTTATTTGACAATTTAAAATTGTGGGGTAACACAGCACTGTTTTACATGGTCAAAATAATCATACTAAAAAAATATAATTTGAAATGTGTTGAAAACTGTGTTATAACGTTACGTGGGTTATCTATGTGGCTGGCACTAGACACTTATTGCTAGATCAATGTTAATGTCACAGTGTGGGTTTTGTGTTTTGTTCCTTGTTTTTGTCTGTCATGTGTTTCCCGGTCTTTTCATGTTCAGCTGTTCCCCGTTTTGTTGATTAGTCTTCACATGTGTTTCTGATTAGCCACGCCCCCTTGTTATCTTGTTTAGCTTGTTTGCCTGTGTATTTATACCCTTGTTCTTCAGTTGGTGTTTGTCGGTCGTTGTTTGATGTGAAATGCTCCCAGTTCCTTGTTCCGTGTCCTGTGTGCCTTATTCTGAGTTTTCCCTGGATTACTGTCGGTTAGATGATTAAAGTGCTTGCGATTGGATTCTCTCTGCTTCATTCCTGACCCAACATAATAGAATGACTGACTACAAATGAATCCAGCAGCACGGATCTCGCCTGATCTCCCCAGCATGAGTCTGGAGTTCGCGGGACAGATCGCGGCCTTGGCCCTGAATAGCCAAGATTTGTTTCAGTACACCTGGGGGTTTGCTTCACTTGCTGCCTCCTACTCCCTGGGGGACGAGGCCATCAAACTATGCTATCGGCTGGGGGCTGAGGAGGTCAACCCGAGGGAGCTCCCCGATTTATCAGGTCTGAACTGGAGAGAGGCGCTCTCCGTTTGTGAAAGGAGCTTCATCCCAGAGACCGTCCAGCCAGAGCTTCACGTCAGCCACGTCCAGCCAGAGCTTCACGTCAGCCACGTCCAGCCAGAGCTTCACGTCAGCCACGTCCAGCCAGAGCTTCACGTCAGCCACGTCCAGCCAGAGCTTCACGTCAGCCACGTCCAGCCAGAGCTTCACGTCCAGCCAGAGCTTCACGTCAGCCACGTCCAGCCAGAGCTTCACGTCAGCCACGTCCAGCCAGAGCTTCACCACGACATGCCTGAGCTTCAGGCCGAACCAGAGACTGTTCTCATCACTTCTGATGAGCCAGAGACTGTTCCCGAGCCAGTGTCTACGGACAAGATGGCCGTTCCCGAGCCAGAGTCTGCTCCTGTTCCCGAGCCAGAGTCTGCTCCTGTTCCCGAGCCAGAGTCTGCTCCTGTTCCCGAGCCAGAGTCTGCTCCTGTTCCCGAGCCAGAGTCTGCTCCTGTTCCCGAGCCAGAGTCTGCTCCTGTTCCCGAGCCAGAGTCTGCTCCTGTTCCCGAGCCAGAGTCTGCTCCTGTTCCCGAGCCAGAGTCTGCTCCTGTTCCCGAGCCAGAGTCTGCTCCTGTTCCCGAGCCAGAGTCTGCTCCTGTTCCCGAGCCAGAGTCTGCTCCTGTTCCCGAGCCAGAGTCTGCTCCTGTTCCCGAGCCAGAGTCTGCTCCTGTTCCCGAGCCAGAGTCTGCTCCTGTTCCCGAGCCAGAGTCTGCTCCTGTTCCCGAGCCAGAGTCTGCTCCTGTTCCCGAGCCAGAGTCTGCTCCTGTTCCCGAGCCAGAGTCTGCTCCTGTTCCCGAGCCAGAGTCTGCTCCTGTTCCCGAGCCAGAGTCTGCTCCTGTTCCCGAGCCAGAGTCTGCTCCTGTTCCCGAGCCAGAGTCTGCTCCTGTTCCCGAGCCAGAGTCTGCTCCTGTTCCCGAGCCAGAGTCTGCTCCTGTTCCCGAGCCAGAGTCTGCTCCTGTTCCCGAGCCAGAGTCTGCTCCTGTTCCCGAGCCAGAGTCTGCTCCTGTTCCCGAGCCAGAGTCTGCTCCTGTTCCCGAGCCAGAGTCTGCTCCTGTTCCCGAGCCAGAGTCTGCTCCTGTTCCCGAGCCAGAGTCTGCTCCTGTTCCCGAGCCAGAGTCTGCTCCTGTTCCCGAGCCAGAGTCTGCTCCTGTTCCCGAGCCAGAGTCTGCTCCTGTTCCCGAGCCAGAGTCTGCTCCTGTTCCCGAGCCAGAGTCTGCTCCTGTTCCCGAGCCAGAGTCTGCTCCTGTTCCCGAGCCAGAGTCTGCTCCTGTTCCCGAGCCAGAGTCTGCTCCTGTTCCCGAGCCAGAGTCTGCTCCTGTTCCCGAGCCAGAGTCTGCTCCTGTTCCCGAGCCAGAGTCTGCTCCTGTTCCCGAGCCAGAGTCTGCTCCTGTTCCCGAGCCAGAGTCTGCTCCTGTTCCCGAGCCAGAGTCTGCTCCTGTTCCCGAGCCAGAGTCTGCTCCTGTTCCCGAGCCAGAGTCTGCTCCTGTTCCCGAGCCAGAGTCTGCTCCTGTTCCCGAGCCAGAGTCTGCTCCTGTTCCCGAGCCAGAGTCTGCTCCTGTTCCCGAGCCAGAGTCTGCTCCTGTTCCCGAGCCAGAGTCTGCTCCTGTTCCCGAGCCAGAGTCTGCTCCTGTTCCCGAGCCAGAGTCTGCTCCTGTTCCCGAGCCAGAGTCTGCTCCTGTTCCCGAGCCAGAGTCTGCTCCTGTTCCCGAGCCAGAGTCTGCTCCTGTTCCCGAGCCAGAGTCTGCTCCTGTTCCCGAGCCAGAGTCTGCTCCTGTTCCCGAGCCATGGACTGTCGTCTGCTTCGCCCTGGCCGTCTGAAGGGTGGTCTTTGCCTGGTCGCCTATGTCACAGTGTGGGTTTTGTTCCTTGTTTTTGTCTGTCATGTGTTTCCCCGGTCTTTTCATGTTCAGCTGTTCCCCGTTTTGTTGATTAGTCTCCCCATGTGTTTCTGATTAGCCACGCCCCCTTGTTATCTTGTTTAGCTTGTTTGCCTGTGTATTTATACCCTTGTTCTTCAGTTGGTGTTTGTCGGTCGTTGTTTGATGTGAGATGTTCCCAGTTCCGTGTCCTGTGTCCCTTATTCTGAGTTTTCCCTGGATTACTGTCTGTTAGATGATTAAAGTGCTTGCGATTGGATTCTCTCTGCTTCATTCCTGACCCAACATAACAATTAGATTATCATATTAATAAATGCTGGATGACTTGTGTAGCTAAATGCCATGCAATTCATTAGATTATTTTAAGCTATTTTTAATGCTGTTTGCATTTTTTATTACCTTTTTACCAAAATTTGGGACATATTAAAAATACAGTTTAAAACCATATTTTCCAAATATTTTCATTGTTATAGCAAATACAAGGTTGCACAAATGAACTAACCCCATTCAAGCACACTTTTAACAAACCTGATTAAAATAAATAAAACATAATCTCCTTATTTGTTGCATTATTATTATTTTTTGGTAACTCTGACTACATGTGCTGAAAAAAATTTGAAATAATAGTTCATAAAAACATTTAATATTGCCAAAGAAGTAAGGTAACACCAGTGACAAAATGGTACATGCGATCTTTAAATAAATGCACAAAACATATAAAAAATCATTAAGCTGTCACTTATGCATATTCATAAAGTCAAAGGGTAATCTAATATTGTGGTGTAAGTTTAAATGTTAGAAAAAGAAATACATTTTAAGACATCTTGCCATACCAAAAGTGGATGTTTCTGTAGAATGACCCCTAGTCTAAAATGATTGCATAATACTTTTACTTTTAACAGGTTATTATTACTTTTTTTTCCAGTGATAAAAGTAGGTTTACACACTGTTTATTTCATAAAATTGAATTACAATAAAGAATGAATTAAAGGGTTAGTTCACCCAAAAATGAAAAATCTGTCAGTAATTACTCACCCTCATGTTGTTCCAACCCCGTAAGACTTTCGTTCATCTTCGGAACACAAATTAAGATATATTTGATTAAATCTGAGAGCTGTCTCACTCCTCCATAGGCTTCTATTGTAATTGAAACTTGCCGGCCCAGAAAGTAAATAAAAACATCGTTAAAATAGTCCAAGTGACAGTGGCTCAAATTTAAGTTTATCAAGCGACGAGAATACTTTTTGTCCGCGAAAAGCGACTTTCTCGTCGCTTGATAAACTTTGGGTGCTCGAGCCCCTGCCCGATTTCAAAATTAATCAAAAGTGCCCTACTTAAACAAATATCAATGATAATATGGTGGTCAAAAAACAAACAAAATGCATTTGATTATAATTAACATGAGAATGTGTACAAGACGAAAGTAGCCTAAATTCACGTTTATTTTTACATTTCTTGTCAGTCTGAGGTGTCGTTGCTATAACGTGTTGCTATGGGTTGCGTCAATTTGGGTGTGTATTGCTTCAGTCTTGATTGACGGGGTCAGTCTCCGTTTTCGAGGGTCTAAAACTCCGGAGTAGTGTGTGGACGGCAGGCATAACCATAGCAAAAGTTATGTGCTTTAAAATGAAAATGCACTAGTATAGTGTAAACGTAGGTATCCTACAGTCTGCTCGGGAACCGATGCTCTCGAGCCAAATATGGTTCTTTCAGTGATGTGACGTCACGCGTTTCAGTCCGCGTTGCATTGTGGGATGGTGTCGCCATTTTGGAAGGATACGCTATCCGTTGTCATGGTTACTTTGACAATGATAGAGAGAGCAGCTTGATATTTGTTTACATTTTTACGATAAGGCACAGTTTCTTGGGAATAAATGAAGAAGGGGGAAGCAAAAGGAAAGGGGCTCTATCGGGAGAGACTAAATAACAACACCAAGCAGCGTTATTTAGAGAAACTACTTGACATCAACAACATGGACCCGTACGGCCTGTATGGAAGTAAAATAATGTCAAATGTTTTTGAAACAAAAAGCATGTTGAATTGCACCAATTGAAAAAAAAATATGCATTGCGTTAACCATGCTTGCATTTTAATCCATTGTATTTTTAAGGCTTGCATTTTTATGGGCTGAAATTCAACATGGTTGAATATTTAAGCTGTGAATATTTCAATTAAAGACATTTCAAACACATTTTCAATATTAAAAATTCAATAATCCATATTCACCTTTCATATTTCACTTCCAAAATTTTCAAACTGTTTAAAAATACAACCTATAATATTCAACAGGCAAATTTCGGTCCATTTTATTTCGCCTTGAAAATTCGCTTCCACAAATTCAGTGGTTCAAATTCGACAGTAAATTCAACGTCGACATCCAGGAACTGCAGGAAAAGCAGTAGATTACCGATCATAATCTCCATCTGCTGTAGTCAGCTTTACCAGCAGGGGGTGCACGTGCGTGTTGACAAGCACCAAAGCAACAGGAGAGGCCTTCACAAAACGTAATTTGCTGAAATGGACAGAACGATGAGTACGAGTTATAATTTATGTGTGTGGAAAAGGTTGACTAAGACACAAAACACACGAGCGTTTACTCAAGTGTCTTATGAGACTTATTTTTACCCCCGTGCAAAGTAAGGTGATTTGTCCACTGCAAACCTAAATTCTCTCGCCATTGGCATTGATATTAAGTTTTAGTAAAACAACTGTAATACACTGAGACAGAGTGAATTGTTTGTTTTAGTCACTATGACGGAATACTAAATTGATGGCTGGGTTTTACATGATGGCAAAGGCAATTTTATTTAAATATAGCATCATTAAATACAACCCAATTACAATTATAAATTAAATTCAGCAATTAAAAATTACATCTCTACCATGATATCTGGTCATCTCTGTGTTATACCGTGAATTGTCTCCGCCATTATCCAGGGCTGCGTACAGTAGGGGTATTTGTCATCTTATTTTATATATTTTTGTCCATTTGGAGCGCGCGTCACGTCACCTATTAGCGTCGCGCCTGCCACAAGATCTCTCACTGTTTACATGAACCAGACACTCTGATGAGAGCACATAAAGTGCAATCCATCTCTTATTTACCATTTTTTTCATCTTATCGTATATTTTATTCGCTCCTTTGCCCGTATTGGAGCGCGTCTCGTGGCTCTTACTAAGCGTCGGGCCAGCCACACGATCTCTCACTGTTTTAATCTACCAGACACTCCGATTGATGCACATGTGCAAACAGACAGTGCAATCCTGACCTGCTCTTATGTAGCCTATCTATTTGTCATCTTATTTTATTCGCTCTTTTTGTCCATAATGGAGCGCGCGTCGTATTGGAGCCATCTTCGCAGTAGTGAACGCGCCGAGAGAAATGCTCATTTCATACGGATTACATTATCTGAGAGTAGTCTATTTATTTTCGTTTTGAATTGTTTCGTTTAAAAGTAGGCTAGACATTTCTACCTTGATGTATTTATCATGCCTGTGAGAAATGTGCAATGCAAAAATTTCATGATTTTATTGCTATGCCTATGCCTATATGTCTGATTTGCTTCTTAAATCCAGGGAATTGGTTGATCAAACATTGATTGAAATAAGATACAATTTATTAAAAACGAAATTCACTTTAAAGAAAGGCTTTATAAAAAACAAAACGTAATGGAGTGGTCAAAATCATTCTCCTTCAGAATGTCAATCGGAGAATCAGGCAACTGTAGGCCTAATAGGGAGAGATCTTGTGGCTGGCGCGCCACGAAACGCGCTCTA
The DNA here is from genome assembly GCA_030578255.1 of Tiaroga cobitis. Lineage (NCBI taxonomy): Eukaryota > Metazoa > Chordata > Actinopteri > Cypriniformes > Leuciscidae > Tiaroga > Tiaroga cobitis. Next base: position 38,755,821 of record CM060591.1, on the reverse strand, counting down.
TGGGACAAACGAGCAAATAAAATATAAGATAAGATGGCAGAAGGGTAACTAAGTGCAGGATTACATTGGCTTTGTGTTTTCGTGCATCAATCGGAGTGTCTGTTAAAACAGTGAGAGATCGTGTGGCTGGCCCGACGCAAGTAAGAGCCACGAGACGCGCTCCAATACGGGCAAAGGAGCGAATAAAATATACGATAAGATGAAAAAAATGGTAAATAAGAGATGGATTGCACTTTATGTGCTCTCATCAGAGTGTCTGGTTCATGTAAACAGTGAGAGATCTTGTGGCAGGCGCGACGCTAATAGGTGACGTGACGCGCGCTCCAAATGGACAAAAATATATAAAATAAGATGACAAATACCCCTACTGTACGCAGCCCTGGATAATGGCGGAGACAATTCACGGTATAACACAGAGATGACCAGATATCATGGTAGAGATGTAATTTTTAATTGCTGAATTTAATTTATAATTGTAATTGGGTTGTATTTAATGATGCTATATTTAAATAAAATTGCCTTTGCCATCATGTAAAACCCAGCCATCAATTTAGTATTCCGTCATAGTGACTAAAACAAACAATTCACTCTGTCTCAGTGTATTACAGTTGTTCTCCTAAAACTTAATATCAATGCCAACGGCGAGAGAATTTAGTTTTGCAGTGGACAAATCACCTTACTTTGCACGGGGGTAAAAATAAGTATCATAAGACACTTGAGTAAACGCTCGTGTGTTTTGTGTCTTAATCAACCTTTTCCACACACATAAATTATAACTCGTACTCACCGTTCTGTCCATTTCAGCAAATGACGTTTTGTGAAGGCCTCTCCTGTTGCTTTGGTGCTTGTCAACACGCGCGTGCACCCCCTGCTGGTAAAGCTGACTACAGCAGATGGAGATTATGATCGGTAATCTACTGCTTTTCCTGCAGTTCCTGGATGTCGATGTTGATTTTACTGTCGAATTTGAACCACTGAATTTGTGGAAGCGAATTTTCACGGCGAAATAAAATGGACCGAAAATTGCCTGTTGAATATTATAGGTTGTATTTGTAAACAGTTTGAAAATTTTGGAAGTGAAATATGAAAGGTGAATATGGATTATTGAATTTTTAATATTGTAAATGTGTTTGAAATGTTTTTAATTGAAATATTCACAGCTTAAATATTCAACCATGTTGAATTTCAGCCCATAAAAATGCAAGCCTTAAAAATACAATGGATTAAAATACAAGAATGGTTAACGCAATGCATATTTTTTTTCAATTGGTGCAATTCAACATGCTTTTTGTTTCAAAAACATTTGACATTTTACTTCCATAGGCCTGCTACAGAATGGACGAAAGACCCACAGCACTACCACCACCTTTCACATATCCTGACCATGGTTTATGGAATCAGTGCCTAACGTTGCCCCTGGCAACCGATAGCGTCTCCTACCATCATGGCCGACCGGCGCCAAATCGGCACGTGACTCCTCACTCTCAATATAGCTCGACGGCAGGAAAAAAATAAACCAGACAATTTATGAACTTTTTTTTAATTATTAATAATAAAAGGTAGCACTTGTGTCGATTCACTTAAAATATATCACATAGGCCTATTTTAAAATATTAAATAATTCATTGAAGCCTGTTTGTCATGTATAATACACCGACCAATCGTCATCTGGCACAACAATTTTCCGGTCAATTATAAATAAATCGTTTGAAAATTACATGGACAGACGAATTTAAACTTATGAAGCGATCTGCGTTGTTGAACTAATGGATGTTAATTGACTACAAAGCACTGCACAAAACCAGCACCAAAAGTAGCATATGGTATAGTATTCAAGTCACTTGTATTTATATTGATACACCGTTTACCATTTGATGAAACTATCACAGTTTGTTAAATGAAGCCCAGGCCTACATGCCTCTTATGTGAAGTGTAGGCTTACAACAACACGCGAAATGGTGACTTTATTGTTTTAACATTTGATAATTTTGCATTTGATAATTTTGCACGAATAGTATAATAGTAGGCCTACAGTACTGGTCAAACATTTGCACACACATTAATTTTTTTTTTTAAAGAAGTCCCTAATGCGCATCAAACCTGCATTTATTTGATCAAAAACACAAACAAAAAAATATTACAATTGAAAAAAACGGTTTTCTATTTTAATATAGGCTACTTTTTAATATAATTTATTTCTGTGATAAAAATCATATATATATATATATATATAGGCCCTATATATATATATATATATATATATATACAGCTTATATATATATATATATATATATATATATATATATATATATATATATATATATATTAGGGCTGGGTATTGACACAAATTTCACAATTCGATTCGATTTCGATTCACAAGCTTGCAATTCGATTCGATTTCGATTACGATTCGATTCGATTCAATATTGATTATTTTGGATATCAGGTACAATAGATAGCAAATTTTTTCAAGGAAAACAAATCTCTTAATTAATGCTGTAAACTATGGGAGTCAGTTGTAGCCTACTAGGCTTCATTAGCCTACTATAATTTTGAAGGTAAAAATTAACTGATTTGAATCTATACAAACACTTAAATTACACTTATTTATTTTTATAATAAGAAAGTTATATGAAATATAAACATTTAAATGGTGGCTGTCATAAAAACTTCCCAGATTTATTCAAACATGCATTAAATATTGAAGAACATTAAAAATTATAATAAATATGTAACATGGTGCATATATTTAGCAAAATTCTCCTCTCTAGAGTTATTTTTTCTAGCTGACTGACTAAGTTACTAAGTTTAATGTTTTTTCTGAGGTAAATGTGACGTTACATGCCATTGTTTACTTGCTGTTTAACTGACGTCTTTCCACGGATGAAACACTGATTGAGCGATACCACGTTACATGATACGGATTTCGAAGTTGTACTCTATCTTTTGACACACTTTCAGATGCTCATTGATGTTTATTTGGCGCTGTAACTGGTATTATTAAGGCGGAGTAACTGGTATTATTAAGGCGGCAGAGGAGAATGAGATCATGTGCGCTCCGCGCTGCTGCTTCTCTTGAGCTGAGCCAGAGCGATCTCACGCCACAGCGCCAAAACAGTATTTATGGTTTTGAATTTCGTAAGAAAATGGACGTCATTCGAAATTTGAGACTTTATTTCATAATAATAGTCACAAAGCACAAAGATTATTTCGATTTATTGGATGGGATGCACGATAGGCCTACAATGTTCTACGCGATCATCAAATGAAAACAGGATGACTAATCGATTCTTGAGATTTAAGAATCGATATCGGTTCGTAAAAATGAGAATCGATTAATATTGAGAAATCGATATTTTTTACCCAGCCCTAATATATATATACATACGTGTGTGTGTGTAAAAGTAGGTATGCACCGAAATGAAAATTCTTGGCCGAAGCAGAATAATAATGAAACGCTTGGCCGAAGACCGAATACCGAACGTGGTGTTTCGCGTTTTTTTCCCCATTTATTTTGCCAATTTTTTCACCATTGCATTAATTAAATAGTAAAAATATGCCTTTTACTATTTTGTCTTGCTTTTCAGAGGAAAAAATTAAAATTGCAAAAAAAAAAATTATTTAACACTGAAAATTATTTTAACATTCCAGCAGATATTATACAAACAAAGCAACTTAAAATAAATAAATGAGTAAAAAAAAATTATAATAATTATTTGACCATCTTTGAAGCCCCCCTTCTTGAATAGCCTATATAGGCCTATAACTGACTGCTGAAAGAATGTTACTGCATGCCTACAACAAAAATAGAGCATTGAAAAGTGCAAAAAAATGAATAACTGTCCTAGACATAAGCCTACTTTTGCGGTTTAAATACACTGTATCACGATTAGAACAAAGCACTTAAGAATAAAGAATTTACTATTCACAATCCTCAACTGGATCGTGAAACCGAAACCAGCACTTCTGAGGTAAATTCTTCCAGGATTATATTACTGATTACGCAATTTTTATTCCTCACAGCGTCCCAAGACGACGTAAAAGACATGAATATGATTAAACTTGATGAGTTTTATCGAGTTGATGTGGGTGTTGATGACAGGTTTGCATGGATTGCCTTGCGATTAGCAGATAATGAGTTGCCATGAGAACGACTGACAGCTCTCTCTTTTCATTCAGATTACATAAACAGAGAATATTTGTTTTCGTTTTGAATTAGATCATTTAAAAGTAGACACTTAAATGATTATAAAGATATAGCCTATTGTTTTTGCCTGTGTGTCTTTTATTCGCTGAGTTTTGTTCAAGTTTAGAGACGTGCTCCAGAAAAAAGTTCACCGAGAGGAGACGGAGAGGCAGAAAGCTCACCCTTATTTTCTTTATTTTACAAAAGCACGTTTTGTTTCGATTGTAAGTGGACACATAAAAAGTAGACATTTAACAGTTTGTTTTTTTCATATTTCTGTATGACCATAAATGACGGATTATTTAAGTCTATTTTGCTGCTATGGAAAAAAATCCAGCAAAACGCGCTGGCGCGTGTTTCGACCCCAGAGGGTTAAAAGACGCTTTAGTGCAGATGAGCGTCAGATGACCTTATCTCTTTTGTTATCTGCTCAAAGGGGGCGTGTTTGCTGCATTTATAAAGCGCGCGGGCATATATAATGCCCCTTTTTTTACATTTGAGCGCCTGCCCCTGAGGAACTCTCTCCACGTCCCTGACGAAGATGATGGTTGAAAATAATTCTGTCCCAAACATTGCATGTGTATTTCTAGATTCATCATGGCACAGAGAAACACAAATTAATTCTTCAAGAAAACTGGCAGCCAACAACCACAGTTAATAGGTTAGGAATAGAAAAAGAATATGTAAAATCAAATTTTCTTGTAGTAATATTGTTTGCCTTTTTTATTAAGTACCAAGCAGAGATAGTGATCAGGCGCAGGCAGTATCAAGCTGTAGCACTGAGGCCTACAATTATATTGAAGGAGGTATGCACATTTATCAGTAAAATATACACAAATTGCGTATTGCGAGTTTGGAGGCTAGAAATCAGAGCATTATAATGTTTGTAACATTTTTTTATTGTGATTAATTATCATTTATTTATGAATCTATAAATTAAAAAAACCTGTTCTATTTTAACACTATGATAAATGTTAACATTATCATTGCATTATAAACTAACAATAACAATAAGCAATAGGAAATTGTAAATAACATTAAGAAAGTTAGTAAATGCTGTAATTAGAATATTTAATTGATTGTTTAAAATTCCTAAAGCATTTATGTTAACAAAAGGGTCTTTTAGAAAGTGTTAGCATGAATGAATATTTTCTAATAATTTATCTTCTACTTATGTTACTGTAGTTAGCAGTCAGATAGGAGGAAGGCAGGAGGCCGATGGTGTAAGTGAGAGAGGGCAGACTGTCACCGTACAAGGTAGGAAAAGGGTAACTTGGTTATTCATAAACAGGGGAGGAGTTTTTTATTAATGTTTGATTAGACTAATTTATGTTGCATTATGCTTTGCCTTTTTAGAAGAAGACTCAGACTTCATTACCCCATAAGATCGACAGGCCAGGGAGAATTACATTAAGAGAGGTCCCATTCAGAAAGAACTAGATAGTTATTACATTCCTTTTATTATCTGTATTGTGGGCACATGTTTCTGTATGTTGTGCAGACTGTGCCCCCTTAAAATAAATAGGTGCATGACGCCCCTGGGTCTACTCAGAAAGTTTTGCAAGAAAACTTTTTGAGACTGCGTATAGATTCCACTTTCTGTAAATTGAACCAGCAGAGACCTACATCCAAAAGCTTGGCTATTGTTTTGTAGCCTTTTCTCAGACGCATTTGCTTTAATTGATCTCTTTGGAATGCTGTTAAGTCTGCATTTTTAGAGCTGTCTTTCAGGTTCCTTCAATATATGATGACTGAAATATCAATATATATTAGCACACCCAGTCAACTTAAGGAGACTAGCAGAATAGTTACTCCTCCTTCTTATGATAACATGTCCTAAAGATGCAAGCACTGAGGGGAACATCTCATTCTAAATAATACACCTTAACCAAAAAATATTAATGATGAATATTTGATTGAAGGTTCAGGCTTCTTTATTAAAAGAGTAAAAAGGGCTGCTTCAAATCTGCTTATCTACTTTTAACCCTTAAAGACCTACAACATGTTTGGAGCACCTGACTCACCTGTTCTTTTCTTTGTTTTTCTAACCCATTAGCAGTCAGCATCAAGTGCCATAAATCATTTTTAACAGGAGAACATTTTGTCTACATGTGTCAGGATTCCACCAGCTTCACTCACTCCTCCCACTCGTTCACAGTGCCCTGAGTTTTAATCACCATCACCTGCACCTCATCAGTTCACCTCCCTATATATTCAACTCTTCTTCACACACTCATTGTCTGGTCTCGTCTCTACATGACACTACAGACTATCACGCTACTTACCTGCAACTTACCCGCTACCTACCTGAGTTCCATCCATCGATCACCTGCTAACCTTCACACGGAAGTTCAGTCTCCAGTCTCCGGTCATCAGCCTGTTCCCAGTGACTCTCCATCCGCATCTGTAAACAAAGACTCTGGTTATCCTTCAGCTAAGTTCCATCCTGAATATCGTCTGCTTGCATACTCACCATATCTCTGTCTGGATCTGCAACCTGTGAATAAACACTATTTCACTTACCACCTGTCTGACTCCTGTTCCATCCTTGACAGAAGACCAGACCAACGAAATGCAGAGTCCAGCGGAGCCCGTAGAGAATCCATCTCGCGATCCATACGCGGAACTGGTTCAGGCTGTTCGCCAGTCCTTACTTGCTTCTCCACCGGCTAATCCACCCACCGTTCCTGAGGATCTCCTTCACTCAGCACGCCACCATTCACTTCCGCAAACATCCACTGCTCCGTCAGCTGCCTCTGCGAGTCCCATGGCCTGACATTCAATGGAGAGGCGGAGGATTGCAGCGTTTTTTTGCTTCAGGTATCGCTATATTTTCAAATGCAGGCACATCAATTCTCTAACGATTCAGCCCGAGTGGCGTTTATTATCTCCCTGCTGTCCGGCAGAGCTCTCCAATGGGCCCAATCTCTCTGGAACTCAGATTCTCCTGCGGTTAAATCCCTTTCAAGTTTCATTCAGCATTTCAAGGAAGTGTTTGGTCAGACAGTTTCCGATCTCAACGTTCACGATCAGCTCTTCAACCTTCGTCAAGGAAAGTCTTCAGTGAGTACATATGCCCTTCTATTTCGCATGCTGGCGGCTTTTAGTGGCTGGAATGAGACAGCTTTGATGACAGCTTTTCGACATGGTCTCAACCCTAACATCCGTCAGCTGGGGGTGGTATATGAGGATTCCTTGGGAATTGAAAAACTCCTTCAGAAAACCATTAGAGTATCTCAACGCTTATCTGCCTGTGATGTTCTAGAAACCGCTGTAAATCCTCTGTCCTCAGCTCCATCAGTCTCCCCTCCAGCACCCGAGCCCATGCAGATTGACACCACTCATCTTTCTGCTTCAGAGCGGCAGCGTAGAATTCAACAGCATCTTTGTCTATACTGTGGGGGTGATAAACATCTCATCAACTCCTGCCCTATTCGACCTCAACGCACCGCGGTAAGCATCATTCAGATTCCTCCTAAGATTTCAACCTTGAATCACACAACTGTTCATCTATTAACCTCCAGTGTATGTGTCTCAGCACAAGCCCTCCTCGACTCCGGCTCGGCGGGGAACTTCATTTCCACTCAACTCCTACAAAAATTGAACGTTCATAAACGCCGAAGTCATCAAGATCTCCGAGTCCAAACCATCCAGGGTAGACCGCTGGGTCGAGGTCGAATTCGTCACTTCACCCCCACACTGACGCTCCGCATCGGCTGCCTACACTCGGAAGAAATCTCCTTCATGGTGCTGGAGAGAGCCCACTGCTGAGCTCATTCTGGGACGCCCTTGGATGGTCCAACATCAACCCATCATCGACTGGAAATCCGGGGAGGTCCTTCGCTCAGGAAAAGACTGCTCGCATTCCTGTCTAGCTTCGGTTGAGAAGGTCCAGAAAGCCTCTTCTTCATCTTCGGTGGGAAAGTCCGAGTTTCCCGTGTGTTCCACGTCCATTGAGAGTCCGGAGGTCCATCACCAGATGGAGATTCCTGCTGAGTATAGGGCGTTCCAGGATGTGTTTAGCAAGCAGTTGGCGACCAAACTACCACCTCACCGGCCATGGGACTGCGCTATCGACCTGCTACCTGGAGCCACCCTTTCTAAAGGCCGCGTCTATCCTCTGTCCATCCCGGAGCAGAAGGCCATGGAGGAGTATGTGGAGGAGGCTCTTCAACAGGAGTTCATTCGATCATCTACATCCCCTGCCGCTTCCAGCTTCTTTTTCGTGGCTAAGAAGGACTGAGGCTTGAGGCCGTGCATTGATTATCGTCATCTCAACTCTCAAACTGTGAAGTTTAGTTATCCCCTTCCTCTGGTCCCAGCAGCATTGGAGCAGCTGCGTGGAGCCCGCATCTTTTATAAGTTCGATTTACGCAGTGCAAACAACTTGATTCGCATGTTGACAAGGTGATGAATGGAAGACGGCATTCGTCACGCCCTCAGGTCACTATAAGTATCGAGTCATGCCCTTCGGACTGTCCAACGCCCCAGCTGTCTTCCAGGGTTACATGAACGAGGTCTTCCGAGAGTATCTCAACAGATTTGTGGTTGTCTATACCGACGATATTCTCATCTACTCATCATCTCTTGCTGAGCATCAGCGCCATGTCCCTCTAGTTTTGGAGAAACTGAGAGCTCATAAACTGTACCTAAAACTGGAGAAATGTGAGTTTCACACCACCACTGTGCAATTTCTGGGCTACATCATAGACCAACAGGGAGTGCAGAGGGACCAGAGGAAGGTGGAAACTATCCGGAACTGGCCCCTGCCCTCTACTGTGAAGGATCTTCAATGGTTTCCCGGATTCGCCAATTTCTATAGAAGATTCATCAATAACTACAGTCACATCAGTTCTCCTTTGACCTCGTCTCTAAAGGGCCGGCCCAAGTCTCTGCCCTTATCTGCAGAAGCCATCTTAGCCTATCAACAACTGAAAGAAGCCTCCCTGACTGCTCCCATCCTGGTTCATCCTAACCCAGATATACCATTTGTTGTTGAGGTGGACGCATCCTCAACAGGAGTTGACATCCTCAACAGGGTGATCCTCCCAAACTCCATCCATGTGCCTTCTACTCTAAGAAGCTGTCCCCGGCGGAGCGGAACTATGATATTGGGAATCGGGAGCTGCTCGCCATCAAGCTTGCGTTAGAGGAATGGAGGCATTGGTTTGAGGGAGCTAATAACCAGTTTGAGGTTATAACCGATCATCGCAACCTGGAATACCTCAGAGAAGCGAAAAGGCTGAATCCCCGTTAGGCTCGATGGGCTCTCTTCTTTACCCGCTTTGATGTTACCGTGTCATACCGACCTGGAAGCAAGAATTGTAAAGCGGATGCTCTCTCTCGTCTTCATCATGCTTCAACCGAAGATTCGCTACCAGAACCTATCCTCCCTCCAGCTATGATCATCAGCCCCATCATCTGGGACATCGACGAGCAGATTTCCCAGGAGAACCTTCGTCATCCCGCTCTGCCGGGAGGTCCAGAGGGGTGCGTCTTCGTACCTCTCCATCTTCGTGCCGCCCTTCTGGACTCAGCTCATACCACTTCGGGCTCTGGACATCCAGGTAGCAGGCGTACCCTCTCGCTCCTCAGTGATCGGTACTGGTGGCCGTCCATCTCACGGGATGTTTCCAGGTACGTTCGGGGATGCTCAGTCTGTGCCATTACCAACACCCCCAGAAGACTCCCGGAGGGCAAGCTCGTGCCACTTCCTATCCCACAACGACCGTGGTCCCACCTTGGAATTGATTTCATGACGGACCTTTCCAGATCCAGTAACCACACTCGTCCTCGTTGTTGTCGATCGCTTTTCGAAGGCTTGCAAGCTGATCCCATTGCCTGGACTTCAAACTGCGTTTGAGGCCGCAGAGGCCCTCTTCAGTGTTTCGAAACTTCGGCATCCCCGAGGACATAGTGTTGGACAGAGGTCCACAGTTCATTTCAAGGGTTTGGCAAGCCTTCTCCAGACTCCTCTGGGTTACTATCAGCTTATCTTCTGTATCCACCCTCAGACAAACGGCCAGACTGAGCGGAAGATCCAGGAGATCAGACGACATCTCAGGACCTATTGCCACCCAGTACCAGGACAGCTGGAGCCGGTTCCTTCCCTGGACGGAGTACGCCCAGAATTCCCTTCGGTAATCCACCACTGGGGTTCCAGCTGTCGATTACTGGTTCCATCAGAGCGAGAGGGTATGGGACTCGGCTCACGTGCACCTCCAGCAGGCAGTGCGGAGGCACAAGGACCAAGCGCATTGTCGTCATTTTGAACCTCAGCAGTACGTGCCTGGACAAAAGGTGTGGCTTTCGACCAGGGACATCCGCCTCCACCTGCCCTGCCGTAAGCTGAGTCCTCGATACATCGGTCCTTTCACCGTGCAGAGGCAGCTGAACGAAGTCACCTACAGGCTTGACCTTCCTCCACAATACAGGATTTCACCATCTTTTCATGTGTCACTGTTGAAGCCCTTCATTGAACCTGTCACTTCTCCTCCCACAGAAACCGTCCCAGAGGACGTACCTCCTCCTCCGGTTCCAGTCGAGCAAGAGTCCATCTACCGAGTCCGCACCATCATGGAGTCCGGGTGTCCGGGTGGAGTCCGGGTGTTGGAGGCTTGAGGTGGAGCTGAGGGATCCAAAAGTCAAGGCAGAGCTGATGACTGGGAAGCCCCAGTCTCTGTGCTGCAGAGTGGAACCACTGGAGGAGCCGAGGGGCTGAAGGGAGACAGCGGAGACAAGGCAGAGGAACTGTATGGCTTTGCCAGTGGAAGAGGGAGAGGGAGGCCGGGACGGGACGGGACCATTCACAACGAAGGAGACTTGGTGCTGGATGATGAAGAAGACTTGGAGCTGTGCTTAAACAGTAACGACTTGGAGCTGGGCTTATCTTGCGATAGTCTCAGCCTCAGACGTCACGCCCACGGACCGTTGGCTGAACATCTGATGCATATGGCACACTTTTTTGGATACACTTTAGGAGTTTCAAAGTCGCAATCTAATTGGTTGAATTCTATAGGATGTCCGGGAAATGTGTGTGTCGCGTCCTTTATCGGTCCGCCTGGAAACAAATGCTGTGATGCCAAAACTCCTCGTGGAAAAAGAAAGTCGTTGTGTTTAAAACTGTGATAATGAGCGCTTACCAGGATTAACTAAACGGGGATTTTCAAAAGTATGTGAAGTTCGCGGCTCCATTGTTGCAGTAAACTTGCACAACTTTCTTGAATGTATAATTTATTAGACGCATGCCGGTCTGTTATTGTGGGGACATAGACATTATATTGCCATGCCGCTAAACATGACGTGGAACAAAACGAATTGTGATTGATTGCGTTACATGTCAGTCAAACGTACTCTTAGGCGGTCCTTGGCCAAGAAAAGCTGCGATAGAATCATGAGACTAATCCAGTGATGACTTTGAACTGGATGGGACCAGCGGTGGCTGTAGCATAGCAAACACCTCCTCATCCAGCACATCACATAATACTTCTACATCCAGTATTAAATCAGTCAAACTCCAGTTTGGTTTACACACCACAGCTTTGGGAGTGTCGGCAGGGCTCCAATTCATTACCTTGAACTCCACTAAAATGCCCTCAACGACGGACGCTGATGCCGGCTCACACCTGGACAGACTCTGCTTTGGGCTTGGGCTCTGGGATGTAATTAGTCTCTGGCGATTGCTCTTGCTAAGTTTTCATGGTGTGCTCTCTGGCTCTTCCATGGCATGGCTGATGGCTGGGTGGGCTCTGGGTCTGGAGTGGAGTGGCAATGCAGATGGTAAACAGTGAATTGCATTGCACCAGCACCCACTCCACATATTCTGCGAATCTTGAGGACCATCCACGGCCAGGCGTGCCTTCGACCACTTGCTAATACGGTGTGATAGAAAACACATAGAGAGTGGTCGAGTTTTGGGTGAGGCACGCCAGGTTAAGGAAATCTCTTGTGTAATCTTCGAGGGAGCGATCCCCCAGTTTCAGCATGAGGAAGCGGACTGCGGGGATATCCATTTTCGCAGTAAAAAGTATTGTGTTCTGTCAGGGGTTGCGTGTGGTTAAATCCAAGTTGAGAGATGCATTATGTAGAATAAACGACAATAACAGACATTTAATAAACACAAAGAGCACTAGCATACACATCACAATGTAATGTTGACACAAAACAATGAACTGAAGACACATTGGGTTTATATATATATATATATATATATATATATATATATATATATATATATATAGGAAGATGGCAATCAACGAAATAGGGAACAGGTGAGAACTAGTGATAAACCATGACAACTAATGAATGACTAGAACTCAGACAAATAGTGACAAAGAAAACTAAAGCCGGACACTGCCCACTGTACGATTTATAATAGTCCTTTACGACTGTTGCTTGTCAGACTGTGTGAACAACATGATCCATGTCCAACAGCCATGTCACATTGTGGGATCTACCCAGCACTTCTATATATTTGTACATCAGCTGAAGCTGTTGTTGAATTAATAGTATAAATGGAACATTGTGGCAACCCTATTATTTTGATCATGACTAATTACTTTCATTATAAGAAAATCTTAGGTGTAAGAAATGTATTCAATATTTGGCTGCAACAACGAATCAATTAAATCAATTTAAATCGATTATTAAAAAAGTTGGCGCGACTATCAATAAGTCGCGGAGATGTTTGAGTATAAAAAAAGTTGTGTCTGCACGCGAGCGACAGTGCGCGAAAGAGACCGATGGTAGAGATCCACTTTTGCGACACGACTGTCACATGGTGTCGCGACGCCTCCCAACATTTGTACTTTGATGGGCATTCCTCAAGTTTACCGCTATGGGCGTGTTTTTTGTAGAAGGACGTCTAGAACAAATGGGACCAGCGAGAGAGTTCCCCAGTCTCCATGTGCTCTACTTCTATTGGATAGACGCGTCGCGTTCAATGGATTAATTTGCATGAAGATGGGCATTTTTCCAAATGAAGCGCCGCCTTCCCGGGATGCTTTGCGGGCGCGTTAAATTCGCGTGACGTCACCCATAGGAATAAAGTGGAGCACAGCGCGACAGAAGTGTCGCACGGACAAGTGGATCTGCAGCCCGAGTGTGTCAGCGCGCGAGCGACAATGTGCGAAAGATACCGAGTGTGTTTGCGCACGAGAGAGACCGACGGTAGAGATCCACTTTTGCGACATGAGTCGCGTGGTGTCACGACGCCTCCCCACATTTGTACTTTGATGGGCGTTCCTCACGTTTACCGCTATGGGCGTGGTTTTGAGCCAGCGGCCAGTCTAGAACAGAGGACCTGTGAGAGACTTCCCCCCATCTCCATATGCTCTACTTCTATTGGATAGTCGCGTCGCGTTCAACGGAATTAATTTGCATAAAGATGGGCATCGGCCAGTTTTTTGACGTGCAGCATTTTTTTTAATGAAGCGCCGAAGTACCCTGAGGGTGCGGATCCACTTGTCCGTGCGATACTTCTGTCGCGCCGCGCTCCGCTTTATTCCTATGGGTGACGTCACGCGACTTTAAGGGTGTACTCACACTAGCCAGTTTGAACCGTGCCCGAGTGCGTTTGACCACCAAAGCGCGGTTCGTTTGACTAGTGTGAGTGCTCCGAAACGTGCCCAGGCGCGGCTCGATTAGCCGGCCCTGGCCCGCTTGGAAGAGGTGGGCCAGAGCACGGTTCAGTTGGACTCGGGCGCGGTTCACATGCAGTGTGAGCGCTAACCGTGCTGGAGCACGGAACAGGACGCGTGACGTCATGGTTCTGCACTTCAGCTGGTACCTTGCAAACCTCCTCATACGAGCACGAGCAGCACGATTACGTGAAAATTTTCACGCCACTAAGGCGACACATCTGTTTAACAACAGGCTGTGAGAGGGCTGTGGACCACCGTGGACCAAACGACACAAAATTATCCACAAAGAAAACAGAGCGATGGCTCTCCTTCAGAGAGCGCCGCTCTTCTTGTTTATCCCGAAACCGTCGCACCATAATGACGTAAGCGTGCTCCGGCACGAATGCTGAAACCCTATGTGAGTGCAGGCCAGAGGGGGAGTGGGGAGGGGGGACAATCGTACTCGGGCCCGGTTCATGGCAACCGTGCCTAGTGTGAGTACACCCTAACACGCCCGCAAAGCATCCCGGGAAGGCGGCGCTTCACTTGGAAAAATGCTGCGCGTCAAAAAGCTGGCCGATGCACATCTTTATGCAAATGAATCCGTTGAACGCGCCGCGTCTATCCAATATAAGTATAGCACATTGAGACGGGGGGAAGTCTCTCGCAGGTCCTCTGTTCTAGACTGGCCAATGGCTCAAAACCATGCCCATAGCTGTAAACTTGAGTAACGCCCATCAAAGTACAAATGTGGGGAGGCGTCGCGACACCACGCGACTGTCGTGTCGCAAAAATGGATCTCTACCGTGAGTGTGTCAGCGCGCGAGCAACAGTGCACGAAAGAGACCGAGTGTGTCTGCACGCGAGCGACAGTGTGCGAGAGAGACAGAGTGTGTCCGAGCGTTAGTAAATTGGTACATAGTAATATATAATTATTATATAAGAGGTATGGAAGTTCGATAAATGGACAACAATATAAATAAAAACAACAATTCAATTATTACCACTGAATTAGCAGACTGATAGACAGAAGATGAAAACTCTCTCTTGTCTGTCCCAAGTACCACTAAAAGGAACTTTTTTTTCTCCAAAATTTGCAGCACTGAATTTTTCATTCTTAACTCTAAATGACTCAGAGAAACTTCACTATATCTTCTGAAAGGATGAGCTGCAAAATAGGCCTTCCTTGCACACCATATGAGGTGGTCAATCCATTGTATTTGTTTTTTATATTATTTTATATTGTATTTATATTTTATATACATTGTATTTATAATTAATATTAGGATAGACTAGAGATATTATCTTCTGTTATAATTATTATTATTGCTATTATTATTATCTATTATCCGACTGCACGAGACTTGTCTCGTGCAGTCGGAGTGTGAATGTGCTTTTCAAATGTCAAACATTTTGTTAAAGATAATAACATTTTTGACAAAAAAACTAAACAAAACAAGTTTGTGAGTGTCTGCATCTGTGAGTGTGTGCGTCTGTGAGTGTGAGTCGTGAGAGTTTGTGAGCATGTGCATCTGTGAGTGTAGTGTAGAGAACAAATTCTGACGTTCAAACGAATCCTGTTAAGTTTTCTGATTTGTATTTTTCTTTATTTTTTATAAATTATTTATTGTTCTGACAGCTCAGGTCCCTTTAAACAAAAATATACATATTTTTGAGCACTTTATTTAAAAAAAGCATATGTAAAGCATACATGTGTATGTTTTTTGTTTTAGTCCATTTTTTCTATTTTTTTATTATTACTTTAACAGCTCAGGGATGTTCAAGGAGCAACCCGTTTGTGCACTTTCTGATTTTTTGAAATATTTTTTGCACTGTGAATTTGCACTGTCAGTTCTGTTTTTGAATAAAGGGTTGGAAATGAATGCTTTTTTTGTTTTCAGTTTTTTTAATCCGATTCATCGATTAATCGAAAAAATAATCAACAGATTAATCGATTATTAAAATAATCGTTAATTGCAGGCCTAATTCAATATAATATTTAGCTGATAATTTACTGCTTTTTTGTTACTCTACAGATCTGTGAATAAAAAAATAAGCAAATACTTACTTTGCAAGTATTTGCCCTATGATCTAACCAAACAGATCTGACAGTTTGCCTTAAATAACAGATAGACAGTATGAATTACAGGTGACTAATAATCACTCTCCGGAAAAATCTATGAGCTGCTGGTTCTAGAAAACTTTGCTATGTTTAATCCTTAATAGAGGCAAATTCTCAGCTTTTTAAAACAAGTGCTTGACCATGTAAGATTACAAGTTAAGCACTGCAGGTGGTTTGGTAACATTATAGCCACAAAGGTCACAAATCTCTGCTTGACATAAATCGTCTCCACTACTGACTTAGAGGAAATAAGAAGGATGAAGCCATGAGTTTATTCAACATAATCAGATAAACACAAGGCCATGCAATTGAGGCTAGTATGTAATTGTCATATATTGACAGGAATAAGAAGGACTGTAATTATACACATATTGCTATAACTGTATATTACTACAGGTATTGAATGTAAGTGAAATTATCACCCCTCCATCAGTATTACATAAGCACGGGGTTATTAAAGACCATTTCTATGTCACCAAATTCTAACAAATCTCAAAAACTGCACCACCTTGTGGTAGGTCTTTTTAAAAGGAGCCTTTTATATTAAATCAATGGTTGGTAGAAATGAGGACCTATACAAATGTTATTTTATATTAATGTACTGCTTAATTAGTACAGATACATTCATATTTTTTTCCAGGCCTGTTAAAAAGTTAGTGACTGCACATTAAGCAGATTAGATGGTCATTCCTATGCGTTCATCTCAAGCCTGAAATTCACAGTCACACACACCACTTCCAAAGAACAGTCTCAAAGGACTTTATCCAGTAGTTTTCAAGTGCTTTCAAGATCAGAGGACTTAACCTGCCTAAAAAGAATATGAAATATACCTATTTTCTGTTTATTTAAATTTTAATTTATTAAAAATGTTTTTGATTAAAAATCTGAAAATTGCATAAATTTAACTGACCACTGGAGGATGACATGAGAGGAGGGGACTAAAACATTATTTCTTGCATACACATCCAACATTGTTATTTCTTGCATACACAACCAACAATTTTTCATTTAATGCTTGATGTACCAATACTTAGTCAATATACAATGCTCCATATCTACAGAAGACAACATTTATAATTGCACTTATCGGCGCTTCTCTAAATCTGTAGGCTACACAGACATTTTTTCCCCTTAATTCTGCAACATGAAGAAAAAATCTAAAAATAAGTCTGGGATTGCAGTACATTGATTAATTAGATTATATTAAATGATATACCACTGAATAACATTTAGCAAGTAAGGTCATGCACTTAAATGTTTGCACATCAAACATTTGTCCTAGATGCACAGGTTAGCGCCTGCGCAATCAAACTACCTTGCCCTACTTCTGGACCAAGAGCCGTATATACCTGAGCGCATTCGCCCCCTCCTACTCGAGCTCTCATTGCAGTAGGAGGGTCCATGTGCACACAATGACGTCGCTACGCAAGTCTGTCTGAGTCCTTCGCTGTTTTTTATTAGTCTTCAGTTGGGCGCCTTCAACAATCTAGCAGCAATGTGCACGTAAACAGAAAACTGTCGACAGGACGTTTCGGTGAAGTCGCTGTCGACCGTTGTACGCGTACAGTGCGCTGTCGTTAAGGATCTCGCGTCATGCGCGCGGCAGTGTGCGGTGCGTTCAGCTGTCACAACTGAAACTAGTATGCAAGCAGTCGCAACACTGGGAATACTTCTAAACACAACTTAACGGCACTGTTTAGTGTCATTTTCTCCGTTTTGTTCATCGGATTACTAGTGGCCAGCAGAAAAGATAACTGTCAAAATTGGATGTCATAACTACGGTAAGATGTCTTAATATTATATCTCAATGAAGAACAAACCAGTCCTGTATGTAGCACTACTGCGTTAAAAAAACTTGTCTAAAACTTGATGTTTAACTTGACAGGATCCCTGTGCTGTGCATGAAGTGTATTTCCACTTTAAAGCGATGAAAAGAAACATATAAAAATAAACAAATAGGCCTATAATTACACCTGTATAGTGACAATAATACAAGTATCAATGTATCCTATACAAACATCCTTTGCATCATATGTTTGACGTTTTCTCGGCTAAACTAGATAAATCCACAGCCGACTGGATTCATGCAAGTGAATACTTTTCATCAGTATCGTTTATGCTAACGCAATATCACATATCAAATGAAGCCATCTACACAAAATATTGTATAGCTTGTTATATCAAAGCTTATCATGATCTCTTTCGTTCCGTCGTCTTCATATGATTTATTTCGCGTAACGTTAACATCATCTTATAACTGTAGGCGTGTGCTAAAGTACAGTGAATACAGAGTTGAGCGAAACTGAAGTCAGACAGATGGGGCACAATAATTGCCAGTGATGTTCTGGCTGGTTAGACAGTGAGAACAACGCGAGTAAAATGTATTCTTGTGAAAATGCATGCAAACATTCATACTTATAAGCATGCTTGATTCACGTGACGTCATGTGATGAATAAAGTGCATCGCAACGATATTTAATCAGGAGTTATTTTGCAAAAGAATCAACTGCGTCACACGCATCATTCTGGAGGTCGCTAGCTTTGCAATGCAGCATGAATTATGACGCTTCCGAACTAACACGTAAAGTTTTTATAGGCTAAACATAGAGCAAAGTTCGTAATTTAAAGTCTACAAAGAATGTCGCAGCAGTTTTGTGGCCACAAAGCTTATAAAAATAAAGACTGACAGAGCGACGGGACCAATCCTTGAGTGGGGTGATAAACTCTTGGCGACAGTGTGTCTGCTTCTGTCCAATGGTTGCCCGCTTGAGCACGGTATCGTGGGAAGAAAGACTATAGGGGGGGGGGGGGGGGGGGGGGGGGGGGGGGGGGGGGGGGGGGGAACAAAACATAAACAAAGAGCTACGTCAAACGTTTAAAGCAACATCGTTACCATTTGACATTGCTTTTAAAAGATGCCTGAAGTAACTGCATCTCGCCAGAGAAGAGCTAGGCTACTTATGACTGACTTGGTATGGATGGTAAAATAAGTCTCTAGGCCTAGCCTAGCCTACTCTGCTTTGCTTTCTCCTCTTGGTGCTGTGCAACAGGATGGGAAATTAACTTTTTGTGCTGAAAATTTTAAGCCACTCGGTTTTTGTGCATGCCATTTTTATTTATTTATTTATTCATTTATTTAATCTAAAACAACTCATTACATGTGTGGGGAACATGCATAAATACACAATGCATTGAATCCTGACAGCTGTTTTCGCTTGTTTTCAGATTCAAACCAGTACTTTTTGCATTCACACCGTCTCAGTCCACTATTGCTTTTTAGGGGGCATGTTTAGGATGCCACCACCAGGACAAATTACATACGGTGGTATTTGGAATTTCAGAAAGTGCAAACATTTGTCATTTCACCAACTAAATGTAACACTGCTAAAATGTACTTGTGTTGTATCGTTAACATCTGAAGGACAAAAGGAGTCTCTGTTTTTAAAACATACCAAATGTATAAATATAATGAAGATAAATAATTGTTATACCATTCTACTTTTATAGACATAAAATAAAAAATAAAAAAAAAATAAAAAAAATCCAGAAACAAAGAATTCAAGATTCTATATTAAACTATAAATGCCGTAGAAAATATGTCTATCACCAGTAATGCTACTGTCTGACAGTACACATGGCAGTGAATACTGTGAATAAGTGGTAGAGGTCTCAGGTTCAAATCCAGAGTAAGCATAAATATAGCACTATAGGTCAGTGGATGTATATAAGGGATGGAGTAAATTTTTTATTAATTTGACCTGATCTGTATGGTGATAATATCATCCCTCCTACATTTTTTTGTCTTTTAGCAGGTAAAGGACCTTTTTAAGGTGCAGACAGATAGCAGCTGAAGTTAGAGGGGGCGGCAAAGTAAGGCACAGAGTTGCTGAGAAAAAGTTACCTGCTAGGTCACAATTCATATTCAATGAGATGGTGAGTGGATCCCATGAAACTACCTTGAATGAAGAGCGTTCCGTCGGATGTCTGCGGAGGCAGTACCAGGATCCAGCACTGTTAAAAGAGTTTCATAGTTAATTTACAGATTAACTAATTTAGTGGATTCACACAGCGTGGTGGTGAAAACATAGTTACCTGCACATGGGAAATCTAAAATAAATTTTTCAAATAGAAAACATTTCAGGTTGGGGTTTGTTGTTGGGGTTGATGGTGGATTGAAAGAGACAGCATGGGCCCCGCATTTAGGAAGAAGAGGGCAATTGCACAAA
Source organism: Tiaroga cobitis (assembly GCA_030578255.1). Taxonomy (NCBI): domain Eukaryota; kingdom Metazoa; phylum Chordata; class Actinopteri; order Cypriniformes; family Leuciscidae; genus Tiaroga; species Tiaroga cobitis. Next base: position 38,735,667 of record CM060591.1, on the reverse strand, counting down.
GCAGCACAAAGCGGACCATTTAAATCTGAGGATAGAAATTGGTCATGAAAAACAAAAATAATGAATGTATTAGGTGAAAAAAAATAATATGAATAAGGAAAATGTACCATTTGACATTTTTAAAGCCCAGTGAATCCTATAAATAAATGATACATTTCTTTGTAATCACAAAATGCAAAGATTTACTTATTAAAGTAGGATGTCTATAATGCATTTTCCAAAAATATTCAAACTAAACCAGTAATGGTTATGTGTGTATTATTTGGTTTGACCGTCTAACTAATGAGATTTCTTTGTACTAATCAAAACATTGCCATTTTGACTGCAAGGTCTAAATGTCTCTAATTTATTGGCCCATTAGGTTTATCAAATGGTCCAGGTATGGAGACTAAAAGATACCAAAGTTACTCCGAAGGGGCAACTCCAGAAAACAAATGGGCACAGATGCCAAACACCATGGAGTATTGCTGTTCTGCAGAAGAGAGTTTGACAAACAGTGATGTGCTCATGGATATTGTAAACTCGAGCAATGCCCCTAATGTGCCGTCTGTCTGCAAGGACAACAACTTTAAGACTACCCAGACAACAGTGCTTAGAGTTAACCAGAATCAACCATTACAGTTTCCCTCCTTCAACAACTCCTTCAACAACCGCAAGTCAGAAACAGATTCAAAGGAGCTCTCCAAAACGGTTGCTGAGTCTATGGGCTTGTACATGAATGCTGCCAGGGAGGCAGATTTTGGCTTTGCCCAACATGGTACTGTGGGTGGGCAGGGTAGCCCAGGGAAACTGTATCCTCTTTGTGGGAAAGCAGTTGAAGACAGCCAGTCCAGAACAACTGGGAGCCCAAAGATGAAAGCTCCCCCAGCTTCATTCCCACCTGGGTCCCAACAACCCAATGGTGGCCCTCAGGAGTGTGCTGTAGTCTCTGCCTCTGCCTCTGCAATGACCACCGTTCTTTCTTGCAGCACTGATGGGTCTGGCCCCATGTCTAGTCCTACAGGACACAACATGGTGTCGTCCACTACCAGCCCCACCTACTTTGATTCTGATTGTCCGTCGTTGGCTTCTGCCAGCACCAACTTGAGCCAAGGTCACCACACCAGCCCCAACACCTGTAGCCCTGTAAAATCCAGCATGGGGGGGTCACCTCCACTGGCTAGTCCACTCAGTGTTATAAGGTCTCCGGTTTCCAGCCCTCGTAGTATATGTAGTGTGAGGTCACCACTTTCCTGTAACACCAACATGAGATCATCCGTCTCAAGTCCAACAACAAATGGAGGCAATACCTGTAACATTAGACCATCCATAGCCAGTCCGCCCACTGTTGGCAGCATGGCCATGTCCAGTCCCAGGAACTCATCAAGGGGCTTCTCTGTCTCCAGCCCTCCCAGTGGATTGGGCCTAGTGCAAAATGACGTCAACAGCCCTGAGAGCCGAGAGCATAACTTCAAGGGATTCGAGTTTCCGAAGGTAGAGAACGTGGATGGGGAAATATTTAACATCGGATTGGATGCTATGGGAGTGGCCAAATACATCAAAAATGAACCTGGCACTGATTACAGGAGCATGTGCCTAGGCAGCAGCAAGAGCGCTATGCCACACTCTCCATTCGTGACTCACATTAAGACAGAGCCAAACAGAGAGGTGACTTGTTCGAACCTCCATTTTGTTGAGCCGCAGCACTCTCTGGGCTGCTTTCCTTCTGCAGAGACCACATACTTGTCTTTGAGGGATAATATTGACGAATATAGTCTTTCTGGGATCTTGGGACCTCCTGTTTCTTCTCTGAATGGCAACTATGAACCTGGTGTGTTTCCTAACAATGGCCTGCCCAAGGGGATTAAACAGGAAACCAATGATGGCAGCTATTACCAAGAGAATAATAATGTGCCCACGTCGGCTATTGTTGGCGTTAATTCAGGTGGACATTCATTTCATTACCAGATCGGAGCGCAAGGAACAATGTCGTTTTCACGCCACAATTTGAGAGACCAGACGAACCCCTTGTTGAATCTAATTTCTCCAGTTACTGGATTAATGGAGACGTGGAAAACTCGCCCAGGGTTGTCACAGGGGCCTTTCTCTGCCAGGGGGGATGGCTATACAGGCCCAGTCTGCCTTACTGAAAACATGGAAAGGTAAGACACAAGCAGGGAGTTTTTATTATTGTTTTGCAACAAGATATTGAGGCAGTGCTTTAAAAATGTTGTCTTGTTATTTATTGTTCTCAAAAACATGAGTTTAATCCTATCCCAAAAAAGTACCAAAGTAAAAGAAAAACATGAAACCATTTGAGAATTTAGCAAAAGTTGCAAACTCTTTGAGAAAATTTGCTAAAATTAGGCAAATTCAATGACATTTATCAATCAATATTAACTGACAGACAAATGGCTTGCATTTGAAACATTCTTTTTTTTCTAATGGGGAAGACTTGCCACTTTTGTGATGCACTAAGTCTTCACTTAAAATTTAAGCTGATCAGCATGTGATTTCAACCCAACATTACAAGGCAGGTGTTCTACTAAGATCCACTCTAGAAGGAAAGCAAAGTTTCCTTCTCATCAGTGATTGTGAACATTAACATAAGTTATTGTGTTGTTATCAGAAGGCCCTGGTAGATATTGTGCAATGAAATATATCTTGTTATTGAGTCCAGTCATTATGCAGCAGCATCATACATAATTAATTGTAGGTCAAGTACCTTTCTCTAAAAAACAATGATAAACAAGCAGTTTTTATGAAAGGCTCTTAAAAAAACAATGGAAGATATCGAAGAAGACAGAAAGTTGCTTAATTAATGATTTGAGACAAGGAACTGATTGATTTTAAGCCAGTGATTAATGCTCAATTAAAAAAATAAAGCAAATAAAGCTGAACTGGATATGTAGCGTACAAGGACTGTTAGGGCGAAACTTTGAAACTGAGATTGTGACCTTGTTCACTATAGCCATTGCAATATGAATGTTGAATGGGGTGTGCACGAATATTCGAATTTTCGAATATTCGATCTGCAATTATTATTCGAAAAATAAAATACTTATTCAAATTTTACTAAGTTGATTTAATGGCCGTAAATGCAGTGAATCCATGATAGCACTAACTCGCAATTATAATGAAATGCACTGGGTGGCGCTGTGGAGCGTGTTTAACAAGTTGTTTGTATTTGATCACATAATGTTGTCGTCTGCCTCGCGAAGTTTGGAATTAGGCTACTCAGATGAAAATTATCTTACTAAATGATCTTACAAAATGGAATGACTTTTGATCAAATTAATGAATGAATCTGAGTTATCATAATATCACCACCATGAGAAATCACATGAAATCCAAACACCAGTCGACTGAGGAAAGACAGCTGTCCATCACTGCATCACGACTGCAGATAAAGCGCAGCTGTGATCCGAGATGATAACTTATCTTATAGCTTAATGATTTTGAGACATTATGCTTCCTTTAAATTTCATTGAGGGAGACAGGTTTAAGAACAGAAAACACAAAGTGCTGTTAGAAACTTCGCTTAGAACACCGTTATCTTTGTCTCTGCAACGTCTGTCAGCGCAGCATGTTTTCTCACTCGAGCATGTGGTGAAATAAATAAATGGTGACAAAAACGTAAAAAAAACCTTAAACTTAAAAAATAATGTCTTTTTCGTTAAACAAACGACAATTGAATTAAATAAACGAATATTCGAATATTCGTTTTTTATGAGCCCGAATATTCGAAAGCAATATTTTTAAAAAATGCCCATCCCTGAGGCCTTAGGAAATACTCGCCAGTTACTGAAGTCATAAATGTTTGCTTACCAGACTTTATATTATCTGGTTGCATAATTTCTTTAACAAGCTTGCAAAGTGCAGGAAGCCCTAAACAGTTCTAATCTATAAAGCATATCCCATCTGACAGGCAAAACTTTTATAAGAGTCAGATGTTTGCTGAGTTAACTGAGTGATGCACTAAACCCCCTTTTCAGAATGTGTTCATTTGATGCTATTCTGAGACGAGGCAATTACAGCTAGCCGAGCTCTAGCAGTATAGCTAATGATTTTCACCCCATCCCAGATGTCCTCTGAAACAGTCAGCCAAGCACTCATTCAAAATCTTTTTTTTTTACCACGCTAATGATATCAGGAAATATATAATGCTAAGTTGGCTAATGAGATAAAGTAAATGTCAGTTGTCTATAGGTTTGTAGCTTTCTGTCATGTATTTTTCAGCTAACGAGCTTTAACTTTAATAACTTAAAGTTAACTTCCATAATTAATTTAAAGAGGTCATTTTTTAAAAGTCTGTTTACTTAAGAGTGCAGATTCAAGCTGAGCTCACCACTGTAGCACCATCTATTATGGAGCAGTCCCTTCTGACTGGCTACTAGGCTGCAGTGAATTATTTAAGTTTATGATTTACATAGCATACTGTCTTAGTGCTATTTAATTGTTAATGTATGTGTACAGTTATTTTTTTTTGATAGGAGGTTACGGGAGGTGTGATCAAGAAGATATATATGTTTTGGTAATATTAAAATAAAGTTCAGTTAGTACATTAGGTAAGATGAACTTAAAAGAAAAGCATTTTAAAGCATGTATTAATCTAGGTTAATATTAATTAATACATTTGTTAATTTATGTTACTTTCATAATACATTATTTTAATTTAAAACATTGAATTAATACAACTTTAAATATAAATATTAACATGAACAAAGATTAATAAATGCTGAAAAAGTATTCTCCACTGTTGTTTGCCTGCTGTTCAAAAGTTTGGGGTTGGTTATATTTTTAAATCTTTTTGAAAGAAGACTTATGCTCACCAAAGCTGCATTTATTTAATAAATAAATAAAAACTTTAATATTGTAAAATATTTTTACCATTTTAAATAACTTATTTAAATAGTTACAGTTCCAATACCTGTTATTTTCTTGATAGCATAAGTAATGATGAAAAAATCATCAGCATTAAGTGTAACTGGAACATGAATTTACATAAAAACAAACAAACAAAAAACAGTGAGGACTTTGCCTCCTTTCAGAACACCACTGCACGCCACTGACCAAGAGAAACACATTTTTATTTTTTACCCAAAACCTTGACATATATTGCCTTTGATTATAGCAACATTTAGAAATTTTATACATTTTTCTGCTGCCTCAATGGTTCCATGCTGTCACCAAGTTTAAATCAATAACTAACACACCGAACAAACCATGAGTGAGTGGCAGAGGTGAGAGGCACTGATCTAAAACCTTTTTTTTCCCATTTGTAACTGAAAGGTTAATATTCAGGTTCTTGGGGGATGTCAGTCAGGTAAGAGAAAAAAGGACTACAATATAGATAACTAGGTATGAAAGATACAATGATACAGCAGTTTACTTTGAAGGCAACCTATATAGAGGGAGTCACATCACTGCTGACAGGATCAAAGTCACCCTCATCCTAATGAGATCCAGCTTAGCCAGAATGTCAGAGTAGATGACGGTCAGAGGTGGGATGGCTCACTGCCACGCTGGCCCCAGCTGGCCCTCAACATCATGCATTACGCCTGGTCAGTCAATATGTCTCTGTTTTTTTCCCTCTCTATCTCTGTTTTACTTTTATATTATTTTAGTCTTTCTCTAATGTTTCTTTCTGTGTATCTGTTTTTTGTCACCTCCTTCATAAGCCATTAGGTTCATCATAGGAGCCTTATGGTACTCACACAGATCTTTGATATACACATTAACTATAATCCATTATTGAATCAATTACACGTGAAAAGATTAAAAAAAAATACACACACATATATATATATATATATATATATATATATATATATATATATATATATATATGTATGTATGTATGTATGTATGTATGTATGTATGTATATATATATATATATATATATATATATATATATATATATATATATATATATATAAATATATATAAATATATCAAAATCAACCAGAAGGGCTGAAAGTGAAAAGCAAGTGAGAAAATGACATAGGAAGAAAAGTGGGGATGGGGAGAGAGAAATTGTTGGTGCCTTCAAGCTGTGCATGGTAGTGTAAGGGAAATCTCTTCATGCCTTTGTTTTACTTATTCCTACACTGTAAAAAGTGCTGCCAAAACAACAACCTGCAGTGACATGTTCGTTACAATTTTTTGAACCACTCAGAATTTAATAATTGATATTGACAATCTAGCTGAAACTGATATCCCATCAAATAAAGTAGAAATAAAAATTATTGAGCAGTTAAATATTATAATGATGAAAACAACTACAATGCAGCTACGGCAGGTATACCAGTACAATGCATTTGATTAAATAATGAGTGAAAGAATAAGCCGTTTGTTGTTTGAATAGAATAAGGAAAATTGACAGTGAGTATTAACAGAGAGGAATGGAAATCCCCTGTAACCAAAATTATGCAATTGAGTGATGCAGCATAGCATAGGGCAGCAGGTCACACCACTAGCAATGACATTTTCAGGGAATTTCAAGCTACACTTACTCAGAGCAGAAGTCACTCGTGTGTGTGTGTGTGTGTTTGATATAAATATATGCATATAATACATTATTTATATAAATAATATAAAAAATATATATTAATAAACAAAATAAACAAATTATATATTCACCATGTGTACAATTAATTATTATTATTTTTAAATGTATTTTTGCTCTACAAAACATGCTCTAGATAATTTAGGGCATTTTGAGTGCAGAAATGTATGCATGCAGTTTTGTATGAAGTTTTATTTCCAGCTGAATCTGAATGTAGTGTTTACATGAATGCTAAACGTGATCGGGGTTGATGTGCGCGTTTATACGCAAGCTTTAAATCGGAATAGGTAACGTTAGTATACTGCTGAATACAGAGTTTCCAGCTGTTTACACATAATACCCATCTGGGGGGGGCACTTAAAATGTGGTCACCCTAGGGCACTGCACTGTGTTAATCCGGGCCGGCACTACATTGACCAGAAATAGGCTTCTATATGTTGAAAGAGCATGGTAAACAATCCTTTATACAGCAGAATTCCATATGGCCGGACTGAGTATGCCAGATGAGGCATGTTAAGGAAGCAGCAGTACAGGAGGAAGAGAGGTCTTTGCTCTGGAGTTGGGCCAACTCTTAATGTTCCTCCAGCAGATGAAAGGGCATATCCCTGTGAGAGCACTAATGAGATCTTAATTGTATGTTCTTCTACAAAATTAATGGCCAGCCTAGATTGGAGCTGGATACTAATAAACCAATTAAATCCCAACCTCACAAAAGCTGCCCCTCTGCACGATGGGCTGCTGACAGGGCAACACCTCTGTTCATTTGTGACGGGAAGCAGGAATAGAAAGAGGTGGGAAGTTTGGGGAGTATGGACAGTTTCTTCTTGAGTCCTGCGCCTGAGAGAACAGTGTTGGAAACTATGTACTGCTTATTTGGGAGTAACAAATGCCTGTGGAGATGAATGCTGCTTTGGAGTTCTACCTGTCGATTCAATCCCAAACCTTAAAAACGTATCAAGTCATTACGTGTTCCTCTGACTCCCAAAAAATGCCACTTCAGCATCCTGTTTACTTTTTATTAAAGACTTTCAACTTTTAAAAAGGTGAATTTGGGATAGTTCACCCATAAATGAAAATTCTGTGATCAACATTATGACGTTCCAAAACTGTTCGACTTTCTTTCTTCTGAGGAACATGGCGATATTTTGAGAAATGTCCAACATAAGTCTGTTTGGTTAGCAACATTCTTCAAAATATATATTTTATGTTAGGCTGAAGAAAGAAGTTGAATCAGGTTTGGATTGACCTGGGTGAACTATCCCTGTAAGCATGCTATAGTGTTAATTTTAGCCTAATATCATATCAGTTGGTAAATTAAACAAATGAATCCAGCAATGGAAAAAAAAACGAATGCATTCACTGATACAGATAGAGTTTGGATCTCTGCTTTGCCTGAAATTAGAGCAGTTATGTTTGCAGACAGGTTTTTCTTTTTTAATTATATCCATCAGTATTATAATATATTTAAAATCAAATATTAGTCGCAAAGTTTGTAGCATTTTAAATATGTGATACAAACAAGTTATAAATACTTATTTTGCCTTCTTGCTTCTGTTTTTCTAAACAATGATAGTGTATCACAATTGATGGTGACATGTAGAAAATTAAGAGTTTGCTCTCCAATTACTTGAATTGATTTCCATTAGAATGTTGGCAATGGCAAACTAATAGTTGGGATGTTGAAAAGGCTAATTAAATTCTCTTGAACACACAAGGTTTCTTTGCACTCTATTAAAAGTGCAGCTACTGTATGCTTGGCATTCTGGGTCTGTAATGGCTGTCCTCATTTGAACTTCTTCCTTAAACAGCTTTTGTTGGGCCAGGTTTCTTCAAGGTTGCCATGGCATACCTTCCCATATTACAACAGTACCAATTCTTGATGCTGATTAAAATCTCTATTATTTACAAGCATGTGGCCAACACTATAAATAATACAACAAACCCTTGAAAAATCATGACAGTAAGATGTAAATCATCTGTATCTATCATCCTAATTATTAAGTGTATATATAAGCATCCATAAATTATTGTGTAAACATTTTTGTGAGGTTAGGAATATTTAGACAGATTGGCCATTATATTCAGAATGACTTATTTGAATATGTCATATAGTGCATTAAGTCAATTCTGTAATATTCATGTGAATGTCAGATCTTTAATTAATAAAAAATATGATCTGAGTTAAGAATTTATACACATGATTGTTGCTCACAAGGATTCAGGGGGGAAGAGTACAAGCAAAATCTTTCAAGCAGAGACCCAGACATCACAAACAATCGAAAATATTATTTTGAATGCATTCTTTGATTCATTTGAATCTATAGCGCTGCATATGCAGGTCATGTGACCTCTAATACTTCTCATGGAGCGTGACAGCACTGCTGTTTTCTGCTGTTAGCTGTGCATGACTGCACAAACAAAAGAGTAACTTGATCATTCACATCAAATTGTAGGTTGCTTAAGTGTGGGAAAGCTTCAGCACTGTGAAAAGTTTGTGGATGGAACCAGGTGAATCAGGCATATAGATTGGATTGATTGGTAAATTCGCCAGCCATTGATCAAAAAGCACTTTAACTTGTTAATTTTTCAGCCTGAGCTGTTGACAAAATAGGTCAAGCTCAATTAAAAAGGGGAGAGCAAGAACACTGTCTAAATGCGTTTTACCACACTACACTCGCATAGACTGACCACACCTTTAGTATGCTTGATAAATCTTTCAAAACGGTCAACACTGTGGCATCAGACGTGACCTAGAAAGCAGATTCAGATCCCCCACCTCCCTCTGAACGCATTTGTGGGAAACAAACACAAGCTGCGTTAAGCTTTGTTGGGTCTTGAGTTGCACCCAAAAAATGAAAAGCCGTTTTGACGTGACTGGGCTATAAGGCACTGGGTCCACAAATAAACGTTGCATGCCCTGGAGACAGCCAGTGACACAGAACCAGCAGGTAAAAAGACACGGGGAGGTGTCAGGTGGCACTTTATAGAAAAGACACTATATCAAGTGAACACATCCACAGTGCAGTCTCAAATACAAGAGTAAACCTCAGCAGGAAGTTCAGTGGCTTCTATTACAGGAAAAGAAAAATGGTATGTGGGGTTAAATCAGCACCGTGTGAATATTTACAGGTATTAAGCACAGCCTTATGGAAGCCTGTTCCCTTAAGCCCAATGTATATTTTGGTTTTTAAGCCCCGGGTATACTTAATTGTCCGTGTTTCACTGTCTCGCACACAGTCGCACACACGGTCGAAGTATAGGCTACTTTGGTCTTCACGCTTAAGCGAGGATTCGCGTACAGTGTGCGTAACAAAAATTTTGTTTTGTTTTGTTTTGTTCAGGTCACACATGTGCATTGAATTTGTTTAGCACTAATCCGTTGTTTCACAAGATGGCAACACTGGCCCTTGCAGGCTGTTGTTTTACAGTAGAAAATTATTAATTTAAAGAGACAGAAGAACAACAACAACAACATATGCCTGCATTGACAAACTCTTGTGTGTGGGAGTAATGAGATAGCCGAAACTTTAGTTTAAAATAATACAAAGATATTTTTATCGGTCATGACTTCTGGAGAAAAATAGCATAGACACTGCTGGACAAAGATGAAACTTTCTAGAGCGCATTTTTCGACCGCCTGCGTTCGCGCACGCCATCAAATGGAGTATATTTTAAAAGGCTAGGTGCTAAATAGTAAAAACTACATAAAAAATAACTAAGTACTTTTGGCTTTACAGTAAAACAAAAATGTAACTGGAAGTTTATATCTCACAAGTTGTCACAACTGCAATTTTACTTGTACTGTAGCTGCAACTTCACCTGCCAATTGTGACTCACAGTGTGAATTAATATCTCACTCTTGCAACTTTCTCTCATTTGCGGCTTTATTTCTCATTATGTAACTAGCAATTACGCAATTATTTCTCATAATTAAGACTTATCGCATAATTGCAACTCACTGTACATCTCACAATTGCAACTTTATTTTTCACAGTTGGACTATTTCTAATTTTAAACTATTGTGATGATTTCTTTTAATGTAACTGTTTCGCAATAGAAAATGTATTTCTCATGATAACGGCGATTTGATTTCACACAATTGCCGCTCACTATTGCACAGTTCACCATCTTATTTTAAACTATTTATTTTTTGTTTAGTTTTTTTGCTCTGAGGTAGAAAACTACTTCTGTGCATTTTAGAATATCATGTTAAAAGGAGTCAGGTAATAATCTATATTTTTATAACAAATCTATATGGAGAGTGAACTAAGGTGAATCACGTGATTGTACGGGATATGAAGTTTGCCTCAATATCTCAATAGCGACTTCTGTCTATAGCAATAGTTTTGAATATAACCACCTGTATTTTGAACCTCATACTCATGAGTGTATTCAGAGCCTGTGGCTATGTTGTGTTGTCTCTGAACACCTGATACACAGCTTTGAGGCTGCCCGGGGCTGAGTATGCCGAACCCCCACATTTCACCACACTGTATTCGGCCAAGTTCACATTCTGTTTACTGCCAGCCTTTGTTTCTACTGTCATCAGTAACTTAGGGACAAGCACTCTCTCTTTTGTGTGAGATTTGTATTTGCCTAATCAGAGAGAGAGAAACGTGTGGCCGTTTGTTTTGTCTTAAGGAAATTAAGCAGTCAGTCTCTTGTGCCATTGCAAACTGGAATATTCTAGATATAAATTCCTTGTTTGAAGAAAGAAAAGTAAGAGGATTGGAGAGCAATGCAGAAAAAAAGAGACCACAGTTTGTGATTTAAAAAATATGCACACCATTACAGTTCAAAACTCCTGACCTGTCAGGGAGGGAAAGTATGTCTTTGCTGGTAATACCCTTGCTTAGGAATACATCTTCATCATGAAATGTAGGCCTATTTCATTTTTGTGTTAAAATAAAGGAATATTTAATTAAGCATTTAAAGAGATAGTTCACTCAAAAATTAATAACCTGTCATAATTTACTCACTGCCACATTGTTTCAGATATGTACAACTTTCTTCTGCGGAACATGAAAGAAGGTATTTTGAAGAATGTTGTTGTCCATACAGTGGAAATCAGTGGGGCTCAAGTCAAGTCACCTTTATTTTTATAACTCTTCAATACCGATTGTTTCAAAGCAGCTTTACAGTGATAACAGGAAAATTATACAACAGCTGTTTCCATCTAAAGTTGCGAATTTAACTTATGTGCAAAATTGGAATATCGCATAAAACATTTACGAATAAAGTACCATTTCCATAGCCTGGATGCCAGCCGAACTTAGCCTCGCCCACAACATTTGTGGATGGGAAGTTCGGTCTGGACTTGATCCGTTGTGAAGCAAGTATGCCTGAACCAAAGCTGTTCGGACCAATCAAATTGTCAGGGCGGGCTTTATACGATGGTGGACAGATGATCAACCGTAACGTAATCATCCACGTCACCAAAGAGCGATTGGGTTGAATTTGTTTACAACAAAGAATGGCTGCCGCTGGAGAATTTAGATGTGTAGATTCAGCCATTGCGTCTGTTATAGAAGATGTAGACAGCGCATTCATTTTAAAAGAGGAACAGTGAACCCCGATCAAGGCATTTGTCGATCCAACTGAGTGCAGAGGCATTTTCTTTCTTGGTTAGGTTGAAACACGCCCCATAATCACAGCCCAATGGAGAAGTATCAGACTCACATTCTGACTAAAATCTGAGTATGATGACATCAGGCTACCATTTCCAAACAGTGTGTGACCCAAAGAGAACAAAATCGTCACTTCCTGATAAACTGGCGCTAAATATCACTAAGAAAAATGGAAGTTGCAGCAGTAGGACAAGCCATTGTATTATATAATTTTGTATATAATAAATTACTTGTGCTTCAGAGCATGCAGTTGAAATGCAATAAAGTTGTCTTGCTTTCGGAGGCAGATGCCTTCTGTTTGTGAACGCAGTAAGACAATTCTGGGACTGGGAGGTAATTATACTGAACCACTTTGATGACAGACTTTGCTCAGGCATTTCAGAACAACCAAAACAGCATTTCAGATGCTGTGCAACAAGATCGGTCCGCTGGTTGGACTAGTTATGCTGTCCTATCACAAAGTCACATGTCTTTTTTGATGCGCATCGAGCAATTTATTCAGTACATGTGTTTCCATCATAAATGAAGTGCATGTTTTCTTATTGGATAAAAAGTTTATCTGGCCTACGTTTTTTATGCGCATTTTGGCCTTTCCATCCCGTGTTTTTTTTTATGCAATATCCCAAAATATGCATACAAATGGGTGGGTGGAAACATACTTAATGATGCAAATAGAGTTCATTTTGGCTGTACAGCAGCTATAAAAGAAAACTGTCACTTGCTGGGTTTCCATCCAAACGTGAAGCAAATCTTTTCAAAGTTTGCAAAAAACAAATATAAAAATGCGAATTAAATGCTAAATAAAATCAAGTTGTTCGAGCGGAAGATAGTGGTATTAGTAACCGACCAACAGTAAATGAAACACCACCAGCGGAAACAGCCGATTAGTCACGTGGGTTTAATGTTCGCATAAGTCAAAAACCACAAGTGAGCGTAAAAACTTTATTTGAGAATGAAGGGATTTTTTCCCCCGAAATTTGCCATTTCCATCACTCGTTTCTGATGCGATACTTCAAAATGCGCATAAAATCAGGTTGATGGAAACATAGCTAGTGATGTTGTCCAGGGCTGGGTTTCCCAAAAGCATCGTAAGCTTAAGTTGATCGTAGAACAATTGCCACCAATGGTCTCTACGATCAATTTAGGCTTACGATGCTTTTGGGAAACGCAGCCCTGCTCAGTTCAGTTCTCATCCAATAGTGTCAGTGCAGTCAAATCAATAATATTGTTGAATATTAAGAGTCCCCAAAACTACATTGGGACTTATTAACTTTTATTGTATTGACAAATATAAATATCATAAAGGTTTCGAACAACACAGTAATTGCTGACAGATTATTAATTTCCGGGTGAACTATCCTTTAAGGGTACAGTAAGTCATTTCAGAAAAACGCTGTTGAATGTGGATCGGACCAAGTGCCACAACACACTTGTAGCCAATCAGCAGTAGGGGGCGTGTCCACTCGTGAAAGTGAGCAAGAGAGAGATTTGAAGAAAGATTAGAAAGAGAGATGGCAGAGAGACATTATAAAAGAGAAAAGCTCAGAGGAATATCTGATATAAAAATAAGAGTTATGATCAGCAACAAGCTTTAGAACCCGCATTAATAGACTATTAGAAAAGCTTTCCAGCGCTGGAGAGACCTAAGCGAGAAGGCCTGAAAATGGACGCTGAGGTTGAGTTGTTTCTGCTCCATACGGGAGTAACATTGGTTTTGCTAAGTTTCACAGAACCAATATATGCTGCTGTTGTAATGTTAGCTCTAGTAACAGGTCAGTTTTGAGTGTCATTGTTTGTCTGGAGCTGGTGTGCAGCTGGCGACCAACAACAAACTCTTGCTTGTATACTCTCAGCTCTGACAGCGTTGCATCACGTGCACCTGCGCAATATCATAGCCTATGATTTCCGAAAATAGTACTATGTTGTCAGCTGATATCATCACAAGAACTGTTGAGGAATATGCAACATAATTTAGACAATTATTTTGTCATATGTTATAATAATAAGTTATAACTGTCAGACACTATCATTTCAGCCGCTCTGTGCATGTCCTCGCACCGAGCGAGGCTGAACATAGGAGCTCAGCTTCGCGGCTGAGACACGAATAGACTATTAACTTAAAGCTTTTACTCTTAATAAACACAAAAGGCACGTCCCCTTTAATAAAAAAAAATTATATTTAGTAAACAAACCAGATCAAGAGCAGAAACAAAATAAAGTGCATAACTGAAAAATAAAGCATCTTAGGCTCAAAACTAACACAAACAGTCGGCACAGCGCAATTGCGCATTAGGCTCCAAATAAAAAATAGAAAAGTTAGGTTATCACACTAAAACATTGAAATATGCAAATTCTGATATGTTCATATAGCTTAGTCAAAACAGACAGGGCAAGCTAACGCAGACTAGTGAGCTTACCACTTTTAGATGATATGTCATGTTTGTCGTCGAGCTGTGGAAAACTGTTGCTTGCAAACTTTGCATTCAACCTTTTTCCCGTTATCAATTTTAACAAAATGCTGCCACACTGTCGATTTCTTTGTTGTTGACATGTTAGAAGAGGACTGACTATTAAACGCTCTCACAATTAAATAAATAATATTCAGCATCAAACCTTCTATAGCCTACTTATTGTTCTCTCTTGGGTTGGGCTAATCCAAAAAAGGTGAAAACAAGGGGAGTGTTCTGAAGACAGACTGTTACCTGTGAAACAAGGGTACTCTGAAAACACCCCCATTAGCAGTTAGCGCTTTCCACCTGATGAAATGAGCGTGCCTCAGTGTGGCAAAACTGATAAAATGAACGCGGCAAAACTGATGAAATGAACGCGGCAAAAAAAAACGACCAATCAGAATTTTGGTCGAACCAGAACGTATCGACCAATTAATTGACTAATCGACTGGGACAGTACAGCCTAAAGAGACATTCACTCTTGCATTGTCTGTTTGTGCATTTTGGGGGCGGAGCAATGAAGGCAGGGGTGTGGTTGTTTGGGTTGATTTCAAATATCAACAGTGTTAATACATGCTTGATGCATCACTGAATCACATATCTGATGATGTGATGTTCAGATTCAGTACCATGATATGTTTTTGCAGTTACTACAGCCACAAAAATATGAGAAAAATAAATTCTTGTGAAGACCTAATATATCACAGCGTACCATCTACTATTTAAAAAAGGACATCACTGCATCAGAAATTATGAATGCTTGTAATGTGGAAGTTTTCACTACCCAGACTGCAGTAATGACCTAAATTTCCTACTTTGTTCTGTAGAGCAATAGCAAGGCAAGTGGGGTAATTGTTGGGTCAAATCCCCACCAATGTCCATCAGCCGAACGATAAACGATTGGGCGGTTGAGGACAAAAAGTGCTGCTTTTATGGTGATTCACAGTGTCCAGCCTCCCCATTAACCCACTTTATTGATGTCACAAGTCATCTGAATAAGGCTTTTTGTATTCCCACAGCCAGCGTGTTCTACTCTCCTGCACTTTGTTGCAAAGCTTAAGTCTTTTGAGAAGTAGAAGGAGCTCTGTCCGAGTTGTTATTGACATGTTTCACATGCCTCAAGTGCTTCCTCCATTCCGATACCTAAAAAGCAAGCTCCATGTTTTGGGAATGTGTGTCAGGGTGGTTTATGAGCACTGACACCATTCTTCATGTCTGTTTGCCAGTAAACATGGAAGAATGGTTGAGCTGGATCCGCCTTTAATGTACTGTACAGTAGAGACTCCAACATATCCATGCATCACAAAGATGTCCATAGATATAAAAGAACACACACACACACATGCTGGATGCGCTCATGTAAGAGTGACAACAATTTGCCAAAGTATAGATCCCAAAAAAAAAGAAGTAATTATGTCATTCCAAACCTACAGGTAAATGACTTTTTCTTTTGTGGAGCACAACATTTTTAGAAGAATATCCTGGCCATTCTTTTCAATATAATGAAAGTGAATTATGGAGTTTGACCACCAAAACATTTTTAGCCAGCTGAAACCACCAACGTTCTTCTGAAAATGCCTTGCTGCAGGCGTTTGAGATCGCTTTTCAGTTGAGACGCTATATGTGCTGATACGGAATATCCGCTGAACTATTGCTAGTATCTGATTTTGGAAAAAGTTTGTTTTTGAATATAAAAATGTTAACACAATATACTTGCTCTGGCACTAGTTTTGGATGTAGAGATGTGCTTGTTGTTGTCATTTGTTATCGTTGTACAAGCAGAATGTGATGGTTGGTCGCTGTGGTATTTGTTCCACCCCTCCTCCACTGTGATTGGACGGCTGGGTAAAAAAGTGACAGTAATAAGCGCTGCGTATTACCCAAAGTTGGACATTCTTGGCGTCCGGGAAAAATTTGTTTAAAAATGCAGCGCTCCCATTGAAAAAAATTGGAAAAATATGCTAGCCTTGGGGAAAAACTCTTTGGTGGATACACGGCCTTAGTGAAAAAACTACAAAAAAACATAAAGTTATCATACAAGTTGACCATATGAATCTTGTGCTATATTTCAAGTCTTCTGAAGACACAATATGATAGCTTTGTGTGAGGAAGAGGCTGAAACGTATGTTTTTATTCACTGTTTTATTCACTTTTATTCACCAGATAAGTTGAGTTAAAGAGTCAGATCAGTCTGATTCATTAATGAATCATTCAGACCGGCTTTGTGAATTGGATCCATGATTCGTTGAAAAGATTAGACTCAAAAGAAAAATGTTAATCAATCAGACATTGAAATTTCTCTCATTAGCTTTCATTAACATACCAAAAATAGCTAGATGGAGGGCAAATGTCATGATTTTCAGTAAATTATTTAAATTCTGGTTTGTTTATCACGCAAAACTACTATACTGCGTCAGAAGACTTTGAGTCATATGAACTATTTGAATTATACCTTTATGGGGCTTTTTGAGCTTGATAAGCCCAGTCCTGACCCATTTTCATTATATTGAAAAGAGCTGCCTAGATATGTTGTGTAGAAGAAAGCAATATAGGCAATTTAAGGAAATAATGACAGATTTTTTTTGACAAACTATTATTTTAATTAGCCTATATAAAGTAAAAACTAAAGTACTTATGGACCTTGCCAAATGAACAAGCTCTCTTTTATCCAGACGCTCATAAACTATATTTCATATACATGACACAAGAACAGTTAAATGAAGCTGAGTAATATCGCATCTCATTCAGTCCTTTGGCACATTTTAATATTTCAAAACCACTGGGATTCACAGTTGCAGGTTAATTCTCAAACAGACTCTCAGCTGTGCACTATTTTATGTTAGATCATCAGATAATATCCCATTTGTCTCTGCAAACGTCAGCTAGACAAACACGATCACATTCAGTATCTTCTTTTCTCTGTGGTGCTATAATGTTTATTAGCATTTTTAGCATTACATGCACTAATCAAATTTGTGCATCCTCAGTGGGACACAAAGCTGCATTTCATTTTTTGAAACTGGGCAGGTGTAAAAAAAAGGAGCAAAGCACTGTGTGAATTACACTTTTTATCCCATCGAGTTGGAGCAGCTGAGGTCTCAGGATCTATGACCCTGTTTATTACTGTAAAGAAGAAGAACAGAGACTCTTTATCTTTCTTGAATATGGCATCATAAAATGTGATGCAGTATTAAGACTAAAGGTAAAAAAAAAAAAAAAAAAATGAAAGTCACCTTACTAGCATGGGAGCTAAGAGCAGACATGCTGGGTCTAATCAAGTGCCTCTATCTTTGCACCTGAGGCTGTTTTTAATGACTTTAACTAACTTCCTTTGTAATGAGCAAGGAAAATAGACCATCGGCAATGACACACAGGCCTGAGAAGGGGCTTCATGGATAATCAGGCTCACTCCACCTGCTATTAGTGGTGTAGTGACAAGAGGCCATGAAAAAAAAATCTTGGAATTTGCCTTGCCCTGCCTAAATGCTGAGTCACTAGATATCGGGGAGTCGGATTTCGCCCAAGGGTTGTAGCACGCTGAGGTGTTTGGATCTCTCAGTCTCGATCCCCCCTGAGAATCATCAGCACTGGAAACGAGGGCATGTTGGAATCTTGCAGAAGGGGCTGTGGTCCCTCGGGAGCCCTTAAAAATTCTCTTTAGCACTTAACGTCGCACTTGAGACATAATAGTTGCTGCAGTTGGTGTGCTGTTTAGGCATGAACTCTTCTCTTGCGATGTTAACTCTTTCAATGCAATTGTTGTCAAGCCATGGATGTCATAACTATTTAGTGGTGTCAAAAATGCTAGGTAAGCTTTTTTTTTTTTTCAGTTGGTTTCAGGGCACAGTGTTTTTAAACTGCAGTGAAACTGAAAACTAAGGTGATGTCTTGTTAGCAATGTATACATTTTGTAATCATTTTTTTAACATTGTATTATTGGAATTTGGCAACATTTAATCATCTCCTCACTGGAATGGTTGCAGCATGACGCCTGTAAAGTGATATTATGGCAGCACATTAAGATAATTGGGCTGCACTTGAGAAAAGAGGAGCATTAGTTATTAGGGGTTTTCACTCTGCAATCATTTCATTACTGCCAGTGTCCTGCACTGGTCGACCATGTGGCCTACGTATGGAAACTAAGAGATGGTGTACAGAGATGGAACATATACAAAGACACTTATGAACTCTACAGTGTGTGTTTTTTTTTTTGCCACATATGATAGTGATGGTTATACGGCATTGTGTGTCATCCTTTTTTTATTAGGATAGCAATATAAAATTGATGATCTGGTTTACACTATCATCGATAGCCAGAGGGAAATTTCCTTATTGCTTCAAAGAGATGAATAACAGCCTTGAAACCTTAAAAATCAAACTCACACCATTGAAAGATTGTTGATTTATAAGGCTCTACGAAAGTAACCTTCCGCAACTGAGAGTAGAAAGCAGAAACAAAAAGCTGAGGGAGCTGTTTAGTTTAGCCTCGGTCAGTGGATAAGATTTATGGTAGCTGTTTTAGACCAACAAATTCAGCATAATCCGTTTTCAATCATGCCATTAATTTGAGATTTAAAAAATTGACATTTTTATAGTGTAAATAGCTTAAATTTAGTGTTTACTTTAGGTAGTCCTGACCAGGGTTGTCACATTTCAGTAGTCAATCTCAAGTTAAAATACAGGATTCTCAATACCAGTTTTTATGTAACATCAAAAACTATAATTAAACACTCCCTTTTTTTAACAAAGGTAAATATACCTGTAGATACAAATATTAAAATAAATACATAAATGACAACAATGACAGGTAACTTTTTTCAGTAACAGTACTTTCTAAGTAAGTAATAAAAAAACAAGCAACACGGAGCAAATAAAAGACAAAGTGAAGTACTGTTCAAGTTTGCCAGGTATTTAACTGCTGCACAGATTGAGAAGAAAAAAAAACCTTGCGATATTTCGTTTTTCTGCAATATACAGTATATTGCGATATGAAAAAATGCTGGAATTTTCAACAGCTGACTTGAATGGCTCTATTTGGGGGGGGGGGGGGGGGATATCAATCAAATAATATAGAACTATTGGGGTTATTTTGTAGGGAGGACATTTGCATAGAAAACAAAAATAAATTTGAACTACAATATAATTATTTAATATCTCATAATAATACAGTCAACCTGGTGCCACATCTGAGTTAACTAAACTGCCATGGTTGAGGCATAGAGAGCAGTGGCAAGGTTTTTGAGCCTCTATTTCTCCTATAATTGTTATAAAAGAAAGAAAGGATTGCTTATTTATTTGATTTTTCTTTTATACTGTGTGAATGTGGTGAAGGGAATGAAATTGAGAGTATAAGCCGAGTCACAAAACAACCTGACATGGATTACTGTACATGTAAGTCATCTCTAACTAACCTGTGTGGTACAGACCTTGAATCCTATTTATAGAATCAACAAGACGTTTAGCCAGGAAATAAAGAGTACGGCCAGCTATCCTTGCCTTATGTGAGCAAATCAGACTGTTCGCATTTCTCTTTAGCAACCATCTGGGCATTTCAGTTCATTAAATCTGCACTAACAAGATTAGATCTAGTGCAAATGCCCAACAGACGGAACGCTAGAGATGAAATGTGTCTATACTGCTGCTGTTCATCCATAGATTATGTCTATGGCTATTTTTTATAAATAATTGGAAGGAAAATTTTTGTGTGTGTCTATCAGCAGCATTGCAACAATAGTTTGACATGAATAGAAATAGCATAGTAAAGTATATAAAATTACAACTGCTGAGTCATGCATTGATAAAGGTCAAAGTCAATGGATAATCCACTTTAACAAGTCCTTAGTAACAGGTGCTAGACTAAAGGTATCCTTACACTCACAATCATACAATTTCACTTTGATCAAGGTCAGTCACAAAAATCCAAGAAGGCCGAAACTAAATATGAAAATTCTGACATCATGTACTCAGCCTCATGTCATTTCAAAACCTTTATTTCTTCTACGGAACATAAAAGAAAATATTATGAAGAATGTTGGTACCATAGTTCCAACGAACATTCGCAAACTGTGTTGTGGTTAGCATAGTTTCTAGGTGAAATTAGATGTGGACTTAAATAGATCATGCTTTTGGGCACAATAAGCAAGGACCCAATATTTTTCATCCCATTTTAAATATCAAGACATTTTAATCTATACATTAATTTTACCATGTCAACAACAATCAGTGCCATTTTGAGGAGTGTGCATGTGTATCAATGTGGAAGGGAACCCGGAGTATGGCGTACGAGGGAACCCGCAATGAATCAAACATCAAAAATAGAACAAAAAAACAGTGAAGTAATACGCAGTTCGATACAGCACCATGTCAGAAAAAAATATGTTACGTGGAGAAAGCTGCTGACTCAATGAACCACATTTATATGGGAGTAAAGTGTACACCAAATACTGTATGTTAATGTAATTAAAAAAAGGCTTTCTGTTGTTCATGTAAATTAACAATAGTAATATTAAAAACATTGATAGCAGTCTTGAATTGATTAATTAGCATAAGTTATTACTCCACCACCTGCATGTGACGTCATTCATGACAGTCCTATATTGTCGAACTAGCGTGATTCAAACGACAGAGGTGCGACTGGTGTCGGGAAACAGCCGTTAGTTAGTTTCAACAACGATGCATCATACTCTGGTGGTTAAGCAGTGAGTTATTATGAAACGACATGAGGGTGAGGAAAGGATGATTTTGTTATGTTGCGACCTTAAGCTTAAAATGCTTTAAAAAATGCTTTTACACATCACATCAATCTACACCCTGTACACAAAAGCTATATATATATATATATATATATATATATATATATATATATATATATATATACACTCACCTAAAGGATTATTAGGAACACCATACTAATACTGTGTTTGATCCCCTTTCGCCTTCAGAACTGCCTTAATTCTACGTGCTATTGATTCAACAAGGTGCTGAAAGCATTCTTTAGAAATGTTGGCCCATATTGATAGGATACCATCTTGCAGTTGATGGAGATTTGTGGGATGCACATCCAGGGCACGAAGCTCCCGTTCCACCACATCCCAAAGATGCTCTATTCGGTTGAGATCTGGTGACTGTGGGGGCCATTTTAGTACAGTGAACTCATTGTCATGTTCAAGAAACCAATTTGAAATGATTCGAGCTTTGTGGCATGGTGCATTATCCTGCTGGAAGTAGCCATCAGAGGATGGGTACATGGTGGCCATAAAGGGATGGACATGGTCAGAAACAATGCTCAGGTAGGCCGTGGCATTTAAACGATGCCCAATTGGCACTAAGGGGCCTAAAGTGTGCCAAGAAAACATCCCCCACACCATTACACCACCGCCACCAGCCTGCACAGTGGTAACAAGGCATGATGGATCCATGTACTCATTCTATTTACGCCAAATTCTGACTCTACCATCTGAATGTCTCAACAGAAATCGAGACTCATCAGACCAGGCAACATTTTTCCAGTCTTCAACTGTCCAATTTTGGTGAGCTCTTGCAAATTGTAGCCTCTTTTTCCTATTTGTAGTGGACATGAGTGGTCCCCGGTGGGGTCTTCTGCTGTTGTAGCCCATCCGCCTCAAGGTTGTGCGTGTTGTGGCTTCACAAATGCTTTGCTGCATACCTCGGTTGTAACGAGTGGTTATTTCAGTCAAAGTTGCTCTTCTATCAGCTTGAATCAGTCGCCCATTCTCCTCTGACCTCTAGCATCAACAAGGCATTTGCGCCCGGAGGACTGCCGCATACTGGATGTTTTTCCCTTTTCACACCATTCTTTGTAAACCCTAGAAATGGCTGTGCGTGAAAATCCCAGTAACTGAGCAGATTGTGAAATACTCAGACCGGCCCGTCTGGCACCAACAACCATGCCACGGTCAAAATTGCTTAAATCACCTTTCTTTCCCATTCTGACATTCAGTTTGGAGTTCAGGAGATTGTCTTGACCAGGACCACACCCCTAAATGCATTGAAGAAACCGCCATGTGATTGGTTGATTAGATAATTACTTTGGAGTTCAGGAGATTGTCTTGACCAGGACCACACCCCTAAATGCATTGAAGTGATTGGTTGATTAGATAATTGCATTAATGAGAAATTGAACAGGTGTTCCTAATAATCCTTTAGGTGAGTATATATATATATATATATATATATATATATATATATATATATATATATATATATATATATATATATAAACTAAAATATCACATTGACATAAGTATTCTTTATTTTTAAGTAACCCTTAACTCAGTACTGAAGTACCGTTGGCAGTGAAAAAGTAAATAAAATAAAATCGATTTCTGCTTTTTGAATCCACTGCATATGACAGGCCTATGAAGTGATCACTTCAATACATAAGACACAGACAAGGAGAGTCTTATTACTTTAGTCCACCTGCAGTCACTTACATGCCTTGAGAGAAAAGAACCATGTACAACATTATCAATAAAAATGCTACCAGGCTCCAGATGTGCCAAGCCCACACAAATAGCTCCACAAATCACCGGTGGGGCCGATTGTTATTTAATGTATGAAAATACAAATCTCAAATATCTTGAGACTTCATTCATTGCACTTAATTGGATTGAGTGAAGCCCGCTCGTCGGCCTACATACGCATTGTTTTGTGCTTAGGACTCTTAATGCGAATGACACTGATCTGATGAGTGACATTTAAGCTATCAAATCCATTGGGCTGTTGTGAAGGGCTTTGGGAAAAGATGGAGGGTGGGCTACAACCACAGAATGATGCTGCAGTACTTTGTCAGAGCGTTTGTTGATGAGTCGATTGTGTTTTTATCTCCATCTGTTCATCAAGCGCCTTGACTTTCTCCTTCCTCGCTGCTTCTTCGACAACTTAAGGAAGGAAACTTTCTCTAGTCTCACTCTCTCTTTCCTCTGAAGGTATACTAGGCAGAGACAATACTTATTCACTTGCCCTAAAAAAATACACCTAAGAGGAGTTTAGAAAGAAACGACACTCCTTTGGCCTTTAATAAGACATATTTAATTTCCTCTCACTCTAAGCATGAATCACAGTAAAAATGGGCTGAATGAAGGTTGGCTGCTGAGAGTATTCGAAACCTATCACATGAAAGGGCTTGCCGTGTTTGTCTAGATCACTGTTTGAGGAGATTAGAAATAGATTAGTTGCAGCACTGAAATGACTATGAAATGAGATTATAATCTGTTATCAAGGGTATGAGCAAACTAATTAGCCAGCAAGGAGGAACGCAACAAAGTGGAATTAAACCTCGAGTCTGGAAGCCTTTTACACACTCCAAAAAATGTCCCCACAAGGTCAAGGATTTTGGATATTGCTATCATTGTGGGAACATTTTGTCCCCATAATGTAGGGTTTACCAGGACCACACACACACCTTTTTTGAACAAACAATGGGTGCCACCATGAAGATCGCTGTTTTCCAGGTCCAGTCTCATCAAAAATCATTGTAGAATCTACAAGTACACCACAAACTACAGGCATTTGCGCTACAAGACTTAAATATGAGATCATAGTCAATATGTGCTGCTCTTAATTGACACAAAATATTTTTTAAAGGAAATATTCACTTTTTAAAGGGTATTTAATATATTGGAATATGATTTATCAGTGAGTTTATTTATACCAAATTAACTCAAAGCAGTTATTCCTACCATTGATTTTCACTTCAATGGAGTTTTCACCATTATTATCTGACCAAGAGTTGACCGCTAATTTTATTGTGATCTCGTAGTTTTAGTTGATTTGTTCCGTTTGCTTTGTATGATGCTATTGATGCTTTGGGTCGGATGGCTCTTTATGTTCAGTACTGTAGTACAATCTCTATTAAAACATTTTAGGCCCATAAACATAATGATAACGCTTTAAAATAACTCCGATCTACTCTAAATGTTGTAAAGCCCTGCTTTAGTCAATCACAATTGGCTAACACTGAAGTCAGATTGACAGTCACATGATTGGCCGTTTGTGTAGAGCGATCTCCCCCACACACCCCACCCAAACAAAAACTCTTTGTATCTGAACAAGCTGAATCAAATTTGCCAAAGGTAAGCAGTTTGAATGAACTATGAAAGGATTCAGAGCACTTCAGTGAGTTTAGTATAAGGAAAGAGTTCAATTCAAAAATGAAAACTGGTCTGATCAAGCAACTTTAAGAAGATCTCAATGCTAGCTGTGATATATCTAAGGAACTTTGGGTTGAAAGGCATGGCAGAGTCAAAACAGATGCAAATTACACAAAACAGCAAAGCTGGAGTTGCTCAACAAAAATTTTATTGGCACTTTAATGGAAATGAAAAAAAAAAATGGAAGAATCAATAGAATGTAGGTTTTAAAATAGTTCAGCCATGACTTATCAAGCACAGATACAGCTTACCCTTATTTAGATAAAATAAAATAAGATAAGACAAATTGACAGGAGAGCACATGGCACAAGGAAACACATGACAAGCCATGTGCTCACACCAAACATGACAAAAACACAAGCACATGGCCAGTAAAACAAACCACAAGCCATGTGCAATCACAAAACGAGACATGAACACGCAGCCAATGAGAACACTCATAAGCCACGCGTTCACACAAAACATGACGACATGAAAGCACAAGACAAAACATGACATGAAAGCATGCGACCGATGTAAACGCGAACCGTGTGCTACACAAAACACAACAACACACGGGGACAGAAAAGCGTACGGTCTGAGCGAACTCGAAACCACACGCTCACACGACAAGACAGAGCGTACTGTGCGCTCACAACAGAATACAAACACGTGGAGCATGTCCGAATCCCGACACAGAACCAAAACCAAACTAGACTGACGTGCCGGGATCCAAACACAACGCCCCGCATATGTAACAAGGCATATAGACAAGAGAGCGCACGGCTCGAGAACGCTCGAAGCCGCGCTCACACAAAGACATGACAAAACAGGAGTGTCAGAGCTCTGTCACAAAACCAAGAAATAAACTAGACAGAAGTTACAGAACCATGACAACCTGTCACTCACATGAATCGGCAATGGCAAACCACTACGATCCAACCATGCAATCAATTCCTGATGGACAAAACCAAGTCCCGCCCTACATTTTTTCTTGTTCGAGAAGCCGTTTCTCTCTAATAACAATACGTCACAATAGGGAAGACAAGACTATCACAACTTCCGTTTCATGTCAATTTTTAGGAACTACACAATGTTGCATTTCATATAGCAACTCACTTTTATATCATTCTTAGACTGAAATTAGAAAGTCAAAGCTGTTTTTTTCCTTCTTCTTTTTATCTGACTCTGTCTAGCCAGTTGGTTATTTATTTATGACAATAGGTACTGCAGTGGATCCTGGCTGGCTTTAAGGCTGCCTGTGCACAGCCCAGTCTTAGAGAGTACCCAAAGATCTAGTACCAGGTCACCTGCCTTTGAATTGCTGTCACATATGCTAGAGACATATCCCAGGAGACTCCCGTAGTTAGCCAAAGACAGAGATTAAGATCTGACAGCCAGTTCCGTATGCACGAGACAGACTTGAGGTTTAACGTAAAAGCTTGTCTGGAGGTGGTAAATGGAAAGAATTCCCGTCTGATCCCTGGAGACTAGCAAAGGGAGATGTGCTCCAAGGGGCAGCCTCACCTCATTGGAGGCTGGTCATTACCAGTGTGTTCTTTGGCAGGGACCCTCACAGAGAAATTGGCTGTTTTTCCTCAAGAAATGTGTTAGGTTTTCCTATAAAAGTCTGTGGGTGTGGGCAACTCCCATGAGGCTAAATACACCAAAGATGAGTCCACAGACTGATGCGGTGTCAACTGTGTAACAAAAAAAAAAAATCTACAGTAAAAAGCCTGTGGAGTAAGGTTAGGAAAAAGCTGCATAAAGATAAGTGTCTCATGTTCCCATTTTTTTTGTGTTTAAAGCATTGTTCTAATAGTGATACTTCTCACCTTGTTGTACAACTACTAATTAAACTGGGGATTTCACAGTATACAAGAAGCAACATGCAAAGAGATAACAAGAAATGCGTGGTGTTTTTGTTTTCAAACCTGATTTCGCACTGGGAATTTTCACTTTCACGGGGAAAATATATAGGAAAATAATATACACCATCAAATAAAGAAACCATTTATTGTTGTTTATGTTAGCACTTTAAATAGCTCCAAACCTTCAAAAGGTAATTACAAAGGCATTAAAAAAGAAACATTAAACACTATACCACAAGATTACATTTTTTTTAGGGGAACTTCCGATCAGAACTTGGTAGACTGTCCAATTTATGTCTCTTTTCCCTTTTTTTTTCTTTTCCTGAAAAAGTTGGAATTTAAAAGCCTGGTGCTGGGTGTCTAGAGCAAAGCCAATGTTTTTTTTTCCTCCACTCTGTTAAAACAAAGCGAGATGTACCAAAGGCCTGTCCTGGTGCCAAAATATTTATGAGAGGAGCGGATGATGCTGTGTATTTACCTTCATTGCCAGTCTTGCTTTAGTATACCTCAAACAAGGAGGCACAGTGTTAGCACAGTATAGTACAACTAGGCTGGAATTCATCCCACAATCCTCCAGGATGGAAAATATGGGGAAATATTTAAAAGCCTGGAGTGTATTTGGTTGGGCTCTTCTTTGTTTGAGCTGTGTGCTCCCATGTTAGGATTCATTAAAAGTTCAGCGTGATTCAGAATGAATATGTGGCGATGGAATCATCCTTGAAGACGGAGGGGTAGAGAGGCAATCTGCAGCTATCCCATGTCTCCCTTCTCTGTTATGTAACTGGCCCTCCTGTGGTCTCTGACTCAGTCTATTTGTGGTGTCTAGAGTAAGATAAGAGTGCTATTGCAACCAGAGCTTCTCCACCTATTTATCCTTCCCCTTTCTATCATGTTGACATACGGCACATGTGAGTTTTGCTTGACGTTATTAGGTACAGGTACTGAGAGACTATTAAACTGTTTCAAAATGATAGAGCCTTGTTGTAAACCAACCCATCTGAGTATATTTAGCTTATCATTTACCTGTCCTATCTGATGTAGAGCAAAGGACACTAACATTAGGTAACATTACTGCATTAACTTATCACAGTCCACAATGTATATGAGCTAACTGCCTCTCTTTAGTATGAACATGGGCTTCATTTCAGTCGCCATTTCAGTTGTAGTAAATATTTCTCTTAATTGATCTTAACCATTGTATATCTCTTTATTAGACTCCTGCATGCTAAATTATTATAAGGGGTGTCGGTGTTGATTAATTAATTAAGTGAATTTCTATTAATTGCATACAGTATACAGTTCACAATAATCCATTTGGCAATTTAGTTGTTAGTCTTTCTGAAGCAGACTTAGGGGATGTTAAAACAGAATGTGTGTTTGCATTCCATCTGTATTATTTGCAGTTTATCGTCATTAAAGATGGGCAGTACCCAGGGATGTAGTGGAGGCTAAATGCACGTAAACGCCGTTTACGCACCTCCCAATATTCGGAAATAGCGTTTACCCACCTCCAAAGTGCGTTTATCCACCTCTAAATGGCGTTTATCCACCGCTAAATAGCCCGTAGTTCCTAAGACATTTTAAATTAAGCTTATGTCGTTTTAGTTTCATATTGTTCATTATTAGTTTCATAGGTTGTTAAAACTAAGACGAACTCTTTCATATTGCGCTGCATTACTGTCAGTGTTGTTGACTTTTACTGACGGACGGTAAGGTTGCGCTGTTGACGCTCGGGCAGCCTCTCGAGGAGAAATCTACACAAATGAGCGCACACACACACACACTCAGTTAACCAGTTAACAACATACTGCCTATAAAAAATCTAAATGTGGAGTTTTTATATTTTTAACATATGTTAAGCAACCTCAATTATTTTTCCTGAACACCATCACGATTGAAAATGTGACATTTCCTACAACAGTTCAATAAACAGTTAAAAGTCACTTACATTTTAGATGCAATATTGGCTGTTTTTGTTCTGTTTCAGCAGCCAAAATAGTTCCAAACAAAAATCACAGCAGAACCACGGCGCATCTCACAGGAACTCAAGACTCAACCTGTTTTCATTACTGAATGATTCAGCATTTTGACCGAATCGATTGAGTCAAAGATTCAATGACCCATTCATAAACATCTGTCTCATTCTTGAATGAATCAGCTGTTTGAATGAATCGTTTGTTTGTTTGAATGAATTAATCAATGACTCACTCATTAAGACGGTCGCCTGCCGCCACCTACTGGCGGTTTAGTGTTATGTTTAAAAGTAGTATCATTCTTTCCAATGTTTCTTATATGTAAATTTAAATCAATTTCATAACATTATTTTACACAATTGTAATTTTTCAGTGTAAATTATTTAATTTGATCAGCCCCTAGGGTAACAGCCCTATAGTGTCTTATTATTCTAAATAATTGAATTTATTGACCAAATTTATGAATTTAAAATGAAAGATGAAGCATACATTTAATAATATAGGGGGAGGGGATGCCCTTTAAAGGTGCAGATATTACAATATGCCGATTTAAATATCAAAGCTGATTGAACACTGATGAGAATAATCAGAATAAATGAGAATATTGTTTCAGAATAAATTAACACACACCAAAAAAAAAAAAAAAATCCGG
The DNA here is from genome assembly GCA_030578255.1 of Tiaroga cobitis. Classification (NCBI taxonomy): domain Eukaryota; kingdom Metazoa; phylum Chordata; class Actinopteri; order Cypriniformes; family Leuciscidae; genus Tiaroga; species Tiaroga cobitis. The sequence continues at coordinate 38,706,395 of CM060591.1, read as the reverse complement.
ACGAGCAATTTTTTTACTCAGACAAGTGAATGACAGATTTACTTGTCCGAAGGACAAGTGAAAAGGCTTAATGTCGAGCAATGTTAGCAATGTCATCAGGTAGGCAGTGGCCCACCTTACCGGGTGACCACGTCGTGGTCCACCAAAATTTATAGTTTACCCACCTCTTTTTTTACCACTACACCTCTGGCAGTACCCTTTCAAAGGTACACCTTTACCTTATTTATCACTAAAGGATGCATATCAGTACTTAATAGTATATTTTAGTATCTTTGAAAGGTTACTTTTGTACTGTTTTTCTGAGAGTGCATGGTTACGTAGTCCCACACATGAAATGCTGAAGAAAAAATAGATACCGTGGCCATGAATTAAGCATTTGTTCACACAACTTATTCATTTGTGGCAACGTTTGTTCCCTTATTTTATGTAAATCATGGCCGCATTTCACTAATTTGTTACTTCGTTTTAATTTAGTTAATGCATGGCCACAAAATCTTCTTTTTTTTTTTTTTTCACCGCATGTCATGTGCGGGGCTCTGTACATGTTGCACCATGAACACATTTGCAAAAGTAGTTTTAACTTACATCTCAAGAGCCTTTTATGTTTTTGCTCTGTCTGCTGTTAAAGGCAAGAAAATATCCTGTGTAATGCATCCTGCTCTTTGTTAAGTGTGACTTGACAAGAAACGTTGTATGTAGTAGTAGTGTAACGAGGTGCGGCTGAAGCAGAGATGAGGCAGGATCCAAATGTAGCACACACTTTATTTAACAGACCACAAACTATACAAATTAGACTGGGTACAGGACTCAGGACCAGGATACGAGAACAGGAACAACCAAGGGGCAACCTCCCCGTCTCTCTCTTGAAGCCAACACGGAAGTGAATTAAACTGCAATTCATCGAGTGGCCGCTTGAGGCTGACTGCAAAAGCGAGTCAAATCTGTATCTACCCCATGTTAAAATGTCTAACTTCACAGCAGAAAAAAACATGTTTACAGCCTGGTGGCAAATAGTTTTTTTGGTCTATGTGCTAATTTTGCCCTTCATGACGACTGTGAGGGGGGTGAATTTTTTTTACAACTCATCTGTTTAAATAATATTTTAGCCTTAAAGTTCTGCATAATTAAGGGCGTGGCCACTTGAGTGACAGGTGGATTGCAGCTGCTTTCACTGCTAGTCGTTTGTCTGCTGTCTGTTAGCGCCACCCTCAGCTGTGTTTCTGCTTTTTCCGGGATTATTTCATACAATTTAATACATGTATTATACCTTCGCACGCCGTTGGATTCCGTCGTGTTGAGTATGGTGAGAACGACCAGCGCTGTGTTTCCAGCTGTTTCCCTCACATGGATTAATGTATTTCTGATGATCTCAGTGCGTTCTCTCCGTCCATGCAATAGATGCACACCCTTGAATGAGCGCGGATTTCTAGTTCATTTACTTGAACTTCTGAGGTAATATCTTTGGTTTGACCCATCTGAGAAACTGAGAGGCGGCCAAAATCAGAGAATTAAAGCTTTACGAACTTGACGTGAGATGCCGACTGACATATGTGCTTGAATCACTGTCACTCACATGCACAAGCTTAGAGCAATATTGTAAGTTACTAATACATTTTTAACTAGCAGAATAATAATGCATCACGATACACATAGTTGACTGCTTGTATGTTGTGAGAAATGTGTGTGATCTGTGTTATGTACTGTTGTATACATGCTCTTAGCCTTGTGGGATTAATAAAGTTGATAAAAAAAGTAAAGTAAATAGTCTCACTTTTAGTTACATCTTAACTATTATAATATTTCGTAGGGCAAAAACATGAACTTTAACCATTGACTTTTTCATTGACTTTACTTTTTCAATCGGCTGTCACTTCAGCGTGAGGGCAGTAGCATATCATTAGCACCTCAGCTCCACCCACGTCCCGCCTCTTTGCCCATTTTAATTTATCCGGTAGTGACGAGAGGTGACGCACTGTCAAGATGGCGACGGCCGGCCCCGCCCACTTTAGGCTTCAAAAACGCTCTTCAGAAACCTACGGGTGACGTCACGGATACTACATCCATATTTTTTTACAGTCTATGGGAACAACCAACATCAACGTTAACGTGCTACAGCGAACTGTAAGACATACAAGAACTCACAAAGACAAGGCTGAAACACAGGGCTTAAATAATCAGGGACAAACGAGCTAGACAAGAGAACAAGGGGGCGTGGTCAATCAGAAACACCTGGGATAACTAATAGACAAGACGGAACCATAGAACCTGACAGGACACAAAACCCACACCGTGACATAGCCGTGGAGCGTGGGTGACCAGGGCGGAGCAGGATGTGCCGGCAACCAGGGCGCAGCAGGATGTGCCGGTGGTCAGGGTGAAGATCCTTCGGGATATAATGTGGACAACATTGAATAAATACATTTTCGTGAGGTTAGATACTGATAATTAATCACTCAAACCCCTTTTTCTAAACCTCTCTACATAACCGCCGAACTCGTGCGTCCTCCATGTCTGTAGTTTTTGAACACTTTTCAGTCGTGTTTGTAGTTCTAACCGAATCCTCGTCCAGCGCGCGATGGGTTGTGGGCAATATCAGCCGTTAGAGTGCGCATCGATCTGCACTTCGGATTCTGACCGGATATAGTAGACCATCCGGGTCTCTTTGGGACACTCATTTCAACATACTACGATTTGGGACGTACTAATTCTATTTTCGAATACTATTTAGGACGGATAGTATGCGAATTGGGACGCAGCACCTGTCTTCGTTGCTATGGTTGACGTCATTACTCATGCACGAGCTTGACTGAAGTGACCACCTTGATTGGCTGATGATTGTAACCCGGGAATGATTCCAAACACCTCCCCTACGATGATGAGTGACAGGGGACAGGTCTGAGAATGCGTGCGCTACACAAGTAGTGGGAAGGACGGAAGATGATGAATAACTGAATAAATAGCCAAAATGAATAAGAGTAAGGAAAAACAAATAGCATAGTAGCCTATTGAAACATATGGATTGATGCAATATCTTTGCAACATTATTGAATTAATCTGTCACTATATTCCTCTGCCTACGTTTGCAAAGAGAAGAACATTTTCATTTGATTCACAATGAAACGTTACAATTAGTTTACATGCAGTGAGTAGCCTAGTTTTGGTTGTTGTTGGTGGCGTTATTGCATTCCTAGTTATGCCTACAATGCAAAATTGTTCCCTCGCGATTGGAAGCTCCTGTAGCCGCCGCATACGCATTTCAAAACATCGCAACGTGAAATGCCACAAAAAGCGGTTTGTGAATAGGTCTTAGTGAGTTAGGAGTCCTCTCGACTTCTTTTAAGCTGTCCCAGGCTTAGGTGCTACTTTTAGGGCTAAAATGCTTCGTGATTTACTCTTAGTCCAAAAAATTAGGAGTCCTAAAGTTAGGAGTGACACGCCCATTATTTTTAGGAGTTGCTCCTAAATTCGCCAGTTAGGAGCTACTTTTAGCCTTAAAATTCTTTGTGAATACGGCCCCTGAAATATAGCACATTAATTTTAAATTCATTCAGGTTCGATTACCAAACACACAATCTTAATTTAATTTAAAGTAAACAATACATTTAAAAGATATGGGTTATATGCATATTTTGAAAAAAAAAAAATATATATATACATACAAAAAGACAAGGCCTTAAACTTAAACAAGGGTTAAACTCTTGTCACTGTAACAGACACCAAGCCACACACACACACACTTCTCTCATTTTCTCGTTTATCTCCTTATTTAACTGAATTTGGGGCTAGCTCAACTCTCACAACTACATTAGTGCTACTCGACGTCGCCGGCGCTGCCATGCTGCACTCGTACTCCTCTCTGAGGTAAATGTCCCGTTGTGCGCAGCAGGTGCACTCCTCTAATCTTGGTACTACGGGTGATATTTTCAGAGTCCCCAAACCATAAAATTCAACGACGATGATTGGCCTTTAAACTTTTTTGCGTAGCAACCGGGGAACCATTTGCTTAAATTCCAGCACTGTAGGGCTGAGCGAATTGGAGCCAGACGTTGAAAAAGTGAATGCAAATATCATTCTGGAGAGTTCTAAACACATTCTAAAGTAAAACTATTATTAGAATGCAATTAACACAGATTATATTTCAAAATGAGAGATTATAAAAAATAAAAAAATAAAAAAAGGCAGGCAGGTCGGCGCCTCAGCACCCTCTATGGGCGGGCTGCTGCTTGAGAGATATAAACTCGGAATTGCGAGATATGAAGTCAGAATTGCGAGATATAAACTCGGAATTGCGTGATATAAAGTCAGATTTGCTAGATATAAACTCGGAATTGCGAGATATAAATTCAGAATTGCGAGATATAAACTCGAAATTGCGTGATATAAAGTCAGAATTGCGAGATATAAACTCGGAATTGCGTGATGTAAAGTCAGAATTGCTAGATATAAACTCGGAATTGCGAGATATAAAGTCAGAATTGCGAGATATAAAGTCAGAATTGCGAGATATAAACTCGGAATTGCGTGATATAAAGTCAGAATTGCGAGATATAAACTCGGAATTGCGTGATATAAAGTCAGATTTGCGATTATGTAAACGGTGCCGCCATTTGGAAACGGTGCCGCCATTTGGTTTTCGACAACAGTGGGGTTCTAACGCAATGGCAAAAAGTTCGAGCAAAGCATGCAAACTGTTCTATCGTTGTTGCACAGACAAGCACAGAACACTATTTGACCAAAAAATTTCACAGCTGTCTTATAAAGACATCAGGGAATTGTGTCAAATTGTGTAAAAGTTAAGCATGATGGTCCATGCAAGTCCATGAGATTAATCAATGTAACTCCACAACAACGAGCCTACATAAATGTATCCACTAACCATTCAGAAATGTCCAGGTGCAGTCTAAAAGTGCAGTCTAAGGCTGCACTCCGCTACTGGTTATTTCTGAGATTTTGGATGACTGATATTTAATGTTTTGTTATTGCCAGAGTATCCGAAGCTTGTGTAAAGGATCGGCCGTATTCTGAACGGGGGTGGGGACCGGCAGCTCATTTGCATTTAAAGGAACACACAAAACAGCGCGTTTTTGTTTACACCCAAAAATGGTCAAGCTATAATTTTGAGCTGAAATTTCACAGACAGATTCTGGGGACATCATAGATTTATGTAACATCTTGTGAAAAGGGCCTAATATGTCACCTTTAACTAGCAGATGCTGATGTCTATATAAACATTTAAACATGTAACCACTCATTACAGCTCGCATTTACTGCTGGCTATATGAGTGCATAATTATAGAAATGTGCTGGAAAGTCCTAAACTAACCATGTATTCACAGCAAAATCAATGTGAATGTGTCCATGTAGGTTTTGGTGCAATCTGACCTACAGAGGCATTATATGGAGTGGGGCTCAGTGAGCATGCTCAGATTTAGTGGCGCTCTGGTGCTGACATCACCTGGAAATTGCTTATCCAAGGTGACATGTCTACCCAGCAAAGGGCAGATAGTGCATTGCCGCAAATATTTCACCTTATTAAATATACATCGACAGGCTCGAGTTTTAAGGTGGTTCAAGGTTACACTGGCAGTGTAACTTGTTTTATTTTTGACATTTCTAGATTGAATGAGAGTTATGCTTCAAACATAGAAAGAAAAACAGACAGAGAAGTAGAGAAAACGATGCACCGAAAAAGAAAACAGAATCATAAAATCAGAGTGAAAAAATGAGGGAGAGCAGCAAGTATGTTCCTAGAAAGCATCCAGATTCTGTCTCAGGCACATGGCTTACACGTGTCTTAGTGTGTGACGCAGAGCGTGACACATCAGGTGGAGTTGGTTTGCCACGGGCACTGGATGGAGCATTGACCTTAGTGCCTGTCAGACTGGGTGGCATTTCTGCAATAGGACAGATCTCCCGCTGCTATTGTTTTGTTAATGTCAATGTTAAATGTGCCACAGTAATTTTCTCCTAACCGTAAAATTGTGGTTCATGTGGTAATATATAAACCTTGGTCTTGGTGAAATCTATTCTTTTTTTTTTACTGTATTACATTAGTAGTAACTGTATTACTACTTTTATAAGTACTATATTACATTTTAACATGGGGGTGCAATGTTCAGTAATGGTAAAACATATATTACATGTAATTTAAATGGCATTAAAAAAATATTTTAAAACAGTTGACCCTGTTGAAAGTCATGGTATAATTTGCTCACTGGCTTCAACTCATTTTGTTTAAATCAAAAATTAAAATCATTAAAACCAAAGTGGTCAAAAAGTCTAATGAACTCACCACAGTCGTTGATGGACCCACTTTTATTTGAATAAAAAAATGAAGGCAGCAAGTAGACTTTAAAGTCCCTGTAAAGGCAATTCTAAAAAAAAATTCTAAACACATTATAAATGTTAGAAATGTATTGCTAAAACATATTACAAAGACTGTGAACTGTGAAGTACTGAATTGTGGAGTTAGACCGTTAAACAGTTTTTCACCATTGCTATTTTCCGGATTTTTTGGGCGGCGCTAAAACGGGGCTCGATGACGCACTGGAGCCCCTGAGCTCCTGGACACGCCCCTACTTGATGACGCACTGAGGCCACTGAGGCGGGCCCCTCCCCTAACAATAGAACACATTCGCAATTTCGCATCAGTTTGGCGCTCAATCGCGAGTTACTGTCAGTACTATTAGTTACTACAGCCTACAATTTGCTAGCTAGCTATATGCCTTCGACACGGAAATGCGTAGGCTACTACCTGGATGCGATCATGTACAAAACATATCGGTGTCTTTATTTAAATTTCCTAAAAACGATCACATCAAGAAGAGGTGGATTAATTTTGTGAAGAGCCAACCTTGATGGAGAGCTGAGGATCACCGCCAACACCCGCATCTGTAGTGATTATTTTACACAGGATAGTTTTATAAACTGTCGTCTGAGACAACTGGGATTCACTGATAATCCGCTGTTACTGGTGAATGGGGCCGAACCGACTATCTCCCGCCTCGGCCTTCCTTCATCTCCCTGTCCCGAAAGCAGTCTCAGCTAATATCACTGTCGGCAGCTTTCCCGCGAGTGGGCGTGGTTTCAGCGTTTGAGAGCAGAGAATAATGCTAATTTTTTCAAGATTTTGATAGCTTATTTTATGTACTTGCCGGCTTTTTTTATCATTCAAATTTGGCTGGGTGGCTAATAACACATTTTTCTGTGGTGTGATAAACTCAGAACACATACTTAATTTTGACTTTACAGGGACTTTAAAATTTTCTAAATTCAAAAGACACTTTTAGATACCAAGGATCGCAAAATATGATTGTGAGGGACTCCTTCATAAAATAGAAAGGCAGCTATATTTTTATGCATAAACACAACAGATTTATACTATGTGAGGGAAAATATTTAGTGTCATATGGTAAAGACAACTAAATAAATAGAATAATTAGCTTTTATATTGTACTAAAGCAAATTGTTAAAATATGGAAGATATTTAAGTTGACAGCGTATCTGAGTGAGAATTCTTTTTTTACAAAACGTCTTGGTTACGACTGTAACCCCTGTTCCCTGAGAACAGGGAACGAGACACTGCGTCGATGACCCTTTGGGGAACGCCCTCCACGTGAACCGGTGTATGAAAAGCTATCCAATCAAGGCAATCGATATTGACCGGCGACAGCCTATGATGTCACTACTAGTGTGACCCGGAAGTATAAAAGGGGCGCCTAGAGAACATGTCATCCACTTTTTGTCTGAAGGGACTGTTCAGCAGGCATCCCCAGGGCATAGTGAACGACGCAGTGTCTCGTTCCCTGTTCTCAGGGAACAGAGGTTACAGTCGTAACCTAGATGTTCCCTTTCGAAAGGGAACTCACACTGCATTGATGGCACTATGGGGAACGATATTCAATCCCACCATGCTGAAGGGAGTGCATGCCAATTATGGCTTGTGACAGAAACGTCAGAAATGGCAGAAACGCTCCCCCTTTCGGGTCACATACAGGCTGTCAATGACATTATTCCCTATGGCCACTGCCCAAGCTATAAGCCTTAAAGTGGCCTCCGAACAACGGAAGGCCTACCAAGGCCGCTCAAAGGCTTGGAACCAACAGCTTCCATGGAAGGGGTTCCTTTAACCTGTTAAGCTGCAACCCCACTTTTGAAAAATCCCCAGAAATGGCATACCCAAACTGAAACAGATACAGTTCATGAACCCTTTCTACTAAAAGCACAAGTATGATCTCATTTGAAAGCTGACACCTGGCAGTTTATTGTAAATGTAGAATTAATTATTGTCATAATGAAAAAAAAAGTTATAAATAGCTTCAAAGTTTTGTAATAGAAAAAATCATAAAAATAACAGCTAGGTGGCAGGTGCACCTCCTAGAGCTAGCTAGCATGTTATCTTAGCACATCATCAATACACGACAATTTATGAGATTAAAACCATGTTTGTGCTTCAAACTTACTTTATAGTGCAAGTCGAGTGTTTTAAAATAAACTTCTGTGATCTGATTTGGTTTCAGATAAAAAATCAGACAGAAAATATATGATTTTATAGTATTCTGCACAATGATAAAGTCTATATCGATTAGCATTACATTATAAATATAATATACTATTATGAAAATACCTGACATGGCTCGAAGAACACAGGTAAATCAAATATCATTGCAATCATGTTTATTGTCTTCAAAACATCTTAACTGCATGTTACAGCGATCTCTGAAAGCTTTGTTTATGTCAGGCAGTTCGTGGAATGTCACATGATTATGGCACTTCTTCGTGTGTTCCATATATGGACTATTACTGTGCATCAGTACATCAGAGTATCTAGCGCTCATAATTATTACATCGACGCATTTGGGTATAAATTCAATAAATATTATTCCTGTCTATAGAAATCGGATCTAGACCTATGAGAATCGATCAATATTTCTCCAAATCTGCACATTGTTGAGCTAAAAGCCCTGAGGGACGTTGTTTTGTCAAGCGCTGTCATGACGACACCACAGGAGTTTTTTTCTGAATGGAAGCGGCTGACGCTCATAATTCATATTAAAGGTATCGACTCATTTTTTAATTACATAACTCCTGACACAAATTAAGACATAACTGTCACTATAAGTTTCTCATAATACAATAGTGGTCAAATTCTGAAACTTGAGTATTATTTCTTTTTAATTATGTATAGTTTGTCATAGTAATAACATAAATTATGATAGTAACTTTGAACTATTTAAAAAAAAAAACGCTTCAGTGCGCCGGCGCTCTGGCAACGGTTAACAGGTTAAGGGAATATGGCCAGGGGTTTCGAAAGGAGTCCCGTCCAGTCAGTTTCTGAGGGGAACCTAAAGTCAACCCCACATGCCACCAGGGAGGCTGACCTGGTCAAATTTACTGACTTAGTCTTACCAACAACCTGTCTGTTTCCTAAACAGAGTCTCTCACAAAATCATTTGCAATTAATGCCAGTTGTTCACTCACAATCTGGATCATAGAGACTGGTATCCTGGAGAGCAGAACTCAGCATAGCACTTTCAAACCCTTGCAAATGAGGGGAGTGACTCTACGAAGTTCGATCCTGGATCTACACAGTGCTTCAAAGCCCTGTGGAGGCTGGGCACTCTAAAGGGACCCTAATAAGGGGGGCGCGTCCAGCTCTTGGGCTGATCTAACAGGGAGGCCTCGTGAGAGTCCTTCGACCTTCCGACCAGACTTAGGGAGTTAGGTATTCAAACAGAGCGATCCTCAGATAGATTCTGGAACACTATGCTCAACCTGATAAGTACTGACCAGGTTCTGGGCTAAAATCAGGGAGGCTCCATGGGGCCTGCAACGTGATACTTAATGCCTTTGCAATGCTAAGCATCCAACTCGTTGGGGAGCCGCCTTCAAGGAGGCCTGTTAAGGCCTAACTACTTGATAGCGAGGATGTTAGCAGAGCCAGCCTTCAGAAGCCTAGGTGCTCTCACAGACATTTCTGTGGGCCTGGTTAAACTTATTTAACATTGCCAACCGGCAGTGTACTCAGCAGAAGTGCTATCGATCCTTTAAAGCAAGGAGAGTACAATCTTACGCTACCGGAGTATCGAGGAGGCCTACTGTAAGGCCTACAGCGTCGAATGTTTCGGGCGTCAGCCCGGGCAGTGCTTTGGCTCTAAGGGAGCATACTAAACCATCCCAAGTGGGAGGGAGTAACTAGTCTATCTCTACCTGAACCTGGGTGGTTAAAGGTGATAACATATGAGCTATTGGTAGCAAAGTACTCTAATTAATGACCCTAACAAGGGGAGAACTATCAGCATGACCCTGAAGGATGTATCAGGGTCGAGGCCTATTATCTTGTAATTTTACTAGACAGATTTTATATTTTCTACTAAACCCAAGGGAATGGAGGCCTCAGTAAGTGACCAACGACATTCGAACTTATGACTTGATTTCTTATATTCAGGGGGCTCAGAAGAAATATCCCTTTTAACTTAAGGCCTTGCTGCCAGCTACTACACTCGATGCTGTAAAGGGCGGTAAGATACCCTGTAAAGCACACTGCGTCTTACTTTCTAGAGAGAAAGACCTGACAACGCCCATAGAAATCTGCATGGGAGGCTTTTCGAAGGTAGCCTGCTACCTATGCTGCTATCTACCTTGTTACACCACTAGCATTTACACCTTATGGAAAAGGCGGGCCTTGGCCAGACGGCTCTTGAGTAAGAGGAGGCTAGTACTAGATTTACAGGAATAAAATCTCCTGATGCTACACTCAGATACTGAGAGGCTCGAGGCGAGAATGCTTAGCAGACCGCCACCAGAAATCCAGCCTGTTCACTACCACAGACTGGCACTACCCACTATATAAGCCTGATGACTCTAAATCAGAGGAGGCCTATGGGAAGGGTATGCATAGCCTACCTATATATGGGAACTTCAGGGCCCTATTTCTACTCCTATAAAAACCCTACCTAACACACCCCTTAATACTTTCTAACAGGGAACCGAGGTCTACTGTTCAACCTTACTAAAACAACTCTCGTGAAGTCAGGATACCTACAGAGCTCAACCTGCTGCCCGTAGAGCGATGGCCTAGACGACATTCACTAAATGGAAGCCATCACCATAAAGAGCTCGAAAGAGCGCACTTACAACCAAACCCAACGCCAGACCTACAGAAGGGTTCAACATTTAAGGAATCACTCATCACAGGTCCAGCCTCAGGGCTGATGCAAGAAGCGCCTGGGGTGTACGAAGTGTGCAGATTCGGACCGGAGTGTCATGCAAGATTTAATTCTGCCGAGCGTGTCTTTGCCTCTCTGAACTTTCCCATCACCGTCTCGACGGAGGTGCCGGAAAGTTCAGAAGGCGACACTGATGCATCGAGAAGAAAAGCTTTCTTTATCCCCAATGTCATCCAAGTTCAACCACAGATGCCTATGCCTGGCCACCATTGCCGCCACCGAGTTTGTCCGATCAGGGCGGCTGTTTGTTTTGGTGGCCCGGAGGGCTAATCTGTAGTGCGGTGCAGCTTGTTTCCACTGTGTCAGGGGAAAGACCTTGGTCCAAATCTTTCAGCAGATCAGCGTGGTATGCTTTCAGCACAGCCATTGTGTGCAAGGCATCACCAGCCAGATCCGCCATCGCGTATGCCCTGCAATTTAAGCGTGATGTTTGTTTAAAAGGCAGGGCCAGAGCACTTAGTGTCGATGCCTCTCCAACCGTGAGATTGTTTGTGAACCTCTCGTCAATTGAAGCATCGACACATACTCGTGTTCGGTATCCCTTAAGAACTGATCGTGCTTGCTCTGAGGCCAAACAGTAAATGCACAAGTTGTGTGTCATCAAGTGTCAATATCTTAGACACGGATCCACACACTTCCTGAAGCGTTTTTAACAAGCCATGATTACCTTTTGAAGTTTCAGGTTGAAGCTTACAAACAAAACAGTCCCTGAAGACGAAAAGAGGATGACATGTTCTTTAGGTGCTCCTTTTATACTTCCGGGTCGCACCAATAGTGACATCAATATAGATTGTCGTGATTGGATAGCTTTTCAGACACCGGTTCACGTGTAGGGTGTTCCCCATAGCGTCATCGATGCAGTGCGAGTTCCCTTTTGAAAGGGAACTATATTCAGATGTTTTTTTAATAGAATAATATAATTAATAGAATAAAATAATTAAAATCCTCATGTTTTCTGTTAAAAAGCAGAAATGAACAGAATTATCATTCAGTTAGGTGAAGAAAAGGATTGTTAAACATAAATAATTTATATTTTTGTAGTGCACACATTAACTACGGCAGCCTTTAAAATTATTTTTGTTGCAAATTGTCTTAGATGATATCATTGACTGTTTTGTAAAAGGTGCTTTGGAGCCAATGAAATCTCCAATGATGTTGATTCTCCATGTAAGATTTCGCTTTCAAATTATGTTGTCCTAAAAATAATGATAATTGAACAGGATTTAATTAAACCAAAAAAGTATTTATTGTTGTTTGTAAGCAACGAGAACTATTTTGAGATTTTCTAGTGGTCTGTGCGTACATGCTTCATGAGATTTCTTGTGCAGGTGTAGCATTGTTCTTTAAACCTCCATATGGTCCAGTAATCCTCCATCATGCACATACTACATCTGAAAAAGGTCATGAAACAAAGACACTGGTGGTCTAAAGTGACATGTGTGTGAGATGTTCTGATAATGTTCTTTTACGTTTTGTACCGTAATCCCAGAACCCTTTGTGCTTCAACTCAAACAATACCCCATTAGGATTTATGCATCTTGCTACAGACTGAAATTGTGTTAAATATAGACAGCAATGAGAAAAATCATAACTCATGGGACAAATATATACAAAGGGAAATATAAATTATAGTTTTACATCTGTAGAGCTGATATTCATCTCTGCAAGACTGATATCCACACATGCTTTTATTAACTTGTGAGACCAAATCCTATTTCAAATTTTAATAATAAACCTGGTTATCAGGCACATTTTTATTTCTGGCTGTTCGCCCCAGTGGCTCTATTCCTATGTCAAGTACAGTCGAACTTGAGACTGTACACAGCCAGTTGGCTCACATGCTGCGAATTAGATGGCTTAAGTCCAGTGGTGCTCCTTTTCATTGCTTATGTTTATGTGTGTGTATGTGTGTGTGAGGGGGTCATGGTTTCAGGTGCAGTAACTCTTCGCAAGGCACTGATCATTATATATGCATGCCTTAAACACAGTTGGGATATAGATAGAGCTCAATTTCGCTTCTTCTGGGTTCAAAAATACAAGCTTAATCGACAGTAAATGTGGCATAATGTGGTTGAAAATTGCAATCAATTATTTTGACTCGTCCCTTAGCTTAAAAAAATAAGATCTGATGTTTGAGGGTTTAAAGGAATATTTCACCCATTTACTCACCCTACTCACTTCTTGTGGCTATACTTCTGAAAACATTTACAGTTTCTATTCCTTCACTTCTCAAGATTTTTGCTTTAAAAAAAAAAAAAGCAAAGAAGGAACAAATAAAAAATATTTTTTGTGGTAATCAACATTTTGGCAAATGCTGTAGATTGAGCTTAACTTGTAAATAAAGCAAAAGCAGGTGACTATTCATTCATTTGTATAGGCAGAATTAAACTCTTTGAGGAGTGAACACCAAAAGCAGGTGTTAATTAGTATCTCATTGAACAGCTTGACCTGTCATGTCTGCAAAGACATATACAGCATGTCAGATGACTCATAACTCAAGCATTCCAAAGCACATCTGTTGCTGATAAGGGCTGGTATTATATTTTGATTCTTCTTCTTAGCGAGACTGCAAACTCAACCTCATAACCCAGTCGAGGTGTCCACTTGGTGCCCTTGAGCAAGCCTTGTTCAGTGAGTGTGTCATTACAGCTGTGTGACTTTGGCCTCAGGCCGAGCGGTTTACGGTGAGCACGCACATAATGTTGCATTGCTATGCTGTCCAAATGCAGCTCTGAATCGTTTGGCCGGCTGTCAGACGACTCCAGCAGAGTCATGGCCCCGCCTGAACTCCATTGTTTATTGTTTCATAACATAAACATGCAGCCAGAATGCAGTCTTCATATGTATCTTGAGCACAAAATCATCATATTAGAACGATTTCTGAAGAATCATGTGACACTGGAGACTGGACTAATGGTAACTTCTGAAAATTTAGCATTGCCATCACAGGCCCCACTTTTGAACAGGAGTGTACTTTATAAACACTAAGCTTTTAATTGTCTTAACCATAAATTATTGGTCAGGAAATTAGCTGAATTTAAGCAAATGCACTACCTGTACTTAAAAAGTCATTGCTGTCTCAGAAAAACATCAAAGCCAGAATTTAGTTTTTGTCGCAATATGGAAAGTTGTGTGGAGTGATGAATCACAATGAAACATAAGTTGCATGGTGATGCTGCATAGCGAAAATCTGCTGAAAAATATAATAATAAATGTATCTCTACCACAGTAAAACATGGAGGAAGAGGTGTCCTTTTTAGTTGCTGGTAATGGTTAGCTACTTAACTGTGAAAAGTCATTCAATGCATTGGAGTACAGGAGAATATTGCAGAATGACTTGTTTCCCACTAATGAAAAGTTATCTAAAGAGGAATGATCAGATTTAAACCCTATAGTGAAAATTTGAAGACTTCAGATACAAAAGTCGCTAAACTCCACCTCCATCAAAAATGAGATACCGATATCGAGCGAATGTTCTCCGCACATAGTATATGTTCATTAAATATTTTCGCTTCAAACCCGCTAAATCCTAGCCTCAGCCCATTTAGAAATACCGGTTCATTGGCAGAAACCTCTAAACACCACTTCCCTTTGCCAGCAAAAGCCTAGCTTCAACCAACCAGAAGATGCAAATCGAATCATATAATTTCAAGATGAATGATGCCAGCTTTCAGTTGTCGAGCTGCAAGTTTTTATCCTGTTTTAGATTAAACAAGATGGAGGAGTATGATGAAATGGTATTTTCATGTGGTGCTTTCAGTCACTGGCAAAATGAAACATCATCAACCTCATAAGTCTGCCCGTTCTAAAAGGCTAAATAAAACCATTAACCCTCTGGGGTCTGAGGTGTTTTTGGGGCCATTGGGATGTTCTGATATGCCCTTACATTTGTGCTTTTTTCAGTTATTTATAAACATGTTAATGGCAAAGGTGTAAATTCACTCTATATAGCACAAACCGGGCTACCATAATTTCTAAGCAACATGTATGTACATGTTTGTATTTTTAAGAGAATAATGTTTATGCGTGGTTATTGAAAAAAATAAAAATGAAAGTTGTTGAAATAAGGCCACAAAACACATATTGATTATTTCTTCACAAGACTTTTGAAAATTGTATCACATAGCCTAGAATATTTGCTCCAAAACTATGTGAGAATCATCCTGACTACTCATTCAGATAAGACAATAAAGTATTTTTACATTTTTAATGACGTGTTTTGTGTCAGAAAGCTTTATGCGAGGAGGCGTGATCTCTCATTAGTATGTATGCATTTCACACCTGAGAAAGACAAAGACCCTCCCATAATGGCCCTATTAGGTGCTATCAGGCCATATCATTATGAAGAGCCTTGCAGAAAGAATGAGGAGATTTAAAAAAGAATGGCTTTTAGATTGTTTGGATTTATTTACAACACAACATAATCCAAAGATACACACATACCTGTCAACATAGTACATAGTACATAGTACATAGAAACAGTACATACCTGTCATTTCCAAGGTGTTTGATTCTTCATTTTACCATGTTCATGTACAGAGACTGTTGAATGTTGAAGTCAGCAGGACTCGTGGCATCTCTCCCTGTAAAAAATGAAATAAAAAATAAACACCTTTGAACATGCTGATATCAAGAGAAACTATATGGCTGCACGACTTTGGGCATGCATTGTAGAAAAAATTGCGATTTAATTTATATATATATATATATATATATATATATATATATATATATATATATATACACACACACAGTGCTTAGAATAAGTGAACACACCCATGCTAAAGTTGACTAACGTTACCCTTCACAATATAGACATGGTTTTATTTCAGTTAGCCTAACTGAACATTTATACATAAATAATATATTGTATTTAGTATCACATATTTTACCGGAGGCTGAAATATATTTCACTAAATCATTATAACCTGAGCAGTTATTCGCAAACAAAATAAATTACGCATAAGGCAGTATTTTACCATGATAATCAATGTCATAAACTAATCTCAAAACTGAGTGAAATATATGTAGTAGGCTAATATCACATTTAAAAAGTTTACACGAGCGTATAGGGATATTGTGACTGTGAGGTAATCTTTCCTATGTCAAAAGCTAGCCAAAACTAGGCAAAATATAGTCTGAAAATTCATTTGAGCTCTATAATCAGAAAAGGAATTATATAACACTAAACAACTTACTCCGAACTTGTATCCTCGGCGGGGTCAATTCGTTCTTCAAAATGCTGCCGTTGGTCGTCAGAGTTTCAAATTCCTCTGTCCAGAATCATCTGAAGGGCTTCTTCACCGGAGTAGCGTGCCATCCTCTAAACGCGATGAACTATCAGTGAATCTCATGAAGAATCTTTGTGTTTTTATGGCATTGATCGGGGGCGTGTGCGCGATCACCTGAACTATTTACATGTGAACAGCGCCGGGGGCGTGGCGGCCTCAACTCATTAAAAATAATGAGGGGAGAAAGAAAAAATGGACCTCTCCTTGGTTTCAAACGGATTGCATAAACTGAGAATATTTGTTTTTTTATATAAATTACTTCATTTAAAAGAAGAGAATTAAAGCTTCATAAAGAAAAACCTCTCGTGCCTG
The DNA here is from genome assembly GCA_030578255.1 of Tiaroga cobitis. Taxonomy (NCBI): domain Eukaryota; kingdom Metazoa; phylum Chordata; class Actinopteri; order Cypriniformes; family Leuciscidae; genus Tiaroga; species Tiaroga cobitis. The sequence continues at coordinate 38,689,564 of CM060591.1, read as the reverse complement.
TGTGACAAGTAATCGCGGAGTTACAGTTAATCTTAGGACACGTTTCAGAATGGACTTCACTGACAGAGAGAACGCAGAACTCGCATCATGTTTGTTTTTCTTTATTTGGTGAAAAGCACAACACTTTGTTTTTATTGTGAGTATCCACAAAAAAAAAAAAAACTTAACAGGATCTAATGATGTATAACACTTATATGTAAGATCAAAATCAACCGAGTATTTTGAGTCTCTTTTGCACTGATAAGAAAAAAAGCGAGCAGATCACGCCGGCGTGATTGCCGACCCCAGAGGGTTAAAGTGGCAATGACATGATTTTGCGAGCAGCATATAAACACAACAGTGTTTCGTGTGCTGCTGTAACTGACAGAAACCGACATAACCTACATTAAAGAACAGCTCTATTCCACACATGACAAGGTGAGACTGTTTACTATGTCTTGTCCAAAGAGGTGGACTTAGAGGTTTTTGCAAAAAAAAGCACACATGGACTTAGCTTAATCAAATTTGTTAAATACCATTGAATTGACTAAAGTGACGTTTTTCAAAATAAGACATTTCAATAACTGACTAATAACCTTTTCGTTGCCATTAAAGTGAAATTACTGAACCTAATCTCAAACAAACTGGGAGACATTTTTCAACTACTCATGAACAGTTTGAAGCCATTAACATTGTCCTGTTTGGGACAGGGTCACTCTTCTTCCTGTAAAAAGCGGTCTGTAAGTTTGCCCACATGGTTTTATCTTTTAAAAGTTACTTTATCTACAGCATTTCTGCAGTTCTAATTTCCTGACCAGTGATTTGAAATTAAAATGGTTAAGACCATTAAAAGACAACGAAATATTATGCCAATTTTGGCTGGGCCAAGTAATTCTGCTAATTTGTATCATTGTTTACTGGGATTTTTTTTTTTTTTTTTACAGTTTCTATAGGGCAATTTTTGGCATAGCTTACAGTAGAATGAATTCTATATCCGTCTGGATTTAATATAACAGACACTTTTTTTTTTTTTTGGTTAGTGACTGACTAGGTATAGAGGTCCATCAGTATGTCTCCTTCAGGTAAGCTAACACACTTCAGGGATTTAGCTTCCTGTTTGTCCTAGTCAACATAAACCCAGTCTGGAGGTCATAAGTGAATCAGGGCCATGTTTCTGAGTCTGTGCCTAAACTAGGCCACCAGAGGCAAAGAGGTGCTCACACTGCATTCAGTGGAAACAGCTCATTGTGAGTTCACAAGTTCACCCATGTCACCAACACAACGGATTTGTGGCATTTTTGCACAGTTGTATGTGTACAGGCTTTCACGAAGGTCTGTTTATATCTCCAGGCTCAACATAAGCCAGATTAGTGTAAATTGTGCAGCATATCATTCCAAAGGTGCTGAAAACGGGACCTCATATGGGTTTTAATGCATGAATTAGGTGTTAAGGCTGGTTGTTGCTATTTGCTGAGAAAAAAACTAAATATTAGAAAGATCCTAACATTTGTGTAAACCCTTATCTGAATCAGACAGAAATCTGCTTATTTTAAACGTAATCATTGCTTTGTATAACTCTAGTTTTATAACACTGATTATCTTTTTTTAATCTTTCTGGTGAAGTATGGAAGCCCATTTCTGCCACAGAAAAAAAAAACACAAAACAGGCTTAGTTAAATCATAATCGTGACATTAAAATGGTGAGATACTAGGTCACAATTAAAAAGTTGAAATGATGAGATAAAAAGTAATAATTAAGACAATTTTTTATTAATGTCATTATGACTTTGTATATCATAACTTTTTAGCGCAAAATTGTAGTTAGTATGATACAAGTATGTACTGCTTAGTATGTCATCATTTCAACCATTTTTTTATGGTTATAATTATGATTTAGCATCTCATCATTTAAACTTTATGTCCAAGCATGATATTTTTATTTCTTATGAAATGGGCTTCCATATAGATAAATAAAGCTCTTTTTTATTTTCTGAGAAGTTTGAAAGATACATATTGAAGGGCTAGTCCATCAAAAAAACCTGAAAATTATTTACTTCATGTTGTTGGCTGCTGGTGGTATTAGTGGGAGGAGCATTGTGATTCTAGAGAGCATCTGATTGGATAACACTGTCATGTAGGTTACCTTGAATCTAATGCCAGACATGGACTAAAAGGCACAAATCTTTTACAAATATTTTTTATCTAATTCTTTTTATTTGCATATAAGATTACAATCTGTGTGGTTGTCTTGGTTAATATACTGAACTTTGCCCGTAGTGATAATAGAGATAACGACAGATAAAGTTGGCAGCAGGAAACATCATTGCATCATTGTTGATGTTTTCAGACTGACACATCTGGTGTTGACCACTGGGGTATTATATGAGATTCTGTCTCCGTGGCTCTGCTAATAGATGGCTGTTCATTCTCTGTCAGGCTTCATCACGCCTAGGGAAATAATATTCATGCTAATGAACATCAATTGATTTAGATGAACTAGTTAGGTGAGTAACACAAGATGAGCTTGCCCTAAGTCATTGATCAGGACATCTCAAAACCTTTTTTTGTTATAGAGGGCAGGACATTAATTACCAGTGTACAGCATCTGGAAACAAGCGCACGATTAGCTCAAATCAATCACTTTTTTTCTATTCAAATAATCCATTATATAGTTTAATTATATGGACCACTCACTTAAGGATGCAAAACCAATTCATTACACTGGTGTGTCTGATGGGAATAAAAAGAAGGCTGGATATCAGCAAAGTTATAAAACTGAGTTCACTGAGGCTGTCTGCCCTAGGGAAAGATAAAACACGTGGCACTGTCAACAATCCTGTCTATCCAGTTCTTCTATATTCTCTTCATTTTTTTTACATGAATAAAAAGCACACAACTTAATAATTGCCATCCAAGTGCAACTGTGTTAAAAATAAGGATGTCAGATTCACAGTTTACTTGTTTGTCAGTCTTGCCATACCTGCAGGGCTCATGTTGACAGACTGAAGCGCCAGTCCTCACTCACTATTTACATGCTCGACATTGTAATTGTAAAGGAAACGGCATGTTTCCAAATGTTTCTCCACCCAATGTCAGATCAGGTGTGTTTACACATTTAGGTGAATATTCATGCCTTGATAATCACTTGCACTGTGCATCTGACTAACTGTAAATTAACAATATATTAATCAATTATTACTCAAATCTTTCTGAACATCTTGCACAGCACATGAATTTAAATAACCAATGTGCTATAGTAGCAATAACATCTTCTGCACCCTTTTCTGTTCTAATGAGGCAATTCACTAATGAGAGAAATTCTAAGTGTAGTTCTTGAAAAAGTCTTAAGACGTTCTCAAGTATTTTCTTAGAAACATCTTTTTGTTTTTCTCAAGGAGAAAATTATTGTCTTTGATGTTATCTGGTGGTTCTTGCTTAAGACTTGCTGATCAACTCAATGAAAAACACATCAAAGGCCTTTTTATTTCTGCTCTGCCTGCAGATTACCGTAATAATCATAATAAGCATGCACACTATTTTCGTTGCAGCTGGCCTGACGAGAGTTCAGCACTCTGTGTTGTGTTTTTAATGTACAGTACCATGCATTTTAAATAGGTATGTTTTAAGAGCCTGTCTGAAGATGAAGCGGTCTGTTGCATTCATTTGTGCATGTGTCTTGCGTGTGTGTGGCCTGGTAAACCCTACATTATGGGGACAAAATGGCAAAGATGGCAATATCCGAAATCCTTGTGGGGACATTTTTTGGTCACCATGAGAAAAACAGATTATAAATCATACTAAGTGATGTTTTTTGAAAATGTAAAAATGCAGAATGTTTTCTGTAATGGGTAGGTTTAGGGGTAGGGTTAGAGTAAGGGGATCTAATATACAGTATGCACAGTATAAAAATCATTATGTCTATTGAAAGTCCCCTTAAAACATTAAAACACAACATGTGTGTGTGTGTGTGTGTGTGTGTGTGTGTGTGCTGCTAGAATTCCTGTCTATGGGCACTTTTATATGTGCTGAATGCTGCCGCAAATTGTTGTAATTATAAAGGTAAAAATTAGGTCCCTATTTGGCTTGTTTTTGTGGAGTTGTTATTGAATTTCGATTTCAGCAAAAAGTCATGCCACATACGTATAATCATGACCAATTATTGTCTACATTATCATTGATATCACTTCAGAGTTCTTGTGCAAATCTAGTAATAGTAATTTATTTTGTGTAGTTAATGCTTAATATTAAAAAAAAAAACAATTAAAAAAAAAAACATCTTAACTTTTATTTATCCAAACTTAGATATCCCAAATTTAAGAGGTTATTTACCTTTTTGATTCACTTGCTCTTTTGGATGCCTGAATTAGCTTTTTTTGTTATTGCAAGAAATCTATTTCATAATTGTTTCACAGATTATTATTTTTCCCCACTTCTTCATAATTTACAGCTTCAACACAATTAGTGTGGCAGCCATATTGGGCAACTCATTTCAGATGAAAAATATATTAATTCAGGTCATGGTATATTAAGATAATGTAAACGTATTTTACACGCACTCACTGACGTTGAAGTTGACCCTTTGGTAGATTCAGGTCTTAATAGCACTCTGGGGACCCATAATTCTCTGCAGGCCGATCTGCGTATATTGCGAGTAGGTGTCGTGATAATGTTTAGGCTGTCTCACTTTGGTTATGTAAGCCGTTTGTCCTCTCTCCTGTTTGTTTTACCTAATCTACCTTTAGCTTTTGCCGCATTCCAAGTTTTGTTACATAAATACTCTAGACCAAAGAGGAGGTGGCTGTCTGTAAGAGCGGTCACTGTTTGCACAATGAATGGTGATCCTCTTGAAGCTGAGCAGGACTCATTTTCTCTGGCATTGGTTAGCGTCTGTACATCTGTGTGCTGTGAAGTCTGATAACTTAACACCCACCTTATCTGATAGAGAACCTCTCTAATGGTTTAAATTCAGCATAACTATCGCTGCATGTTCTATTTCTGCCCATTGCTCTGCATAGAGCCAGGAGAAAGACTGCTGCTTTAGCGCTCTGTTGAGATTGATACATGACAGAGCTCCAGCGCAGTGCATTCAAGCAGTTATATGGTTTGTTATTTTTGCATTCCTGATCCATCTGTCAGTCTTCTTTCTCAACCGTGCCACTATCTTTCTGCAGATCTCAGCTGATGCTGCAGCACGTAAGCAGCAATAAATATTCACAATCCAAATAATATAGCGAATGCCAAAACCTTGCACTCCCCTAGTTTTCAAATTGGGCTTGAACATGTTGAATTATTATTAGCTTATTTCCGTACATGACCGCTAAATGGTCACTACCGTTTCAATTTACAATTACTTCCTTAGAAATAATTTAGATTGTATAATTGCACAGGGAACAATAAGTAATTCTGTATAAGGGTGTAGCAACCTAAAAAAAAATCCTTCCTGTCTGTCCTTGAAACTTGGTTATTAAGTACTGTATTATGTCTCGTGCACTGACATTTACATAAACGACAGTTTCTGCTGAACGAATGCAATTGAGTCATTCCTACTGTGCAGTTTATTTATATATGAAATTTACTAATTTAAAAGATAGAAAGTGCTAGATTAATCTCTTATCATTACATCATAATTAAATTAACATGAAATAAAACTTGTTTTGAGTGGATGTTGCTATTTTTGTCGTGTCCCTTGGGGCTTTGCATTAACTATTATGCAAATATTCGAAGTGTCTACTTAATTTATATACTGTATATCCCCATCATTAAAGTCCACCATATTAAAGTCATATTAATGCATGGCAATTTGATAATGCAATCAAAACAGGGCTTCGGAATCCTTCAGTATTTTGAGTAAACCACTCGCTTACAGAGGTATCTCTGAATATTTTTTATGAAATCTGAAGATGAAAAGGCATATCTACTGCTTTTTGCTTGTTTTTCTTGAAAAAAAAAAAAAACCCACATCAAACCCAAAGCTAGAAAAATTGCCATTTGAACTCCATTCATTGTAAGTCTAGTTAGACTGCAATTGTACATACGAAATGCGAACATCTGTAGATAGTTACATCTGTCCTCACTTAACCCCAGACCTTTTTCTTATTACCTTCCTTATTACCTGTCTGTTTCCAGAGAATCACTTCAAGCATTGTTTACTTGCACCATCTTACATAACATATAAGATATTTTATTCTTTTATCAAAGAAAGGCCTATATGTTCATGTTTTGATGTCAAAAGCAGAGAATTATTCAAAGCATTCCACATCTAACGTAAACTCTGTTTGTCAGGTTTTCTTAATGAGCAGGTTTTTGATAGTTATCCGCATTTGTTGTATACATGTAAACTCACTCACTGACCACATAGACAAGGGTTACTTCAATAACACACAGTCACATGTAGATGGCAAAAACAGAAGTGAAGTTTGGAATCAAACTTCTCTAACTTCTTCTAAGAGAGGAGAGGAAGGTCAGGCATTCACTTCATTATATATACCAATGAAATATCCACCAGCTAAAGTACTTGTCATCATTAATTGGTGTTTTTCTTTTAAACATTGAACACAACAGCAGCAGTCTCGCAGTATGCCGGTCATAACGGTGCTCTGTTTCATAACAATGAACACTGACCTACTTCCTGCAAAAGCAGTCACCTTGTCAGCTCTTTGCTTCGTCTTTTTCTTTTTTACTCCATGGCAAAGAACGCTTGGTGTAGAACAAGAGAAAGAGGGGCTCGCTGAACAGTTTAATAAAGCTAGACCTCTCCACATCATGCACAGCGAGCGCTGTGGTGCTGCCGGGGCGATTAGCTCACCAGGGCCTGCCAATCGACTCCCTCGCAGGAGACCCCTGCTAACCGGCTAACAAATTGAATGTGTGTTTAGACGGACGAGGGAGAATTAGATCAGCTCTCTCGACTGTGTCAGAAAGATGCTGTGAAGTTACTACCCGCACCAGGCCTTGAGAGGGACCGTGCGTCTGAGACCCAGAGGCTTGTTAAGACTCAAGGATGTTGTCAGAATGCTAACCAGACAATTACCGTGCACTACTGATTAAAACGAGAGCACACTCATTATCAAAGTTGGGGCAGGGGGAGGTACGTGCTAAGCCTATCTTGTCGTTAACGTATTGTTAGAGCCTTACTGTTCATTTTAAATGAGCTCTGCTATGTGTGTTTTCTATGCACGCCATAGGTGTCTTTCAAAGGGTGACTTTCACCCGCTCCGCAGGGCATCCTTATAAGAGGCTCTGCCCACTCAGGCTATGTCAGGTTTCACTGGGCAATTTAATCAGATTTCTGCCAAGTCAGCCAGACTATTTGGAGTATGTGCTTCATTTTCAATGTTTCAATTTCATTTTGGAGGGCAGCGGATATAAAAATCTCTCTTTTTGAGATTCCGACATTCTCCCATTTTCTGCCACTTAATGTTGTTTAGTATTTATTTCTGTATTTTAAGACTCCAATAGATTAGGTATAATTTGTTATAATTTGTAGATGTTGTACAGTCAGACTTCCTGAATGATCTGGAGCAAAATTGTGAGACATACGTTATGAGTCAGTGACATATGCCGTGCCCTTTGGGTGCCCAGTAACAATGTGGGAATTACGTGATTTCTGCAGAAATGGTTGGGCTCAAACGGCCCTGTAGAGCAGGACAAACTTAGCTCAAACCTGGGGTGTTATTTATGGGTTATTTTATTGAAAAGAGGCAGGTCAGTGACTATTAATTATAACTATACAATGATATAATATACAGTAATTTATTGTTTATTACTATTACTTCTACTACTACTTGTAATAATAATAATTGAATAACTTCTGTCAGAACATGCGCAATCAACATGCAGAAAAAATACCTTAAAATGTGCAATATTTTTAATAATTGAAAATAATGAGTAAGATGTCTACCCTACTATTCAGTGTCAAATAAAATCATATATTTATCACAAGACCATTTAGAGTTATTTAATTGAATCGTTACAATGGTATAAAGGTTTTACAAAAACTAGATTTAAAAAAAAATATTTTCCCATTTTTGTCTTGGAAACCTTTTTTTTTTTTTTTTTTACCCGTGTCTGAAATAAAATAGGCAGTTCATTGACTAAATGTGTGTTGATTTACTTCCATTTGTCTTGTTTCTTTTCCAGATATTTTCAAATATCAAATGCTTTAAGTTGTTTTGGTCATTTCTACAGTTACCCATGAACTGCCACTGCAACACATACAACAGAGCTACTGTATTTCTTAATATGAGAACATTGCGTTATATCATTAATGTGGTTTGTCACTTAATGTCTCAAGTACAATTTACAGGTATAATTTTATTTGCTCTTATTTCAGTGCGTCTTTGAGACACACGTCTTCGACAGCCAAAGTGTGTCTGGTGTGTGGAGACGAGGCGTCAGGATGTCACTATGGGGTTGTTACATGTGGAAGCTGCAAAGTTTTCTTCAAAAGAGCAGTAGAAGGTAAGACTCTCATCTGCATTCTCTGACTTATATTTCTCTCTTGCTGTTGAGAAATGTCTTTGTGTCATATTAACAGGATAAATCCTTGCTGAAAAGGCCAGTTTAAAGCAGTATGAATTCCTGGTTGGTTTATGCATAATATTTCATAGAGCTCTAGAGATCGCAATCATTCTGGATGGCGAGATATGCGTTTTAATTCAATAATATTTACAGTATATATGTATGTATGTATGTATATATATATATATATATATATATATATATATATATATATATATATGACTTATATCTATAAGAGATGCATGTAATTACAGATTATACATGTACTATACAACTCTTTAATAGTTCATCAAAATAAGTATATCTGGGGGGAAAAAATCCCATATACTGTAGAGATAAACTAATATTAACCATATCATGCTGCACAATACTTGGTAAAGTAGACCCAGGCCTGAATTTTTATCCCTCTAAATTCAGGTAAGAATGTTCTATGGGATAATTCACATCTGATAAGAGGAGTGAAATAGCGTTAATGTTATCAGGAATCTTTCCGGGACTTTCAGTGGACTTTTCAGTTTATTAGCACCAACACATTGTTATCACAGCCTCTTCAGAAAGGTGCAAATTGCTGATTAAGCAAACAGACACATTCAAACTCCACAGAGCATCAATAACAGCCAAACAAAAAAAGCGAGAGATGGGGGGGGGGGCTGGGACAGAAACACAGGAACAGAAACACCTGTATGTACTCTAGATATTGTTGCTGAAGAAAACTTGTCAAAACTCCAAACCTTTTTTAATTTGAAGTGTAAATTAAGTTTTCTTCAGCAACAATATCTAGAGTACATACAGGTGTTTCTGTTCCCGTTAAACCGCATGATTCATATGCATTCATTTTGCAACTTCTCTCAATGGACTTTCAATGGAAATGACTTTTTAAAATGAAATGTAATATGCAAAATGACAATGCAATATGTAAAATGGAAATGCATTTCTGTATTTAAATGTACATTTACATTTTACATGTACATTTGCATTGTCATTTTGCATATTACATTTCAAATTGAATATTGCTACCCATATGCTTCCATAGTGGAGATTCACTATTCCTTTATGTCAATACATTGCTCTCTGGATTTCTTGATAGCTCAAATAGTTTTGTATAATGGCCTAGTTTCACATTACTTGTGAGACACATTTCATGTCCATCTATTTATTGTTTGTTAATAAGCATGAAAACTTGCTGCATGAATACAGTCATTATTGCAAAATAAACATTTCAGGGTGATACAAGACCCTTACTCTTCATGTCGTGTCTCGTTCATCCTGTCAGGGTTTATTCTGAGATAATGACCGGCTGAATGTACATTATGCTGTAACATTTACTATTACACAAATTTAGTAATTTATTGGTTAATGATAGTAATAGATGAAGTTATTAAACGTTTGAAAAGCGTGCGTTTATATCAAGGATTTTCTCATGTCATGATTGTTCCTAAGAGCCCTGAATGAGGTCACACCTCAAGGGCATTCAGAAGTGCAGCCGCTTTCCCGACACCACAGCAGAGGTAGTGCTGTGTAAGAGTGTGCGCTCCATTACCTTACCTGACCTCAGCCTAGTTACCATCTGAGAGAGAGAGAGAGAGAGAGAGAGAGAGAGAGGGGGTGGAGGGAGGAGACAGAGAGAGAGAGAGAGAGAGAGAGAGAGTGGGGGTGGAGGGAGGAGACAGAGAGAGAGAGAGAGAGAGAGAGAGAGAGAGAGAGAGAGAGAGAGAGAGAGAGTGTGTGGGGGTGGAGGGAGGAGACAGAGAGAGAGAGAGAGAGATTGTGAAGAGTGAGCTAGGGGAAGAAGGAGAGTGAGTGGTAAGATTGGAAACGGATAAAACGTTAGACACAGTGAGGGAATAGACAGAGACAGGTCTGTTTTAAAACCTAGCCCTGCTGCCTAAATGGGCAGCTGCCTTCTAAGGCAGTATCCTAACTAACTGTTATAAGAGAATGATTTTGAATGCTTTACATAGGCAGTAATTTAACACAAATAGCGCTCCACACAAGGGAGACTTGACAGGCAATTGATTTCAGTGGAATTTGTCATTAGCATGTTGCTAAGCTAACAGCACAAGGTTTTCCAGCCCTGTTCCTGGATGCACACCAACAGTACACATTATGGATGTCTCACCTATCTGACCAATCAATTTCAGGTCTTGGGAGTCTCTATTACAAAATTTTTTAAGGAATTCTGTTAAAAAATGTGTACTGTTGGTGTGCCTCAAAAGAAAACATTCTCTAAATACTCAGCTAACACATACTGGCCAAAATGTTTTATCTTATTTACACTGTAAGTATTTTTAACAATTCATTTTAGGATTGAATGAGTTTCTCTTGCCTCATTTGCCTCAAAGTATAAATGTGATGCTTTCTAAAAGTGTGGTTACATTAGAAAACTTTTGGTGAAATTTCTGTTAAAAAAAAAAAAAATCTGTGAAATGTTGTGACCGAAAAGTATTAATTGTCGCTGTGTATCAATGGTGGTAGCAATGTATGAGGTCACTTTTAAACCAAGCAGTTTTCTGTTGGTCAACACAGAAATTATGTGCATGACCAATGTCAGCCTGTTCTGAAATCTTTTGCCCCTCACATGAAATTCCAGATCACATGGATTTCTTTCGAAATGACTGGATTTCACTGGTAAAATTTCACTAACAATGTTAAATGTGACCACACCTTTAGAATTTGGCCAAAACAATGTATCTTAGGAGGCAGCATAATTAAGATGGCTACCTTTTGGAATAGCCTTCCTATTGGGAGTGTGGTTTAATGATGACTTTCAGATGAAATTTCAGATGGCTTTGAAACAGAACAAAAGACAGCCAGCAGACTGATACTTAAAAATGTACGGGAGATAGTAGATAGACCATTTTTTTCACCCTTCACACTTTTTTGAAGTGTGGAAAGTTCTGTAGTGCTCTCTCTGGTATATGAAAGATATCAGCAAAAGGAAAATTTTGCAGTCTACACTTAATAACCTCTGTTGTGTAGTTGCTGAGCTGTTCAGATAATAACTAATAGCATCATAAACACTTGTTTCTGTGGGAATAGTGTGAAGTGGCCATATGGTACTAGCTAATTCTCAACAGACCTTTATTAGGAGCTCTACAGCTGTTCGGTCTGAGCAGGAAAATATTTGTTCCTTTATTATAAGAATTTGTAATTACATTTGGCACTAGGGATAGACGAGTTTCACTGTGTTGGTTTAGCTGTATGGTTTGGGACCTCCGGCATGGAGAGGGACAAACGCTAAATGAAAGGAATCCACATATAATGTTTATAGTGTTTTAGCTGTTCCTGGTGTTAGACGTCTTTATAAAGGAATGTTTCCAACCCTTTTTGACTGTGCTGGTGTCAGAGCTGGTACCCAGTTTGGAACCATTCTGTGCATTTCCAAAACAAAACAAAAAAAAATCTGTGCACCGAAATGCACATGCTAGTGTTAGGGGAACAGTACTCATGGACTGCTTTGAAAACTGGGGAGCTGAGGAAATAAAGTTTATGCTTAGAGTTTACTGGCCATGGACATCATGCATATTATTTATGATTAAAAAACGTTTAGAATGGAGACATTTTAAGCATTTTCGACAAAATTAGGGAGGCCCGATTTCCTAGCACGGACAAAAAATTGCATTTGAAAGAAATTTTTGCAGCAAATCGGTCTATTGCATTTCAATTTAATATTTTGTTGCGGGTTGTAAAATGTATTAATAATTGTCAATAATCAGATTATTGGCATACATATAAACATTGCTACTGCCACATCATCAAGGTATTTAATGTTTGAGATGTTCTTCCTCGAGAAAAAAAAAAAAAAAAGTATGTGAAGCACTTTGTCCATCTACAGTTTTCCCATCAACACACTTCCTCATCACTTGTCCATTTTCAAACTCCCATGCAAACCACAGTCTGTAGCATGGCTGTGATTTCCATATGGGTTTGTGCAGTGATTCTTTTTCAGACAGCTCAGCAGATGATATTATTCAAAAGCCATCAGTGTCTTGGCATGTCATCATGTTTAATGATATTCAGTGTCAGTCCTGCACAACTCATCATTTATAGGCTTATATTGAACTTGCTAGACCATTAAAGGGGGTCTCGGTGGGTGGACAGGTTTGAGAAACACTGCAAGACCACAATGAAACAAGATACCTAATTTCAGAGGAGTTTTTTAAAACTTTTCTGTGACTTGGTAATTATAATACTGATGGAAATTGCACCCATCCACTGCAGAGGTTTTAACATGACATATGGGTCTATATATGACAGTTATTTGTGTATTTTGTATTTGGAACAGAAATATGCATCGGTATGTGAGTAAGAAACTCATGGAAATACAACAAAAAAGTAAATACCCCCCCCCCCCCCCCCCCCCCCCCTCTGATGATGCCAATAAGCACAAATTACCAGGATACTTAAAGGGATACTCCACCATTTTTTTCATATTAAACTATGCTATTCCCTTAACTAAGACGAGTTGATACATACCTCTCTCGTCTCAGTGCGTGCACTAAATTGCTCTGTCATGCGGCGAAACTTTGTTAGCACTTAGCTTAGCCCAGTTCATTCATTAGGATCCAAACAGAGAAGCGACCAAACACCTCCACGTTTTCCCTATTTAAACACAGTTACACGAGTAGTGTAACTCGACCAAGAATGGTGACACAAAATAAAATGGATAACTATAATGTATGGCGGAATACCATGGCAAGTGCTTGGGAGCACTTCGACTCGACGCAGTAATATCATCACTCCTTAAAAATCCTCTCCCCCCTCTCCCTCTCCGGAGTGATGATATTACTGCGCCGAGTTGAAGTGCTCCCAAGCACTTGCCATGGTATTCCGCCATACATTATAGTTTAAATAAACAGGTTCATTGTGAAATAAATATGAAAATAAGTCACATTATTGTTATATATATATAGAATTATTATAATATTATTAATATTATATTAATAATAATTATAACAATATAATTAAAATAAGTCACATTATAGTTTTCATATATATAGGCATATATATATATATATATATATATATATATATATATATATATATATATATATATATATGAAAACTATAATGTGACTTATTATAATAGATTTCTGTTTTTACTGTATTTATTTGTTCAAAATAAATGCAGAAAAAAACATAACTATTAGTACAATTTAAAGTAATTGTTTTCTATTTAATTTTATAAAATGTCATTTATTCCACTGATGGCAATGCTGAATTTTTAGCATCATTACTCCAGTCTTCAGTGTCACATGATCCTTCAGAAATCCTTCTAATATGCTGATTTGCTGCTCAAATAACATGCTTTATTATTATCAATATTTAAACGTTATGCTGCTTAATATTTATGGGTAAAATGTGATACATTTCAAGGTTCTTTGATAAATAGAAAATGTCAAAAGACCAGCATTTATTTAAAATAGAAGAATATACATTGTTTTATCAATCAATCTTTTGTACAGGTAAATATAATTGTAGTCACATATGAAGTCACAATTGTGAGATATAGGTTTTTTTTTTTAAAGCAGAAATGGCTTCCATAATTTATAGCCCTAAGGATGAATTTGAAATAAGCTTTTAATGACAAAAAGTGAGACTCCACAAACTCTACTTTGTCATGCTTGAGTTTGACAGACAAACTGAATTCAAAGTGCTTTTTTTGGTCAGTGTAACTGACCTGCACTGTAGTGTTAACAGGTCGAACAACTCTACAGTCCACTAAACAGGTCATACGTGTCATTTTTTCCTCACCTCAAATAACCCTCTGTGTTTGCCTATGCACCGCTGCTTTCAGTATCTACCATCTCTTCCGTCTTATGGGTGATACCTTTGTTCTTTGACATCAATGCAAAATGAGACACCCTTTGTGTTTAAGCAAATCGGATGACGCCTATCACAAAGTGGCATCTGTGTTTCCAACATCAATATATTTTAGGACATAGGTCATGACCCTGTATTTTTGATATGCCTGAGGTTACAAAAGCCTGTTTTCTGGTCAGTTGAAGACAGCTGCTTCTTAATGTTTCAATTTAGCACTGTAACCACATCTAATTCTGATTCAGAACTATCTGGCTTTCTTAGTTTATTACCCTCAAGGCAGCTCTAAGCCTAATGTACAGCAAATCCTCTGAGAAAAAGATTAATTTACATGTACAGTACAAATATATAACACGTTTTTCCACTGGAAATGAAAGCGCTGTTTGACGTTCTATACAGATAAAGCAGTAGCTTTTCAACCTTGGACCAGATACAATTTCTAACAGGAAAGCAGAGGACTGCAAAGTGCAGGAAGTACACGTGTGGAAATAACAAATGATGAGAGGAAACTGGAAAAAAAAGTATTTTCATAAATGATTACAACTGGGTTATGGTTTGCAATTTAACTCTCATGTGTCTGTTCATACAATAATCCCACCGAAGACTGAATCTGGTCGTGTTGGAAGAACAACAAATTCGAGTTATTAGCTGCAGTTTACATCAATTTATTCATTCATATTTACCAGAAATAAATCAATCTCCTACTTAAGAAATTGAAATTGGTAATGCCATTGACTGAAAGGGGATTCACACTGTAATTTAATCCCTGGAGGTCATGGAGCTGTTGGTTGCCATAAGTTACTAAAGCAAGTGCTGCATTGGTTGGCGGATCATTTTCTGAACTCCCTTTGCTAGTCAAGCTCAGCTAAACTTTTTCGCATCACTGACGATCGTTGAAGGTCAGAGGTCACTGAGTCTCATTGAAAATGGCAGATCACTTTTTTTACTGCAGTCTGAACACCCCTGATTTCCTTAATGATGCAGTGAGTCACATGTTTGGAAGAGATTTGAAGTAAATGGTGACAGAACTAGACAGATGCTGATTCATTGGCCTGTGTTTTTCTATGATACATGTTGTAGCTAACGGCTAATGTGAAAAGGGGCGTCTTATTCATCTTGGTCTAAATGTAGGTTAGATATATGACACTGTATTTCCGTGAGTTTTCATGGTAATACAGTGTCACATATCTAACCTACATTTAGATCTGAAAGCTTGACGTAAGGAGAGCCACTTTGAAGGAGAAGTTCATGTGTCAACATTTTTTTAAATGTCTACTTAATTTCTAAGCTGAGAGGCTAGGTTTTCGTGCATCGCTCTATCATATGTAATTGGCTAAAAGTAGACACGCTTGTATAGGAACCCCCATGTTAGCACTTCACATGCACACACTTAGGCTGATTTGATATGGTTGAAATATTATTTCAATTTTAGTATTAGTATTAAACACTTTTGTGGAAACTAATGACATTTGGTACAATGTGTACGAGGAGATGAATTTGTTGGATTAAAGGATCCACAACATTCGAGGCTAGAAGTGGCTAAAGAAATCAGCAGTAAAACTTTACTCAACCTCATGTCATTTCAAACCTGCCTTAATTTCTTCTGGGGAACACACACAAAGAAAATAAATCCAGTTGGGTGAATTCAATACAAATATAGTACCATGTGACTCACTTTAACCATTAATGAAGCACCCAAGAATTTCAGGGAAAGTGTATGTGACTCACTAAACATTTTCCGATTGGTTTTGGTGAAAAACAGCCCAATATGTAAGCAAGTTTAACAGTAAAAAAAAAAATTGCTGGTAAAAAGCACCTTTTACATTGGTGTGCAGAAACACCAGAAGAAGCAGGTGAGCATTTCTGCCACTTACTGGACTGGAGTGTGACAAAATAATTGACGCGCACAGGTGATTATCTTACCAAAAGCAATCTTAGGGCGCAATGTACTGTCATTGTATTAAATTCACCCAAAAGGTTAATCATTAAAATATTTCATTTTATGTCCTGCAGAAAAAGAAAAAAGTTGGTTTTGGAATGATATGAGGGTGAGTAAATGATGCCAGAAATGATATTTTTGCTTTAAACTCAATAGGACATTTAGTATTGTCTCACCAAGAAAACAGAACTTAAAACTTTCAACACTAAAATCACACAATGAGAAACACAAAAAAATCTAAAAAAACAAAAAAAAAAAAAAAAAAAACAATAGCTAAACAATGACATACTACTGTGATAGACCATAATATCCACTTGCTGCGATTCTTTATGCCAATGAACAAACACCACACAGATATAGATCCACAACCTACAGTGTGCTGAAACACTACAATACTTGACGTTCCTCTTTCGTCCTCAGGCACACAAACAGTCTCTCTGCTACCTTTTGTCCAAAAACACATTTATGAACACACGTGCGCTGATACAGACACACAGAGCACGATACAGTCCATGGAAGTGCTTCTGTTGGGATAATGATTAACAGGATTTGTGGGGCAGCTGCGGAGAGTGGTCAGAGAGTCAGCCAAACAGATTTCAGGTCTGATTTGTGTCTGTATTTGGGTGGTGAGGCGGAGGAGGGCTATGTTGTGTTTCCTGTGTCGCAGTTTACGGTTTTTTAGAGCAAGAAAAATGGGCTTATGTAAGGGGTCATGTGATTTAGCCAGAAATAGTGGCGAGGCTGCAGCTGCTGTTGCTCCGTTTGCAGATCCTGGGCTTTTTTGGCAGCTTTAAGACAGACTCGCTGAGCATTTTCCCCACCACCGAAAACACTCATTGTGCCTGTCTGCAGCCACACGGTCCATAAGCGCTAAAGGAAAGTGCCCTCGTGTAGGTAGCACGTCCTTCCCATGATGCACGAGTGAAAGAGGGGGTGGAATTTGGGTACGAGAATGAAAGAGAGATGTACATGGCCACAGTGCCTGGATGCGGCCCTGCGGGGCGGTGCTCCGGCCCGTGGAGCGCGTGGGTGTGCGGGGAGCCAGTGGAGCGGAATGGTGCTCTGAAACGAGAGCTGTGGCCTTGGCTGAGGAAGGCAGCGCATGAGGGATTCTCAGGCTGTTACGGTCTCTGTCGTAGTGTCCCGCGCCAAGACATCAGCCAACCCATGACACACTCAAAAACACTATTTGGGATGGCTCATTTGTGCTCGATGATAATAGTGAGGGGCGTAAAGTGTAGGACAGCTGTCTTCTTTTCGTCGGATACTTGCAAAGAGATGACCAGAATACATCACTGTGTCCTTGTGATGGTCCCACTTTGACTAATGCATGTAACTGACATCTTTCTTGTTTGTGTTTCATAATAAATTTAATTCAATTCATATTATATTGATGAATTATTAAAATTAGCCAACATATATAGATTATTATTTGTATTTTTTTAGTAAAGCCCCCACAGAAAAACATATTTAATGTACTAACTGGGTGTTAAATTGACAGCTCATTATTCATCTGACCATGAGAGAACTCATTTTTAATTTCTGTAACAATTCCCACAGAAAATAAGGATACATACATACAGATTTTTACAGAGATCTTGAACACTTTCTATTTCTCCTTGCAGGTCAGCACAACTACCTATGTGCTGGGAGGAATGACTGTATCATTGACAAGATTCGGCGGAAAAACTGCCCAGCCTGCAGAGTACGGAAGTGTCTACAAGCTGGGATGAATCTTGGGGGTAACTGAATTTTCTCATTATGGGACTAAAATCTGTTGTGAAATGATATGAAACAATTATACCGTCACACCTGAGATCATTAATCTTAAAATATATAAAACATATCCAAGAGATTAAAAAAAAAATATATATATATTATTGTGAATGTTATAATAAGAGGCACTGCCTTTGTAGTAAAGATTTGCAATGTTCCACAGAATTCTTTTTTTTTTTTTTAATAAAAGGTAAGTGACTTAAAAGAACATATTGAAAAGTACTTCACATACATCTGTTTTCAATATAATTGCAACACAATATGAGTGTGTACTTGGGGAGCTGTTTAAACCTTTGAGAGTGTGGTTGATTTCAAAAAGATTTTGGTTGTTGATGTAACAAATGCTAGGCAAGGGTCACACTGATTGGGGCCACCTTATTAGTGGAATATTATTGAAAACTTAGGGCCACCTTATTATTAAACCCAACAAACATTGGGGTTTCCTGTGTACATCACTACAGCCATGTAAACTCCCGAAAACAACACATTAGGTAAAGATTAACTTGTGATTCCAAATTTAGAAAAAAAAACACAAGCACAGAGACCAGGAGAAACAAAAAACAGTGGGAGTTTTTTAGGATGTTCATCTGTATTGTAAGTAGAATCACAACATTTATTTGTCCAGCTCTGATCAGAGCCACATCTCTACATGGTTGGGTTGCTAAATGTCAGTTTGTTAGGGAGAAAGTTTCTTAAATAAATGAAAAAAAAATTTATGTTTAACAATTGTGTGTCTCATATATAGTTTATCTTAAACCAGCTATCATCACTGAATAACAGAGTAAATAGCTTTAGTTCAGTAAACAAGATTTCCTGTGGTAATGTCTATGTTCTGTCCATTCTGTCCTTTAAGAGCATCTTGAAAGCAATACAAACAAATATTCACCAACCTGAAATTACATAAAGTTCCAATATAGAATGAGAATTATGGTGTTTCTTTGATGTCATTAATTGAGAGGGGTCATTCTGCTTTTTTACCTATTTGGATAAATGACAAATAACATGGGCATGAACTTTATTTAAATACAGGGTTTTCAACTAGTTTAATGAGGTTATGAAATAATAGTTTGATCTTTTCATAACCTCTGTTTTAATGTTTTTTATTTTAGGTTAACCTACGGTTAAAGGAAAATGTATATTTTAGGTTCTATTGATATACTATATACATTTTGTTTTACCAGTTTTTCACCAAGAAAAAATGATAAATGACTATGCATTTAAAAGATTAGAAAGTCTCTAAATATTTCACAAAGTTGTTGAGAGCACAAAATCTGAGAATTTATTAGGACTAGCACATATGCCACCTTCAGTCTCACTTACTGATGTGATATGAAATCTGTTGGCACAGGAATCTTGCAATTAATATCAAATTGGAACACACACACAGTCAATTAACAGCATCCTGCTGAACTACATAAGAGGTCACATCTATACAGCAGGGATTTAAACTGTGATCCCTGCTATAAGATCCATCTCTACTTCAATAATTACTTCTATCAGCTCCAGCTCCTTTCAGATATGAAAAACTGCAAGAACACTGCTCCCAGACTACACTTGGGGTCTTTTCATTAATATCTTGTTCATTTCAAATGATTTATCTCTCTTATAAATCATTTTAAGAACCTTCAATGTTTAACATTAATTGTAATTATTCATCAAATTGATCAGGCTGCTGAAGCGAACAGCTTTAATAATACACGTTTGTTATTTCTCAGCACGGAAGTCGAAGAAGTTGGGAAAGATGAAAAGCGTCAGCGATGATTCTTCCCTGCAGAACTCAAAGGAAGGGCCTCCGTTTCTGACCTCCGAGAAAGAGTTGAGCTCGTCCACCGCTCTCGTCCCCCACGTCCCCACGGTAGCACCGTTTCTGTCACCAACCGTGTGTAGCGTCCTGGAGCTCATAGAGCCTGAAGTTGTGTTCGCTGGATATGACAACACACAGCCCGACACAACCGACCACCTGCTCACCAGCCTCAACCAGCTCGCCGGCAAACAGATGATCCGAGTGGTCAAGTGGGCCAAAGTACTTCCAGGTACGATTCCAAGGCAAATTTTGGTTGTTTCTCAGATTCCGTCTTCGTCTTCTGCACTTTCAGATTGGCAGGGTTATTCAAGGTGAAGTATTCGTTGAGCTGTTAGTCTCTGAAATGTGCTTAGAAACCATTATTACAATCCTTGACCTGTCAGGTGCTTTGGTATAGTTCAGTAGGGAGGTCATCTTCAAATTCAAAAGACAATTTTCATAAATCAAGTTCAGAAGATCTATGTCTTGAGCCCATGCTTAATTCTTCATGCTTTTAACAAGCACTGACACTTGAGAAAAATGTAAGGCTTGAACTTTATATTCATTTATAGCGTACTCTACCATTCAAAAGTTTGGGGTCAGTCAGATTTGTTCATGCTTTTGAAAGTCTCTTATGCTCACCAAGGCTGTGATAATTTGATCAAGAATCCGGTAAAAGTTATATTGTGAAATATTATTACAGTCTAAAATAACTTTTTATTTTATTTTAAAATGTAATTCCTGTGATGGCAAAGCTGGCCGTTAATCCAAAATCATTCAAGTGCGCTGATTTGGTGCTCAAGAAACATTTCTTATTTTTATCAATGTTGAAAACATTTATTTCAGGATTCTCTGATGAACAGAAAGCTAGAAAGAACCACATTTATTTGAAATCTTTTTTTATAACATTTTTACTGTCACTTTTGATCAATTTAATGCATCCTTTCTGAATAATAAAAATATGAATTTATTTGGAAAAAAAATCTTACTGACAAACTTTTGAATGGTAGTGTATGTCCACAAGCTTCCGAGTTAATTTTTAAAACCATGTCAAAAGTAGGTTGCCTTATCATATAGAGGAATCAAAGGTTGATTGTGTGTAATCGATTGAGAATCACTAGCATATGTTGCATAAATCGCACTATATTATACAATAAAACATCCCATGCAACTCATTAAATATCTAATTGTGATTTTTATAAAAATCGTTTTTTTGCCTTTCCAAATTAAGTTTTCAAGGTACCTTGCTACAAGACGGTCATTTGCTGTATTGCAATTATTTGATACCAGGGTGTCTGCTTGCTATATCCGGATATATAAATAGAAGGCTGAAAACACACCAGGGCAAACTGGCTCACTGACTTTCAAAGACTTCCCAGGCAGGCTTTGGGCAGTCAATGCATCACACGCTCAGCCAATCTACAAGTGATGACTTGCAGATGTTCATTATTAGTTATTTTGTTCTATATCCACATTGTTCTTTAAACCACTTTAGGGGTCAAAACCAGCTGATAAGGACGAGAATGTGATGGAAAAAAATAGGGTGTATTTCATTCTGTGCAAATTTCATTGACAATAATTTCAGTTTCTAAAATGATAATGTAAGAAAGTTATCATTTATAAGAAAGGATAACACAAGGGACGCTTAGAGATTGCCTGGAATGTTACTGTAAAAAATAAATTGAATTTGCATAATGCAGACAAGCCAAAAATAGTCTATGCTTCACCGATAAGTTTATACTGTATTGTGTCCTCGTGTGGCTAAAATTATAACTTGTGGGTGACTTCACAGCTCTCAATGTGTGTCTTGGCAAGACTCCAGTCTGCAGTATTGGTAACAGTCTTTGACAACAGGACAATGAGTGGAAACCTTCAGTGATTCATGTAAATCTGATTGTGCCGAGTGTATTGCAAGACTTTTTCATTTGTGAACAAATTTCAGCAGCTCTAGAATCGACCTTACACTTTTAAATTTGCAACAGCCACACGCATTACATTAACTAAATAAGTAAATAAGACTTAACTTGTTCTTTCTATGTCTCTTTTAAAAGAACAGTATGGATGTTCTGTCATTATTTACTCATCCTCATATCATTCTGAACCCTTATGCTGTAATTTTTCTGTGGAACACAAAATTTTACATTTTTGAAACGGCTTTTGCCATATAACAAATGTTCATAGGACTATGTAATTTTACAAAGAGCTGTGTTTTTTTTTTGTGAACAAAATCACAGGATAGTAGATTCTATTTTATTTCTTAGTGCCTACAGTCATGGCTTAATATTAGCTCTGCTTCAGGGCAAGTCATGCCCCCGAGTGTCCCATATGTCTCTTTGCTCTGTGTTAACTTGTCCCCTCCCCCCACCACCCCCCACCCCCAGGTTTCCGCAGTCTACCCATTGAGGACCAAATCACGCTGATCCAGTATTCCTGGATGTGTCTCTCCTCCTTCTCCCTCAGCTGGAGATCCTACAAACACACCAACGCCCAAATGCTCTACTTCGCCCCTGACCTCGTCTTCAACGAGTAAGCTAACTCACACAATGCATGTTTACTTCATTTAGAGATGTTGATTTCCATAATATTCAAAATCCATCCAAACAAAGTAAATGAAAAAAAAAAAATGTTTTCAATAAACTTTCAACACACAGACAAGCATTGGCTGTAGATTAACCCTGTCTATGGAATTTGGTGCTTCAAGTTACACAAGTTAAGATAATGATACAAAATGATAAACTCAATAAGCATGATCCCAGCAGGCCGAAGACTGTGACCTCAAACCTGTCACTTCAATTATTCCTCTAGGAAATACATTTTCCCTATAAACGCTTCTTGAGAACATTTTATCAGGGCAGAGTTAGGTCAATGGGGCACATAATCAGCACAATCGACAAGAAGTGTTGAGTGGAAAGAGTGTGACTGTGTGCTTTTCAAAGCTAAATGTCCATTTATTGAGTGCAGTGGGAGAAGAGGAAAAATAGAGCACAGTGACCCCTGCAGGTAATTTGGAGTACTTCATTGTATTTGCCAAGTGACTTGGAAAGAACTTGGGCAAAAGTTGTCTTTACTGAATTAATTGGCATGAATACATATTAATATATGTTCAGCGCCTTATGTGCGACTTCCACACTTCCTGATGACAAACAGTCACGCATATTTTCTGGCATGCTGACACAGTTCTGAACGAGCTCTGTTGCTTTGAATCTTGAACAATTAGCAGTCCTTCAGCACAGTCCCAAAGACGTTGCATTTGAACTCATTTTAACCTCCTGACAAACCACGAATCTGTTTACAGTATATGAGATTGTGACATCAATTCAAGGGTTGTTCTCCAGGTAATTTAGGCTATGCACTGCAGGCAGCAGATTGTAGCCATCCACAATATTTGAAAATAAATCAATAAAAAAACTATATATATATATATATATGCAGTTCATTGTTTTATTATTCCATTTTAATATTTGGTTTTAAGGACATTTTGCTCACCAAATGTCCAAAGTGAAATCTAGGTCCTGAATCAAAACCAGCTGAGAAGCACTGCAGGACTGGCGCAGCAGTGCCCTTAAAAGATATTGATTGAAAACGTTGTATGTCTGCCTTGAAACAAAAGTTTCCAGGTATCGAGTTGCGACACTTTTCAGTGTCCTCTAAAAGTATGTCAAAACGAGCCAGAAATATAAATTCACCTATGTATGGTGATCTGCTGTGTATGCACACTGCTTCCAACTTTCACACCTCTCATAATATTCATTAACATCACTTAAAAAAAAACAACCTCTCCATAGCAACTGAAAGAAGAGCCATGATAAAATCCATTTTTCTTCTGTCGTTCTCAACAAAATCGATCATTTATGAGAGAATGTGTATGGTGTAAATAAAAGGAATAATAAGAAAAGCAATTGTAACGAAACCATAAACTGAGATTCGTACAGCTGCTGAAACTCTTTTCTCATTCCATCTGAAAACAGAAGTTTAGAATATTAAATCAAAATCTCTCAGACTGGAAGAATGGGAAGACAGAATCAGTTCTGGCAGACAAACCTGATCACAGAATAGACAGTTAGACGGCTTTGGAAGACAGGTGCTGTACATGTGTTCACCTAGTCAGGTGTGCAGAAAGACACCTATAGCCAAAGACACCAAAGACACCTATAGCCAAACAAACTGGCAGATCAGCAAATCTATCAAGTCAAATATTAACCAGTCAAGAAAGTGTCAAGATGAAACCAAAATTTGTAAGTAAAATAGATTGTGATGGATTAATTCTGTGATCTATTGAAGCCTTTGTGAACATAGCTTTCTTTATTTCAAGCCACAAAGATAGAATTTGTTACATTTATGCATTAGGAAGAGGCTTTAATCCAAAGTGACTTACATTGTGTTCAAGATATAAAGCATTGCCTGGGAATCAAACCCATGACCTTGGCATTACAATGCTATGCTCCTCGTTTCAGAAATCATTCTGATATGCTCTTTTGCTGTTCAGGAAACATTTCTTATTATTATCCATGTTGAAAATAGCTTTTATATATTAGGTATATAACTATTTTCATAGCAATTTTTGACAATGTGACAATGAGGTTGTTTACTACAGATCCTCTCAATTTCTCTCCCAGGGAACGTATGCGGCAGTCAGCCATGTACGATCTGTGTGTGGGCATGCGGCAGGTGAGCCAGGAGTTTGTCCGTCTACAGCTAACTTACGAGGAGTTCCTTGCCATGAAGGTCCTGTTGCTGCTCAGCACAGGTGAGATTGTGCGCATAGATGTGCATCTTACACATGTGTTTCAAACAGAGCCACAACATATCGAGAGCCAGCCAACAGAGGGAAATAAGCAAACGCATGAATGAATGGATGTCTTCTCTCGCCACGTTTACCTTTAGTACCCGAACTGAGTACGTGGGAGTGTGAGATAAGAGACATTTGATGGATCACATTAATTGGGACAACAAATTGTAAACACTTCTCATTCCTTAGCGTGGGTGGCTGAAATCATATTTAGGCATATTCATAATTAATACTGTATAAAAAGTGTTCCATACATATTAGCTATAGTATAATTGACAATATATAATGAGGACATAGTAAGAGTAAGTATAATTAATCAATTAATTAATAATAATGATTATTATTACTTATATTATTGCTAATTATTATTTAATAATATAATATACAGCCTTTTGGATGCTAGATCAGGTTAGCTCTCATATAGTGTACAAGATCAGCACACACACTCAGATCAGGTAGACTTGGCTTACAGCATATGAGACTGAGGTAAAGTTTGAGTTCTGAATTCTCGAACAGGATAGATTTTGGGATCCACAACCACTTGCTGATCCCTTGGAGCCTTTCCAGAAAGCCCTGCTGTACTTAATAAAATCCAGTCAGGAGATGGGCACTGCTCCAAGAGCTGTTGTTTTTCTCTCCAAAAAGAGAGCTTCATGAAAGGAGAGAGAACGGGAGAAGTGTAGTCAGGGATGGTACATAATTGAAGAGCTGAGGGTTTTGATGGAGCGATTCTTTAAAAAAAAAGCTTTCCTGATACAAAATCAACATAAAAATAAAACTTAGATGTCCTTTGCGGACTACATCCTTGATGGAGCTTATGTATGTCATTGCTGTTAGGAATATCAACCCAAATGTTTTGTTTCTATTAATGCTGTTGTATTGTGTACATATTATCTTATAGTATGACTACAGCTTAATGGTTTTATTTTAATATTGCAGCATTTTAAGAAATGTTTTATTTTGGTTCATTTTAATGTGTTAACCTTTTTGCTATTGTGTCATGCCTTCTACTGTGGGGCTCCAGGGCTGCTGTAGTTTTAGTAGATAGATAGATAGATAGATAGATAGAGAGAGAGAGAGAGAGAGAGAGAGAGAGAGAGAGAGAGAGAGAGAGAGAGAGAGAGAGACTGTTATTCCTCTTTGACCTTGGCTAAGGTTTCAGAAGCCCTGCAGGCTCTCACATGACCTTATTTGCAATGGTAGTGTTGACCTGCTAAAGAGTAAGTCACTAAACTAAATCCTCTCCTGTTTTTTTGCCTCTTTTTTTTTTTTATAAAGTCCATTTAAGCTTTTTTTTTTTTTGGCTTGTGGTTGACCCAGACATTAGGAAAGAAATATTCTCACAGATGATGCTTTTGTGCAAAAAGCAATATGTCTAAAATTCAAGGAGTCAGTGTGATGGTATTGTTATCAGTGTTAATTTCCTTGACAGAAGTCTTTTGTTGAGTGAATCTTAAATTCATTTTCATCAACAATTACACTGTGTACGTCAAAGTATTTGGACAGCTGTTTTTTGTTATGTTATGTCTTTGCATTATACAACAAAATATAAAATTAATTAAGTAGCATTAATTTAAAAGAGATAGGGCAGGCAACCCTTTTAAGCTTTTAAGCGATCAAATTTTCAAATTTTAAGTTAAATTAATATAAGTTTAGCTCAATCCACAACACTTAATTTTTTATTTCGACAAATTAATTTAATAATTAATATTAATAATACAAACTTTTAAAGTTAATGTGGCCAGTCCGTAAACGTTAAAATACTCACTTGTTTAATAGTATATCAAGACATAAACAATAAGCAAGTCAATATGCACACAGTTTTAGTAAGAAAAAAAAGCTTACTAATCTTCTGTGTAAGGACATATGCGTAATTTTACAGTGTTGCCATGACAAAATTCTAAATATTTTTTATAATATTGTAAGCTTTACATTTCTGTTTTTAAAATCTCAAAAGAAATGGCCTCATTCATTTCCACAATTACCTTGATTTTTTTTTTTTAGGAAAAAAAGGGACCAATCAAAGATATTTGTTGTGGTATTCAACATAATGCCACAAGTGTTGTTGATTGACCTTAATTTTATTGAACCCTCTGCATCTCCACATCTAAAGTTGTTACTATCAATAGCATCCGTTTTATGTTAATCTACAGAACAGTGTATTAATCAGTGCACTGACTTATCGTCGCCTCACATGCTGCAATGCTCTTTAACTGACTCTTCCTGTCAGATATGTCAACAAAATGACAGATTCTACTGGCTGAAGAATGCATTTCTTTTGACAAGACACCAATTAGCGTGGCGTAATCACCCCACATTATATTCAGTGGGGCTCTAAATGGCAGCCTGTGGCTTAAGAGGTGGGATGTGGGTCAGTGGGAGAGAAGAAAACAGGGGGAGGTGACCCCGGGTTTAACACACACACACCTGCTGATGAACGAAGGTGCTTTTCATTCAACACAGAGTCGAGAGCTTGAACCATCCTGAAGGACTTCTTCTTGTAATTTGGTAATGTTAACAAAATGTGTAATCTTTTTAGTTAGTTCCGTGCTAAGAATTGGGAACATGTTTGTGCCTTAAGCCAACACTTAGTATTATTAAATGATGTTGGTTCTTGCATTTTAATCATTTCCATAATTATCACTACAACCTTACGGTGCTGCTAGGTAATTGCTTTTTTAGCATACACTGCTTTGTCTGTAAAAGCTTATTGTTATTATCAAAATCACTTTGAGACAAACAGAAATGAAACAATGGCAAGAAATCTACTAATTTCATCAGAATAGATGTTATTTGCATGTTGTTGAAAGATGGGTAGAAAGAGGGTGAGGACCAGCTGTTTCTTTTACAGCTGAATGTCATTTCACGTGGTTGGCTGTTGGCCATATGTGCACTTGTTCTCTACACGATAGGAGAGAATTACTCCCTTCATCCTGAATGAGATTATATCTCTCATCTGCCAAAAGTGAAAGTACTTTTTAGTACTTTGAGTTAATCCTGAATAACTTTACACAAGGGAACATTAATCACCTGAGAAGGCAGACTGCGAGACAGACAGATTAGATGGAAGGATGAATAAAGAGACTGACATAGAGACAGATGCATCTTAAAGGAAATAGAGTTGTTTTACGCACTACTCACACTTTGGGCCAGTCGTGGCCTAATGGCTAGAGAGTCGGACTGTTAACCCAAAGGTTACAGGTTCGATTCTCAATACCGGCAGGAAATGAATGGAGCAAGGCACCTAACCCCCAAAAGCAAAAATGGCTTCCCACTGCTCCGGGTGTGTGTGTCCTCGGTTTGCAGTGTGAGTGTGTGTGTTCACTACTCACTGCTCCTAATGTGTGTGCTTGGATGGGTTCAATGCAGAGAACTAATTCAGTGGGTTACCATACTTGGCCTTCATATGTCACTTTCACTTTCATATAGCGAGTACCGACCACTGTTACAAAGTGACATCCTTTTTTTACTGACAGTGCCCAAAGACGGTCTGAAGAACCAAGGGGCATTTGAGGAGATGCGGGTGAATTACATCAAGGAGCTCCGCCGCTCAGTTGGGAAAGCCACTAACAATTCCGGCCAGACATGGCAGCGCTTCTTCCAGCTCACCAAGCTATTGGACGCCATGCATGAAGTAAGTCGAAACACTCCCCTGTTATTGGCTGCAGATCAAAGTCTGATGCAAATCTGCTCTAATTATCCAGAGTAAGTTTATTAAGCTCATTGGTTTCTCACAACGGTTCCCTTAAGAGGCACTCATACACATCTAGAAATCCTAACTATACCTCCCTAAACTAATCTCTGTCATGTAAGAAATACTTCATCTGATTTCCAGAAGGTCTGTCATAATAATGCTCATTTTATTTTTAAATAACGTTCAAGCAAAGCAGTTTTAAGGTTCTTGATTTGCACATGAGACACATTATATAAAATAGGGATTTTCCAACTTTTTAAAGCATAGTTAGTTTTATATGTTCTTAAATAAAGATCTGTGTGAGAAAAATACTAAGCAAGAGATTATAAAAAAAACATGTTGATGCCAAAACTAAATAATCAGCTTTTGTATCTTTGCACTAAAGCCACGAGAAATTAAATCGTTATCCTGAAAATACTTCGTATGTTGACTATTTTTTTTTTCGACCCACTATTAATGTAATATATTTAAGCTTTGTTTTTAAGGCTGTCATTGGAATAAAATAGGTTGTAATTAAGCTCATGATTTATGACAAGATACATTTTTGCACTAAACTTATTTAATATCCTAAGTTAACATCCTTGGGGTCCCTGGACCTCAGTTTGAAAACTCCAGATGTAAATAAAAGGGAAATAGTTTATAGAATTTGTTTCTAGTAGAAATCATCAGCTTTATTTGAATAGTATCTGTAGTAAGTGCAGACCCCATTCTGACTAAAAAATTTACATCTAAATATATAAATCTGTTCTTATTTAAATCAAATACCTCAAATGTTTGTGACTCACAAATGTTTATGTGATTAGAAGCTGAAAAACATTAATGTTTAAAATCACTGGATGTTAAAATATTACAGCTTTATCACAGTATATTACAGATATTATTTTAATATTAATATTACAGATTATTAAAGAGTTATGTCAAGTGTGTATTCAAATGAAACCGCCGTCATTCATGTTGCCACTGAGAGATGAGAGCCGCAGTTCATTTCTGAGAGCTGTACATTTCTAATCACTTGCTGCATTGCTGCCAGCACAACATTTTGTAATAGCACACAAAAGTACAGGAAAAGACGTTTTGAATGACAGCAGTGTTGATTTATTAATTTGTAAGATGAAGAGAAACAAGTTCTGCCTAAAAGTGCTTTGGTCAGTTAGACGGAGCATCCATAAATGAGCTCAGCCGCTCTACTGTCTTTTCATCAATACATGTTTACCCAGACTCATGTTTCACCAGAACATTAATGATAAGCACTGCCATGTTGAATTAAATATGTCAGTTCCCTTGACTGAAGTGTCCTCTCTCTCTTTACAGCTTGTGGGGAGCCTGTTGGACTTTTGTTTCTACACTTTCCGTGAATCCCAGGCTCTAAAAGTCGAGTTTCCCGAGATGTTGGTGGAAATTATCAGTGACCAGATACCAAAGGTGGAGTCAGGCCTAACAAACACCCTCTACTTTCACAAGAAATGACTGAAAGCTTGCAAAAGGAGGGAAAAATGAAGGATCAAATGAGAGGAAAAATAGAGGACTCCAGGCCCTCAGAGAGCGAAAAAGAGCAAGCCCCGCTATGCACAAAGCAAGGCGTAACGTGAGGCTTGGTTTAAAGCCATATAAGGCTTGCGTAGTGAGGGAAGGCAAAGAGTGATCTCTGTACCCGGCCAACAGAGAAGAACTCATATTTCATGTGACTGAGCGTTTCATACCCCCAAAGACAATGCTGACAATGTTCCATATGGATATGAAGCCATATTCTTTGGTAAAGCTATAGTGCACAGTCACATGTGAATACATCACACACACACACACACACACACATACACACACACACACACACACATGCGCACACATGCGCACACACACACACACACACATGCGCACACATGCGCACACACACACACGCGCGCACACACACACACACACACACAGTAATATGGGCCCGCACACTAGACATATCCTTGACTCCCAGACCTGTCAATCTGCCAGTAAATGCCATTGCATTCTTATGTAACTCTCTCAAATTTTGGCGCTTATAAAATGAGAGATTCAGTTACAAAACTGCTCGTTATAGCTGGTTAAGACAGAAATATGTCCCCAACCGTATCACTTTCAAAAAACAGAAGATTAAATTGGGGTGTTTGCAAAGACGAAATGAGAAAGGACATAATCAAGGGCTACAATACATTAAATTAAGCTGAATTGTAATTGGTGCATAAAAGTTATTGTAGAAAGAATCAAATCTAAATTTATCTGCAAATGGCATCAATGTATATTTTGCTGACTTGAAGTGTTTACATGGAGAGAACTGGCCACGCTGATGGAGTGCTGTGGTGGGCCGATAATTGATAAGCTGAAAAATGGCAGCTTGACAAAAAAGCTATTGGATAGGAGAATAATTTTTTTTTAACATTTGCAATACAGCAAATATTATGGCTCGTCTTGTAAAAAAAAATTAAGATCATGCAGACACACATGCCACATTTTGTGTGCGAGCTAGGACTGTAGCAAATTTAGTCAATTGTACCTAAGCTGTTACTAAACCAGCTCCCTTTTGACGTTAAGGAAAACCCAGTAGTAATTTACAGTTCCAGAGGAGAAAAGCATTTTATACGATTGTGAATTTTTTTTGTTTTGTTTCAAAGAATCAATCCAGCTAGAAGCCATTTTCTAACAAGGTGCTTCTGTTTTCTTAACGTAAAAAGTAGAGGATTTTCAGTAGCAGCACATGTACAGTTAGATACAGTATGTGATTAATCAGCTTTTTTGAAGCATACAGCTTTCATATTAGTAAACAACAATAACAGTAACCTGCTCATAACACAATATATGTGTATCTTATGATTATAATTGTGGCTTGTAGGCATATTTTTCAAATGTTGTACATAGGAAGTTTCTGATTTAAACCACCTTGCAATTAAAACCTGGCTATTTTGGGAAAATACCAGTCGATTTGAGATTACTTGAGTGAATTGTATCTAAAAAAGGAATTTGGACCACTGTTTCATGTTTCATAACCCCACTGTGCTACTGATGGAATCAAAAGAGGTACCGCTTGTTCTCAAATGCTGTGAGTCTGAGGACAATGAAGGTTTGTGTGCGTTTTGTGCATTTGTGTGTGTGTGTGTTTGTTTTTATGTTTCTCTCAAATTTCCTAAATCCACAAGAAAGCTTCATTTTTGAGAGGGCATTGTTGGTTTTCTCTGTGATAGGATTAGTATGATGCTATTGGCTGATTTTGATTTGCACAGACACGATAATGTGATAATTGGTATATTAGATGTTCTGCTATTGTGTTGGTTATGTTATGTGCTTTGGGTGGGGGGTGGGGGTCAGTATGGAAGGTTTGTAAACTGGAAAGGTCCAAGAACTTTTGATGTTTGCCTTTGTGATGTAGCTGGTTGGTGGTAAGCAACTGTTGGAGGACATAAATCATAATTATAATAGTTCAAAAAGAACAAATTAATCAATCTGTGGTACCCAGGCAAATCCTATTTCACCGACCTGTCAATACACTGTATGTTGAAAGTTTTTGAAGGACCTCAAACTAGATGTTGCAAAGGTATTTACAGTAGTCTCTCACCCCCCCAAAACCCCCAACCTTTCCCTTTTTTAAATACACAGATATATACATATAAAAGAATAGATGTTAAAAGGCTCATAGGATGTGAAGTATTTTTGAGAGATTCTATTTTGCTGGACACAATATATTATTAATTTGTCTAAAAAGAGTATATGAGATCTTTTGTAAAGTGAAATGTTTATGCATGCTTTTGGAAAAGATGTTTACAGTGTATTTAAGAAGGGAAACTTGTGCCTTTTTTCTCACAAAAGTTACCATTTTACAGTATCTATTGTAAATAAATTAGAGAATTATTATGTTGAGTTGTATGGAACATTTCTATATTAAATATTTGTCGGCCATCGGGATGTCACATTTCCCCCTTAACAGTTACTGACTGACCGTAGTCAATCAAAATCCAGAGCAAGACCCGGAGAGCATGATGGATACACATTTTTATTAAATTTTTCACATCATTTATTTACTTTTCACAGCAAGAGAGACTTGTTTACTCCCTGAATGTCACTAACTTTAAACTTGTCATTTTGGTCTGTAGTAATGTGAACTAATTGTATGTTTTTGTGTTTTTTTTTACCCATCGCTTCGCCTACAAATCTAAAAAAAATAAAACAACAACAAAAAAACGACAAACAAACAAAAAAACACAACACATTGCTCACTTCAGAGTAAGTAAATTAAGTAAATGTATACATAAAAATCAAACCAAGCAAGAAAACATTGAAAATTAACTCTTTCGTTTTTTTTTTTCATCTGTGTTTCACAGGTATTTCATTGATGTCTTGTGAACTAGCAATGCTCTATATTATTATTATTATTATTATTATTTATACAGTATATGAAAAATATATGGAATTTTTAAAAGAGTACAAAAAAAAATTCAACATTTATGTAAGAAAAACCTAAAGACAGAACTAGGTCAGGGAGCACAACTGAACCTAAATAGCCTGATATGAATTCAGATGTCTATCAGCAACTTAACGAGAATATAGAATGCCATGCTTGTTGCAGCATGTTTGCAATTTGCGTGTAAGTGTGGATCCACTGGATGCTTTTGGGTTGCTTGTTACTTCAGCTTTGACAGTCTACATAAGACATTTTAGATGTGTTTTTGGGGAGTCTAACATGTAAAACTATGCATTTGTACAAATCACATTACCACCAAGCAGCACCTTTGTGCAGAATAAGGGCAAAGCATGGTCAAGGTAACCAATATGTTGAATAAAATGCAGCTTACTAGTGAAAACCCACGTTCTCATTTTCTCATTTTGTGTTTGAACATTAACACTCATATGTTAATGGATTTTGACTTTTATTTTTTTGGGATAAACCTGAATCTGTGTACTATAGTACATTTGTTTGAAGTGACAAAGCCATATCTCTTTTGTGACAAAAGAGCATTTCCTGTTCATATTTTGATTTTTCCCTTTTTTAAATCAGTGCTTTGTACAATACTTGTTAGCAAATCTCCTCAGTACAGAAATATTCAACATGAGCAAAAGACAGATGCAATTAGTTCCTCTAAACTGTATATCTTGTTGCAAATCTTGCCATAACTTGTGTTTGCAGAAACATCAAGGGATTCCAATAAACCTGTTAACAATTCATTTCTGCGCTCTCTTTCTTTCAGGAATTGGTGTTAATTCTACTGTAAATTTCACTGTATGTATAACTACACAAATGTATTCGATTTCGGCTAATGTTCATCAAGCAAGTTAAGTATTTCAAGTGCATTAGCAAGTGTATTTGAGTTGTGATATATTTGAATCTAAGTCTATCACTTCTACACAGTCTGGTCATCTGTTCAGGATTAATTTAAGGGCAATTTGCAAAGTTTATACCTTTGTATTGCTTTTGTGATTTTTTTTTTAACTGCAACTTCCGGCGAATATTTCAGACACAATGGCGATCTTGTCAGAAAGTACTTTTCCAGCAGCCACTCACTAACTTCCACTGATTCTCAAACAACTACTGTATGTAAATGACTGTATAAAAATCTGCCAAAAGAATTGGCTAGTGGGGCACTAACTGTGAAGTGTTTTACATGTAGGTTCAGTTTGATTATGATAAAGAGTTTGAGCACTCCAATGTACAGGTATATACCCAAAAAGACTGAAAAAGTGGACTATTTACAAAAGGTCAATATGTGAAATGTAATACATTTCAGGCGTTTTTCTGAAACAGACAGACGTTTTTTTGAGTTTCAAACTTTGTACATGGCATCTACCCCTCATGGAGCTGTGAAAGAAGTAGAGGTGTTTGCAGGTTCAGTCATGAAAGCTACAACATTAGAAAGTTGTCCTGACCCTGAAGTGACAGTACTGAAAAAAAAAATCAGGTCAAAAGATTACAGCAGAAAGATCAAAGTAAAAAGCCCATTGCTCCTGTTGCCTCCTTACCTGTGGAGACTTCCAGAAATTGTCCCTGTATATATATATATAAGCCGACTAAGTCCAGTAATGCGAATTAATATTACTCCTCCTGTACCACTGTGGAGAAAGTGGACACTTCGCTGCTAAAATGCAGAAATTCTGAAAACCAAGCCAAAGTCATTCGAAGATTAATCCAGTCACTGAAATAAGCAAAAGGTAGAGACTTGCTTTCACCTGAGCCAAAGGCCAGCACAACTGACTCTTTAGTCAAGAGGAGTACAGTAGACATACAAAAACAAAGGCAACTTCCAGAAGGGTTGGTTGGCACAATGTTGTCCAGCTGAAAGTCAACAGACAGGCATGTGATGCCTTACTAGACCAACATCTTCGAAGCCTGGTACAAATAGTATCTGTCAGAAGTTCCCATTTACCCCATCTCATGATTGGCCATTTGGGGCTTCCAGTTATGTGATGGTAGACATTGAATTCCCTGCCAAAATCACAGGGGCTCAGGAAACACTTTCAGTCTTAGGCTTGATCTATCCATGACCATGTAGCCCAGACCAAAAAACTGTTATTTTGGACACCAATACTAACCTTTTCAAGCGTTTAGGTAGTAACTGAGAGCAAATCAAACAGAAATGACTCCTTCAGACTGTAAAAAAGAGCCAAATTCCACTCAAGACCCTAAATCAGATCATTTGTCAATTGGGCACCGTTTAGTTTCGAAACTAACTTACTCTTCTACATATAAGACAGAGAACACTTGTAAAAAGATAATCCCAACTAGAGAACGGATACTTAAGATGTTAACTTTAACAAGACAGATTGTTTCGGAGATGGCACATTTTGAATCGCATTCAATTCAATTCACACTTATTTGTATAGCACTTTTCCGTTTCAAAATAGCTTTACAGAAAATGCATGTATCTACATTACAATTTAGAGTTATCTGTTATCAGAGGTGACTGTGTCCATGTAATGTTTTTCAGCAATGTACATCACGCAGTTATCTAACAATGTATTCAATTTTAGGCAGAAACAATCATCTCTAGTCTTGTTTGACCCCAAAGACAGAGATCAAAAACAGACCATCTTTTCAACGACCTGTTTGACCTGAGCTCTTAACAGGAATGAAATTTCTTAAAAATCACAGAGACTGTCTTCACATGTCAAAATGCATCAGATCATCCCAAAACAATGCTAGACGGACTTACATTTTACATTTATGCATTTGGCAGACGCTTTTATCCAAAGCGACTTACATTGCATTTCAAGGTACACATTTACATTCTTATAAGTTCTTGCTTTCCCTGGGAATCGAACCCATTACCTTGGCGTTGCAAGCGCCATCGCTCTATTGTTTGAGCTCCAGGAAAGCTTATACTCAATTATAATCACACATCGTTCAACTGCATAATTATATATCGTCCCATTCCTAAAATAATTGCCAAATAAATCATTTGAAAATGACTTGGGAAATTATTTTAGGAAGGTGACGATATCATGTCTACAACCTATATATGAGACTATTATGCTTAGATCACACAATTCATGTGTAACCCGTTTTAACACTAATGTGGGGTTCTAAATGAACAGATCAATCACAGACCATACTTCGGCCTCGTCAATCAATCACAGACCACCACACAATCACAGGGATCGCTGTCACCTGAGTACTAATCACTCCCACCTGCACGTTCTCTGATCATCAGCACAGTCAGCACAAAAGCACTCACCTCACACAGTCACATTGTCTGGTCTTGTTTGAGAAAGGACTCACTTCCCTGTTACTCTTACCTGCCTACGATTGATGTTTAGTTTGATCGTCTACCGTCCTGTTTCTCCAAAGTCCCCATCGTCTGCCTGGTTCCCTCTATCGTCTTCCTGGTTCCTGTCATCACTCAGCTACTTACCTCTCTCCGTTCCACTGTGTGTACTCCAGTGATCCCTCACCCCAGCATCCACGACCTCCTTCATCATCTGCAAAAGAACCACAGACTGTTAGCATATATCACCATCATTATTCAAAGACATTCTCCATTACCGTCACCCACTGGTGCTCACTGCTACTTGTTTCAATAAACCTGTTTCTTACCAATAACATTTTGTCTCGAGTCTCTGTTCCATAACAATCAGGTTGAATGGGCACAGTAGCATGACACTATACTGAACGTCTAAGTTTGTGAGGAGGATTTGAGACAGCAATTTCACTATAACTTGTGAAAGAAGAAAATGTATTCTATTGGTACCATCAAATGAAAATAAGTCCAAAGTTTGCAAACATACAGTCAATTGAACTAAGAGGAAATACTATCAGGCCTGTTGGAATGAGAAATTAAAGTAATGTTTCGCCAAACAGTTCAGAAAGTCTGTTCTTGTTTGTCCTTCTATAAAGTCTGATCCTTCATAAAACATTTTTTTTTTTTTTACAAAAATTGAATAATAGAAAAATAGAAGAAGTAGAGGGCTCTTTCAGTTTTTATCTAAAAACATTTTCCTAGAACGTTTGAGTTAGAATAGTTTATAAGAGCACAATTATAAGCATAATGAGGCTGTAAAAGCAGACTGAGCTTACCTGTTTGGTGTGATGACGTTTAATCTCCTCGACAGCCTCTGTAGTCGCATTTAGCCACTTGTTAGCAACTGCCTTTTTCAAGACACGGAACAGCTTAAAAAATCACGAGTGGGGTAATATTGATTTTATGTCATAGAATAAAACGTGAAAGTGTCTTGAGCTTGTGTTCACCACAGACCTTATTTCAGCCATTTAACCAAAAACCCATTGACTTCGGTACGATGGAACCGGAAGTGCTAAAATGCTAACTCGCTTCGGCGTTTTGGCCTACAAAGTATTGTTATAACTGCACCACTCTATTTCACTCGAAATGGAGAAATAGAAGTAGTTACTACATTTGTTTCAAATTAAGAGTTAACTGCCTTAATTTAAAGGGGTTACACATGCAATTGTTATAATTATTGAATGGTTGATTGGAAGTGTCTTGTTTACAATGTGCGTGATTGATTTCTCATTTCTCAAATTATTGTATGAATCAAATCTGAGTAAAATGTATTGTACTTGGTGTATTATAGATGTATTATATAAATCATATCTGAATTGTACTCTGCTAGAGCAGGAAAGGTAAGAGACCATGTAACCATGTATAGTGAGGGGAGGAGAAACAGTAACATCCTAAGACAATGTCTAATTGAACAGAACTCCTCTGAAGGGTTGGACAAACACCTCAGTTTAAGACGAGAAGACAAGATGATGAGAAAGAGTTGAGATCAGACCTGAAAATGGGTTAAAACCAAACAGCTTCATGCAAGTCATCTAACTACTCTCGTCTCATTTACTTTCTTTTCCGTTTAGAGTCTTGTTTTCTAAGTTATTTTTTTGCCGCAAAGCTTCAGTCAACGACTTTACAGTCTTTGCTTGCCTCAAATTTCAAACTTCAGCCATGAGACATTTATCCATTGACACTCCCGAACGTGATTGGCTTCCCGAGACGTCACTCCAGTCACGGTTAGACCGCTAGCGAATCAAAGACAACAACAAAAGCAAGTACGTCTCCAGATTCTAGCTGAACTTGTGCATTGATATAAAACGTAATAACCCTGCCCAAGAAACGATAGTAGGGTTAAATTAATTATTGATGGTTCGTTCAGGTCAGGTCTTATAAAGTGCATATATTGCTAGAAAATGTCATCCTCTCACTCTCTTAAAACTCATTCTTTCTTAAAATGCATTCTTGTGTTATGTGCTTACAAATGTAATGTCTTAAACTGCTGATCTTGTTACCGTGCTAATAAGAGTGTTACTACAGCTCATGGTAGTGCCACATTCTGAAATGGATGTCAATCATTTCCTGCTACTGATGCATAATTAATCTTTGAAGGACACAGTGATTCCGGTAGGAACAGTGGGAACACTTACATCCAACAGATCCGTTATCCCTAGCCTCAAAGATGAGAGATTGATACAAAACCAAAATTAAATTTGGAGACTCTTCTATTCCTGAGACAAGGAAACAGAGACTTAAGCAGGCATTGTCAGAAAGAGCTGCTGTGTTCTCTCTACACAAGTGGGACATGGGTTTGGTGAAAGGAGTGGAATACTATATTCGGCTATCTGATTCAAGGCCCTTTCATGAGCGTTCCAAGCGTTTGGCTCCCACAGATATTGATGATGTTCGAAGATGCATTCAGGAGATTATGAAAGTCAGCACCATCAAGGAATCATGAAGCCCATACGCCTCCCCTATTGTAATAGCCCGAAAGAAAAAGGGAAGCGTAAGAATGTGCACAGACTATCGCACACTTGATGCTCAAACAGTGCCTGACCAGTATACTACTCCACACATTGACGATGCATTGGACTATTTGTCAGAGTAGATGGTTTTCCGTCCTTGACCTTTGAAGTGGCAATTACCAAATAGCTCTGTCTGAAGAGGATAATGAAAAAAATGCCTTGATATGCCCTTAGGATTCTATTAGTTTGAGTGTATGCCACAGGGCATTACTGGGGTCCCTGTGACATTCCAGTGCTTAAATGGAAAAAGCTGTTGGTGATATGAGCCTGCTTCAGGTCCTTGTCTGCCTGGATAACCTGATTGTCTTTGGAAAATCGTTGGAAGAGCACAGGGAGAAACTTCTATAGGTCCTGGACAGATTAGAATAATTGGGGCTAAAAGTGTCATTGGACAAGTGTAAATTCTGCCAGACCAAAGTAAAGTATGGACATATAGTATCTGCTGAAGGCATTGCAACATACCCTGACAAGGTCAAGGAAATCAGCGCCTGGCCACAGGCTACGGACCTTAAAATCTTTTCTTGGCTTCTGTGGGTATTACCGTAGGTTCAAACCCAACCTCTTGTCCAACCTCTTACTGAGCTTACAGAACAGTCCTAGCTTTTGCAGAACCCAACAAATCCTACATCTTGCATGTAGATACCCGTCTAAAAGGGCTATGGTGCTGTTTTAAATCAGGAGCATTCTTCCAGTCTGCAACCTATGGCAATTGCCAGAAGAAAATTAAGCAATTCAGAGCAGAGATATGCTATCCACCAGTTGGAATTTCTTGTCTTGAAATGGGGGGTCATAGATTAAGTCAGCGATTACCTATAAGGAGACAAATTCACTGCACATAGTGATAATAGTTCACTTACATACACGTGGCGAGCAGGACAAGGCCGAGGGCTGTGAGAAAACGGCGCGAGGCCGGTGGCGTGATTGATAATGAGCGACACTTGCGCGACGCACCGGTCTCGTATCTCTCACAGAGGAGCTGAAGCATAAAGGAGGAGCGACGACAGTGGAGATCGAGAGAGGCCAGGCCTGGATTTTATTTGTGTTTTATTATATGTGACAGCAGTCATCTGTGAGGGGCTGCTTTTTTTATTTGTATTTGTTTATTTTACGTTTATTAAAGTTTTTGAATGT
Source organism: Tiaroga cobitis (assembly GCA_030578255.1). Lineage (NCBI taxonomy): Eukaryota > Metazoa > Chordata > Actinopteri > Cypriniformes > Leuciscidae > Tiaroga > Tiaroga cobitis. The sequence goes on along the minus strand of CM060591.1, from coordinate 38,649,878 downwards.
TGAATGTTTTTGAATGGAAGAAAATAGGAGAAAAAGAGGGAAGGAATAATGAGAATAAGAATAAGAATAATTTGCTCAAGATGTGTTCTCTGTTGTTGTTTGTCTATCACTTGTCCTATGTTACGTGTTACACCTTGTACATGGTGCTATAACCCCCCCCCCCCCCCCCCCTCCCCCTTTCACTTATGTACCCAGGCTCACACTGAACGGGGTGAATAGTTATGCTATTCACAGTTACTGTGATAGTAATAGCAATAGTAATAGTTACTTGAATAGTTACTGTATACACATTTATTGTCTGTATTGTAATATATTGTGTATATATGTTCTTTTTCTGTTTTATTAAAAATAAAGTTGTCCTCCAAAGAGGGGGGGTGGTGGTGGGCGAAAAAAAAAAAAAAAAGTTTTTGAATGTTCGCCGGTTCCCGCCTCATCCTTCCCACAACATCTAACCTTGCTACAATACATTTTTATCACTCAGTGCCACTGGACATCATTGGCTGGCTGCCTTATCCACCTACAATTTTGATGTGCTGTACCAGCCAGGCAAGAACAATACTGATGCAGATTTGTTGTCCTGAAACCTGGCAGAAGAGGAGAACACAGTTCTTTGGTGGGCTGGCGAAGCATGTCTGAGACCAAAGGTCCATATGCCAGCAAGTTCATATTGACCAAAAGCTCAACAAATCACCTAGGTATGTTGAACAACAAGGAGCCTCACCTGAGTGCATTTCTAATGTGTATGCTTTCCCTGTTCAACTGAAATGTGATTTCTTGGAGCAGAAATCCATGGCCGAGTTGGCAAAAGCTCAAAAGAATGATGTTGTCTTGAGGAAAGTAATTAACCCTTTCACACGTAAGTTTAAAATATTCTAACTGACCCCCCAGCGTGAGTTTTTCAAGGCGACCGTTATTTAGAACTTGTCACTTTAATGTTCCCATGGTGACGCATCATTGCTTGTCACGTGACACAAAGCAACCACAACATAGCACTGAATGAATGAGGATCTGCTTTTATGTCATTTTTCCTTTTTTATTAAAATTATTTCCAAATGTATTAGCTATAGCATGAAACACTGATATTCTGATTGTCAAATATGTGCAAGTGGGTGGTTTTTGTTGTTTAAACATCTTTATAACGATCGCGTTAGTTGAGCTGTATTCACAATGGGCGGCGCCATTTTAGTTTGTTGTACAGTTCAGAGAATCGGATCTGTTGGATTTACAACACGTCAATTTCTCCACTTCTCACGAAATACATGAAAGTAAGTGGCCGGTGAACTGGGAGAAGACTAGGGTCAAATGTAAAGCTACTTACACAATGTGTATCTGATATGAATAAAACGTGTCGTCTTATTTTATTATAATGGAAAGGATTATTATTGCCGCTTCCATAGACATCAGTGTGTATTTTACAAACTCAAAATCATTGTTTTGCTAGTACTTATGTGTATTTAAATGTCTGAAACCTAAAATAAACATTATGTGGTTGAAAACACTCAATAGTTGTAATATATGACAGCACTGAGTGCGTCCGTCTCTGGCTCAGCGCCAACGCGCGAAAGCTTGTTTGAATTTAGCAGTTGATCACGTGATGCACTGACCGTTCTAATCACACCGGTGTGATCGTACGCTCCAGGGACCAGCCAAGACTGATCACACCGGTGTGATCATACGCGTGAAAGGGTTAAGGGAAAGCTTTGAAGCAAGGGACATGGCCTACCGATGTGAAAGTGAATTCTGAGTTGTGGCTCCTGAAACGTGAGGATAATAGGCTTATAATGAAAGGTTTGCTTTAGTGAAACAGTAAAATACCCACTGGAGATTAAGTTTCCCAGCTCATCCGGTCTATGGAACTCACAATAACATGGGTCTTTTGGCCTTAGAAAGAACCACAGATCTCTGGTAGTAGATTCTACTGGGCCAAAATGGCTTGTGAGGTTAAACAATGCATCAATAATTGTGGGGAGTGCAGTAGAGATCTGCATTTCAGCCCAAGCCCGACGGGGCCCGCCTGATTTACGCCCCTAGGGCCGGGATTCGGGACATTGAACCTTACACACTCAGACTGAGGATTCTTTCAACTCAGGTAAGTGGTTTTGGGGTATGTTTTGTCAAGTTTTAATGTTTTCTTGCCTTTTCAGGTGATGCATCACCGGGACTCTCCAGCATTCTCACAGACTGTCCAATGGGTAAGAGGTGATCACAATAAATGGTTTTGACCCCTCCTTTACCATGTTTAGGTTTTACCTTATACACTGGTAAGTTGGGCGTTTTGTCAACCACAACATATGGCACAGAACTCCATCGACTTTTGAAGTTTACATTTTCCCTCTCAGTCCCAGATTACACCATCACCATTCTCGAATATCTGGAATCTCAGTAGCAGCGATCGTGCCTTCAGTGCAGTTTTATACCTAGTCACTTCATTCTAGGTGTAAAAGGCCCTGGATTGAAACTTTCCACTGTGGATGATGTGCTTTTTCTCTCACAATGATCAGTAAGAGACTGTTCTTCTATTAGGAGTCTAAATGTTGGAAAGAAGTGGCCACGTGCTGTGGTGAAGCCTTGATTTTAGCCCTTTTCATTTCCAAGTACCGTTGCGAGCAGCAGAGCAGCCTGCATCAGCTTATCAAAGCTGTTGCACGCTGCTTGTGTTTTTCAAGATTTGAGGCCCGTGCAGGGCTTTAGAGTGCATTACTCACAAAACACTGCAATAAAGCAGCTCCTTTGCACCAAACTACCAGCAATGGATTGATGGATCTAATCTGCATAGATTTCCTCTCAGTTGAGCCTGACTCCAATGGAATAAGTAACATCTTGGTGGTCACAGATCAATTTTCTAGGTACGCCCAGGCAATAATCCATTCCGATCAAGGGCATGACTGAGTCATTTAATAAAATAGCTCTTGCTACTCTTGGGGATCCGCAAATCACTTACCACTCTATACTGCATCATCCTCAAGGTGACGCTCAGCCCGAGAGGTTTAATCGCACCTTGCTCTCAATATTGGGAAGTGAGAAAATGCGTCAGCATGCAGGGTATCTGGCATCACAAAATGTGATGCTACAAGGTACTCTCCCCACTACTTAATGTTCGGGAGGGAAGCAAGACTGCCTGTTGATCTTTGTTTTCAAATATATGCTGATGGAACAGAGGAAAGGCAACATTCTCAGTATGTTGCCAACCTGAAAAGAGATCTAAAATAAGCTTATCAACTAGCCTCAAAAGCTTAGAAGTGCACCAAAGAAACAAGAAAGCATTTGACACAAGAGTGAATTTCCAGATCTTGGAGAATGGTGATAGAGTGTTGCTGAAGAATCTGCGACTGAGAGGGAAAATGCAAACTTCAGAATCGATGGAGTTCTGTGCAATATGTGGTTGACAAAACGTCCAACTTGCCAGTGTATAAGGAAAAACCTAAACATGGTAAAGGAGGAGTCAAAATCATTCATTGTGATCACCTCTTACCCATTGGACAGTCTGTGAGAATGCTGGAGAGTCCAAGTGATGCATCACCTGAAAAGGCACGAAAACACAACTTAGACAAAACACACCCCAAAACCACGTCCTCAGAATCTGAGTGTATAAGGTTAAATGTGCCGTACCAGGCATACATGCACAAGTAGTTGAAAAGTAGAATGGCAAGGAAAATATCTCCTTATGACACTGCAGATGAGCTCACGGTACTGATCAGAAGAAAAGTGATCAGGTTGAGGAAGAGTTGATGGTGTCTTAGGGTTGACTAAGTTAACGGGAGTGCTTTTCTGAGGAAATCACCGCATTCGATGGACATCTAACATCGGGAGGTGAAAAATGCTCTTCTTACTGAAGACTTTAAAGTCCCTGTAAAGTCAAAATTAAGTATGTGTTCTGAGTTTGTGACACCACAGAAAAATGTGTTATTAGCCACCCAGGCAAATTTGAATGATAAAAAAAGCCGGCAAGTACATAAAATAAGCTATCAAAATCTTGAAAAAGTGAGCATTATTCTCTGCTCTCAAACGCTGGGGGCGTGTCCGCTGGCTGCGCTGAAACCACGCCCACTCGCGGTAAAGCTGCCGACAGTGATATTAGCTGATACTGCTTTTGGGACGGGGAGATGAAGGCCGAGGCGGGAGATAGTCGGTTCGGCCCCATTCACCAGTAACAGCGGATTATCAGTGAATCCCAGTTGTCTCAGACGAAAGTTTATGAAACTATCCCGTGTAAAATGATCACTACAGAGGCGGGTGTTGGCGGTGATCCTCAGCTCTCCATCAAGGTTGGCTCTTCACAAAATTAATCCACCTCTTCTTGATGTGATCGTTTTTCGGGAAAATTAAATAAGGACACCGATCTGTTTAGTACATGATCGCATCCAGGTAGTAGCCTACGCATTTCCGTGTCGAAGGCCAAGCTAGCTAGCAATCTGTAGGCTGTAGTAACTAATAGTACTGACAGTAACTCGCGATTGAGCGGCGAACTGATGCGAATGTGCTCTATTGTTAGGGGAGGGGCCAGCCAGCCTCAGTGGCCTCAGTGTGTCATCAAGTAGGGGCGTGTCCAGGAGCTCAGGGGCTCCAGTGCGTCATCAAGCCCCGTTTTAGCCCCGCCCAAAAAATCCGGAAAATAGCAATGGTGAAAAACTGTTTAACGGTCTAACTCCACAATTCAGTAATTCACAGTTCACAGTCTTTGTAATATGTTTTAGCAATACATTTCTAACATTTATAATGAGTTTAGAATTTTTTTTTAGAATTGCCTTTACAGGGACTTTAAGGTACTGTATGTTTGTTTCTTGTTGAGTGAAGCATTATTTAATTTTTTTGACCACAATGCATCCCAGCATCAAACAGGCCTGCAATATTAACATTGAGACTTTCATATTGAGTTAATTGAAGGGTGAGCCCATATTGGCAGCTTATTAGTTGGTTAAAGAGTTTTAAGAAAGAGGTTGGGGACTCAAATTTAAAGGTGTATATACCTTTAGTAATATACCTAAAGGAATATTTACAAAGAGTGAATATATGAAATGTTGTAATTGGTCTTTTTGGGATTGATCTGTGAATTTGTAACATTCCTATTGATTATTTATATAATCGTTATTTTATTTTACATTTTGAAACCACCTGAAACTTGATCTGTTCAGGAGACCGGGTTTTTTCAGTGTATTAATTTGAGATAAAAAGGGGTATTATTAAATACTTTAGTAACATAAGCAAAATACTAAAATCCCAATTCATTATTGTGTATTTTAATACATTTTAAGCTCAAGGGACCCAAGGAAAGTAGTAACAATCACAGTTACAAAAATTAAGTTAAAGTGAGTAAATAACCACACATATCTCACAACAAATGGGAAAATAAAAAGTTTATTAAGAACTTAGAGGGTTCCCTTATTGAGTGTATCTAAAAAGCAAAAGGTCAAAAGCGCTACAGACTATTTAGATTTTATGGTGACTTTAAAATGCTGACAACATATTGTTCATTGCTAGTTGATGATGTCTAATGCATTAACTCGTGTTAATGAATTAAACCTCATTTCTATGTTACTGTATTTTCTTCTAGATGTTTGTGATATTTGGAGGTTAATTGTTGTGGATAACAGTAGAAAGACAGTGCATTAGATCATGGGATGCTGCAGACATCTGAGTGGGTGTTGTTGAGTGAGTGTAAAGAAACAGCAGCAGTAGGGAATGGATGAAGAAAAAAATACCTGGATAGGCCTACAGTATGTGGCAAAGCCCAGTGGAAAACAGAGAGAAAGAGAGAGAGAGAGAACACACACACTAAAACAGGAGAGTAAGTTTGAGTGACCAAATCATAATTCAAACCTCTGTGGCAGATTTCAGTTTTAGAAAATTATATTTCTCCTGGGGAAGTGAGCATGAATGAGGCAGTAAGTAATTATGGTAATATGAGTAGGAAAACAGCAAGTCTCATCTGTATTTACTGGTGCAGCAGTGATGGAAAAAATCCTCAGAAAACAGCACGATAGAGCAAGATCTTCTGACAAAGAACATAAGCATTAACAATGTAACACCTCCACGTCCCCAGAGAGAAAATTCGCCATTAACCTCGTTAGAAGCCCGATCTAAAAAAATGTGCTTGTTTGCCAGACTGTGAGAGTAGACAGTATTACTTTTGCTCTTTTGCGCAAATCCGCAGCCCACTCCAAATCTCTCCCAGATTGCCAATAGCGCAAGCTGTGTAGTCCTGCCAGATAAACAGAATCTATTGGATCAGGCAGATTTCAGGGCTGTGGCTTCACACATGGCGGCTTCTGTGCCCCAGATTCTCTGCTCGCAAACATTCAATCCTTTTCAGTTTTGTTTTTCAATGTCCCACCTTCTTTGTCTCATTCATCCGAGATACAAAAACACAACAGTTTGCATATATTTCATACATAGCTGCATCCAGGGCAGCATGATGTGAGTATTCTTAAAGAGCACAAAGAAAGTGTAGTATCTTTTACTGTACAGTACAACACATGGGGGAGGGAGGAGATGCTGGCCGCAAACCGAATGCGCCATAGGAAACCAAATAAAAACATTCAGAGTTTGGTGGATAATACCAAAGTACACAGCATCATCTACATCTGAGATCAGATGCAGCGCTGCATTGCGCCATCTCACTCTTTAAAGGCAGAGAGACAGCGGAACAGGCAACACGGTTCAAATAGTGATTTGGTCTCATGACCATGCACAAAAAAAAAAACAAAAAAAAAAATGGACAGGTGTTGGAAAATGGACTTTGTGGTTAAACGACATCCAAGGAAACAGAAGTGAAAGGGAGACACAGAAGGAGAAAAAAAAAAAGAAAAGCCAGTGGGTGAGAAAGTGAGATGAACTGGACAGGGATGGCAGGAGGGTGAGTTTGCCCATCTCATTAGCTTGGGCTCATCTGATTATGTAAGCACCCGGCTCTTCGACACATCGCCTATTTTTAGCCCGCTCCCATGTCTCGTCCTATCATCTGCTCTATTAGTTATTGGATGTCTGTGACTCCGCCATGTCATGATAATTATGTAATACGTGGTACTCAAACACACCCATTCAGGGGCACACATATCACAGCAGTCTGGAAGACATTTGCGCGCTAATGATGTGTACAGTGCACTGAAGTGTGACAACACGCAGACACACACACGGCAAAGTCCGGAGGTGCTTTGTAAGCTAATTAGACAGAGGCTGTGACTATACTTCACTCTACAAGAAATTACCCCGTTTACTTTTTTTGTGTTTCAGTGCACATAATTTCAAAGACAAAAATTTAGTTGGTAATCTTTTATCTTCCTCTGAAATGACTTATCTTTTTGGGTGATGTTACCAAGAACTCTTCTTTTTTGACCCCTTCACTCGACCACCTGGCATAAAGAGATCACTTTTCAGAATCCAATCAGTTCCTCTTTTTCTCATTAAAGGGATAGTTTAGCCCAAAATTAACTGTTCGTAACTCAATTTACATTTCTCAATAGCTACATTTACATGCAACCAAGATTGATGGCTCAATCAGACTGAAAAGCCTTCAAGTACTGTTAACACGTTAATTGTTAAGATTGAGCTCGATCTGAATTAAATTTTGATCCGACTGAAAGGGGTGGTGTAGACCTAGAATAATCCGGGGGGCATGTAAAAAAGCATGTAAACCCTTAACTCGGAATATTTTCAGAATAATTACTAAATATTGATAAGATATCATCATGGCAAAAAATGACAATTATACTTGTGGTAGCTCCGGTGACATTATCGTGATTCTGAACATGGCCAATGAGGACTAAGTATGCACTGTTTTGTTCGGAATACATGTAATGCACATGCAAACGGAAATGTGAATCAGATTGCAATGTTAATGGTTAAATAAACACATTAAATAAACAGATTCTGAATGTGAAATCAGATTGGATTCAATCCAAAGACATGTACACAATATATACACCAAGACATGCTCTTGTTAAATGGAAGAAATTGCAACACGCAATATGGCGGCTCTAGGAATGCAAGTCCCACCTTCCAAATAAAAGAGCCAATGCAAATGAGTAAAGTTATCTCATCACTGAAGCTGCTGTTAGAAGCTCTGGTTCTCGTAGAAACCCAAGACTTGTGCTTTGATTGCACATGGGCATATTTATTTTTTAGCATAAGAAACATTTCTGAAACCGATTTTATTACCGATTTGAAATTTAGGTTTGTTCAGCATTTGTTCCAAACCTGTTTGACTTTCTTCTGGAACACAAAATAAGATATTTAGATTTTTTATACATTTTATAATATAGAATTGTATGGGGAAAAAAAAACACTCTTTAAAATATATTCTGTGCTCCGCAGAAGAAATAAAGTAATACAGATTTGGAACAACATGAGAGTGTACTATAAATGATGACAGTTTTTATTTTTTGGGTGATCTACACTTTTAAATATACTGTTTTACTAAAGAATCTATCATAAGAGTGAAATGAGATGTGGATACCGTTTTATTTTTATGTTGACAGGATCAGGAACCTCGAAAATCCCTTTAAGTGCACTTAAACAAACTACAGTTATGCTGCAGGAAATGTCCACATATCATGTGTGTACAATCATGAAAGGGAACGGGAACAGGAAATAACCCAAGCCAGACCCAGAAACTCCAATCACAGTGTGTGTGCTAACCACTGCACTGTGGCTCCAACAAAATAGTCTATTTTTATTTCAAATAGCTTGTTTTCAAGCACTCCATCCAGTGTATGGTAAGGAACTAGACTGCAGTGTGCTACAGTTCAAGCCCAATATATGAGGAGGCAGTCCAAATCTGCTAGGAAATGAGGATTTAATCCACTTAATGGGGAGAGGTTCAATGTAAAAGCTGCAGCTCCAGGGCTAGAAGTAGGCCTATGTAGAAGAAAGAATAAGCCAATACTCTAAATGATTATTGAATATTGAATATATTATTGAATATATGAGTATTGATTGAAAATCATTGAATATATGTCGAAAGTGAGATTCGACACTTGGTGACACTATCTATCTATCTATGAGTTTGAGCTAATCACAAAGATCTTAAGAATCTATCACTGCATCCAAGAAGTCATCTTTACCTATATTGTGGAAAGAAATGTCATTAAATGGGACAGATACTAAAACAAAATGTGTTAACGGAACAAAGCTAACCTTAACTGAAACGAAATAGCTTCTTTTTCTAAATGGATTTCCGGCAAATGCATCAGCAAGTTTTAATGGCATTTTGGTGCTGTTGTGTAAATGGTAGCAATACAGATAAATGATGGAAAGTCACTGCATGTGTGAACAGCAGATGTGGTACATTTACCCGAAAATATATCCAGCTATTTTTACTGCAATTTAACGGGTTTCATGTGTGAAAGTGGCTATTGTTTATCATTCATATGTGCAAAATTCATATTAAACAAATGCAAACATTTATGAGAAGACAGTAATAGTTTTGAATTTATTCAAAGCTAAAGTTTTTCAGCAGAAGCCTAAATAAAAGACAGTCTTTTAAACCTTGATGAGAGCACATCCACGCAATTAAGTTAATTGACATTAATACACTACACACAATCTTACTTTATTTTTCATTAAACAAATGTTTTAGTTTATTTTTCAGAAAGCACATTAGGGGGTCCAGAGAGTGCACAGCATATGGCTTGCATTATTTATACACACAGTTTGGCATATAAATAGAAATAAAAACCAAGATATAAGAATAAAACACTTTATTTATTTAACATTGATCAACAAGAGAGTCAACATCACAAAAATTACATCAAAGCCAAGACCTTTGCAGAGGTCATAAATCAGTGTCTTAAATAACCGCCGTTACAATCAGTCACAAAAATGAACCCTTGGAACAAAGGCTCTTAGAAAAATGAAAATGGTCTCATTAAACATCAGTGAAGTCCTGCCATTTTAAAGGTCTTTGTGTGAGTGATGTCTTTAAAACTTTTAACCACTTAAAAGAGGGAAAGTGCTTTGCTTTTAAGTGTCCTTGAACAAACATAAATCTATGCACACAACACCGATGTAAGTCTTGGCAATATTTAATTTGAAGTCATTGTACGGGTTATTTTTTATTTATTTACCGGTCTCTGCTCTTCAACATAACAATATAACCTATGTACAGAATAGCAAAAAAAGGTTGCTATGTTCGAGTTGTTAAAACAGCATCACACGTCATGCATACATTTAAGGCACTTCGATGCGAACGCATATAACACATATCAATTCCAATATTCAATAGTGTTGTCTAGTAAGTGTTCCAAGAAGCCAAACTGTTTATTTCAAAGTGATAATGATCACTGCACTTTTATAACTCGCCACGTTTCCTCATATTTACCACTATACATCATTACATGTCCCAAAAATACAACTTGATAATATTAAATAGAAAAGATATTCAAGATATCTTTGAGTATTGAGTAAACTAATGCAGAACAACTCAAACTACTTTACTAAAATCATGAGACATGCATTTTAAAAGACGACAACACAAACGGTCACAATGATGTACGAATACTCTCCCAGGCAAAACTATATTTACATTTCCAAACTTTAAAAGTGCAGGCTCTTTATATGTATATAGCACTTCTTAGCTTATACTTGAACTTAACTCTTGTGCTAGCAACATCTGTGTTTTTGGATACAGTATATACTCTCTTAATGTCTTTAGTGTGAAGAAGGATGGAGGAGCGACAAGCAGTGTCATTGTGTAAGAGCCGCCGAGACCATGGATACCATGTATAGAGAAGTAAGAGGGTTTTTTTTTTCGGAGTTACAGTATCTCCACATAGTTTTCAGGGATGAGTCCTCGCTTTCCCTCCAGCACACCCTCCAGCCATCCGGGCTCCCTGGAGAGTGTCACTGCAGAGCAAAACCACGGACACACAGGTAAAAGTCTTACTGCAGCTCTTCTGTCACATTGCACGTCAGACAAGCAAGAATTCCTCATCGGATGGAAGATATTTCTTATGTGGATGGTTAGCATGGCTGACGAATGTCAACTACACCACAATGGGTAGGAGTTAGGAAAGTTTACATAAAAATAAAAAAGAGATACAGCAAGGCCCTGATGAAGTTTGCTTTTTCAGCATTTACTGTGCTAATTTGGGGAGAAAGAAAAAAAGGAAAATGGGAAAATGTGGTAAATGGAACTGAAATAATTATTTAATTATTAATAGCCAAAGTGTTTAATAACCAAACACAGAAGAGCTGGGAAATTTGTGAATAATGGGTGGAAAGTTATTTTTTTATTGTTATTATTATTATCATCACTGCTCTCACCTAAAAAAAAAACAAAATCATTTAATCAAAGGGTACTGAGGCTCTGGGAATAATTTTAAAGTCGGTGCCATAACTTAGGATATTAATAACTGTGAATGTTAATTATCACTGCATACTGAATATGCTGAATGCTGTATTCGACATAAGCCAGGAAATACTGGCAAAGAAATACTGAACAATTGACCGGTAACGTGTGCAGGCCTGCATGAACAAACAGCGGGATGCCCGTACAGTTAGTTACTATGATTTGTCGAAGGACAACCTATCATTTCAATAAATGTAATGTATTAGAACACTCTGATGAATAATGGAACGTGAATGAAGTCCAAGTGAACGACAGAAAAATTGTGAAAATCACAAAAATGATGAACAAAGGAACATGCGGACCCTGTGCTAGAAACATCACATTTACAAATTATACAAATTGACTGGAGGCTGAAAAATAGACAGAATTTTTAATTCTGTCTATTTTTCAGCCTCCAGTCAATTTGTATAATTTGTAAATATGATATGATATAATTTGTAATATGATATTTGTATAATTCTATCCAATATTTTCATTATTTTATTGCAGGAAGCAAGAGTATAAGACATGTCTAGCAAAATATATTTAATTTTTTTTTGCCTTTCTAGGCTTTCATGTTTTATGCCCATAATTTGACCACCAATGCTTTTGCTGGTTTAAAAAAAGTTCAGCAATATTATTTATCTGGTTAAATATTCTTTTCTTTTTTACAAACTTTTTATAAATTTAACAAAATGTTACTTAGGCAATCTGTCATATCATTTTGGGAGCCAATTAACAAAAAAATCACTTTGTTCACTAGTTCCATTGATTTGGCTCAAAATCATCTCAATTGTATGTCAAATTGAGCAAGACTGCGGAGAGGCTTCGGCTGAAGTAGTTGAGATAATGGTTTCAGAAAACAGGAGCTCTGATAGTGATTAAGGCCTTTATTTCCTCGTGTCATTCTAGCTCTGTCTCGTTCTTTGTGAATTGATTTTAGGGGATGCTACACCCCTGTCCCACTTTCCTCCCTCCACCTATACTGATATAAGATCAGATTTTTTTTTGTGCTGGTAGGACCCGCCAAATCCAATATGTCTGTGGATTCGGGTGAGTGCCTGTGGCAGTGATAACGTTAACACTTACCGTCATGGAAGATTGCGCCAACCTGGAAAGAGAGTTCGGAATCGTGTTCAGCCTCACAGGGGTACACAGCCTTGGCTTTCATGAGGGTGACACTGAAAAATGGAGGCAATCAGTTAGTTAGTGGACCTCTCGCTATTCGGAAGGGTGGGGATTAGGACACAATTTTCCAACTAGCTGTAAAGTGGACTCAGCCGAAGTTATTAATGAAAGAAGTCTGTGTGATTAACGTCTGTCTGTAAAAATCCCAGAGCTGAGCTTTGAAGAAGTTGAGAAGTATGATAGTCATCAAAGAGTAGATCTGATTCAAACAGAGAAATATTTTCAAGCAAGTGTGGGCAGCATCCAGGCATATCCTGCCATTTATTACTCAAAAATTTGGAGCATGTTCTGCAAAGCAGAGAACCGTTTCCACACCTTTTAATGCATTTCAATGGCTTTTCCATGACTTATCCAAACATTTATACTTACTGAATACATATTTCAATAATCTTATAAAATACAAATTTAGTCAATTAAATCATGTCCAATGGTTTTAAAGACCTTTTGGATTCCAAAAACGTAATGACTTGAGATTTTATTACATATAACCATTTATTAGAAACAATGTGCGGTTACTGAAGAAGATATAGCAACAATGTGCTCTAGACGCTCTTCACTAGTAGTCTGTAGAATGTTTTATATATTGTCTCCAGTGTTGGGAAAGTTCACTTTCTACATGAACTAGTTCAAAGTTCAGTTCACAAATTTTAAAATGAACTAGTTCAGTTCATAGTTCATACATCACAATTTTGAACTAAGTTCACAGTTCCAAAAAATTAACTAGTTCATAGTTTTTTTTTTTCCATATGTTGCTGCAAGCTATTTTAATTTTTTTAAATTATTGCCACAGCCCATATACAACCACAGACAGCAATTATTTTATCGGCAGCCAAAGTTTCCACAGAAATGTACGATTTTTTCCCATCCTCACCAACCTTGTCTTAAAACTGATCATACGATACGACGCCTCCTCGATGCTTTGTCGACCTCATGCTGCTTTTTGTTTTGATGACGCATGCGGCGGTGCGTGCGACACTGGTGGCTTGTGTTGCCAGATTGGGTGTTTTTTTCGCTACATATTAAGGCCTGTTTACGTGTGTTTTAGCCGGGTTTTCGCCTGGAAGGCTCTATAGAAATCTGGCACCCTATTGAACGAAGTTGAACTGAGAGAGCGTGCGTTCACAGACACGCGTTCACATAACGTTCATCAGGCAGTAATACAGTACGTTCAGTTCACGTTCGCCCAAAATATGAACGAGTTCATGAACTACCGTTCAATGAACGCGTTCAGGCACAACACTGATTGTCTCCAAACAACGTGCCCTAAAGTAAAATATATACGACCCAGGCAGACACCCAGAATCCATAAAGTTACTGCAGGAGGTCTAACGAAAATGTTCTCTATACAACTGCAACATAACAAAGACGTCATTCCTGAAGGTCAGTCATTTTTTTCCAACAGCTTTTTAACAGATTAAAAGACTTTAAATTGAATGAGTCTGATCACCTGCCATTGGGCATCATTCATTTTATACGATGGAAAGTTAATGCATCTTTGTGTCTGGATCAGAACTATAGATCATTGCAAGGGTCCCTGCCTGGAAAGTGTGAGACTGTGAGACTGAGAGAAAGTATGTGCATGTGTGTGCATTTGTGTGTACAGGTGAAGAGTCACAAATAGAGCTGAGAAAGCACAGAGAGAGAGAGAGAGAGCACAGAGAGAGAGAGAGAGAGCACAGAGAGAGAGAGAGAGAGAGAGAGAGAGAGAGAGAGAGAGAGAGAGAGAGAGAGAGAGAGAGAGAGAGAGAGAGCTCAGTTGTGTCGGCATGTAGGAGTAAAGGAAAAGTTGGTGAGTGTGTGAGTCGGAGGCTAAACAATGACAGATGAAGACTTTGCGAGTGAGTGAATGCATGTGTGATTGAGTTAATAGCCTGAGGCTGAGAGCTTAACTGAGACTTGGAGTGCGAGTGAAAGAATCAATGAGACAGTGAGAGAGTATGCGCGATAAAGGTTGAGCCAAAACCGGCCAACCTGACACTTAAATCAACAGATTGGAACAAATTAATTACATTCTATGAGAATGGATGAGTGTATAATACATGTTCTTCAGGGACAAGTGTGTTTACATCTTACCTTTCCTCAGGTTTATTCTTTTCCTTTCCTACTGATCCAGGTTTCACCGGAGTAAGTGAGGCAGGGGAGGCATTATTCATCCATGAAGCCGTGGCAGAGCATATCCTGTGGAACAAAAAGCGCACCAAAAAATGTATACTGTAATGCTTTCCTAAAGTAAAAGACACCTATTTTAGAAATACTGCCAGTAAGTAGAAGAAAAAATAGTGACCCAGGTTTGGACTGATGCAATTTTGTTAAAATCCACAGATTGCATTCTTTTAAGCTTCTCAGCTACTTTTTGAACAACAAAAATATGAAAATCGTCTATTTATGCACACCAAAACATATAAACACAACACAGACAAAAAATGGAGTTAAAGACAGATACACATTCTGCTGCATATATTCCTCCACACAAACCCCTTCATCATTATTCTTAGAGAGGCTGTGCAGCTCAGACAGTCTCACAATCTCAGAGAGGGTTAGAGAAGTGAAGGTTATGGGGGAAACTGCCCAACGTCCCTAAGAATCTGAAGGATTTAGAAAATGCAAATAATGCAAATGACCACTTTAGATTTGCAATAGCTGACAGCCGGATCAGGCCCTGCACAAGATGCACTGCAAATATCAACATGAAATACAGTATTGACTACACACACACACACCAAAAAAAAAATCCATAGTCAGTAAATGCACCTATTTGAGTTTCTTTAAATAATATGTTCAATATGTATTTACTCAAACTCCTTAGAATCAGCAAATCAGTTCATTGTTAAAACAATTCAATTTAATCAGTTGGAAAGTATGAAATTGGTTTGGATAGAGCTAGTTGTGGAACAAGCAAGATTCAGTTTTCAGATTCAGATTCAGTCAGAAATTGGTTTACATATATTGGATTTATTGATGATAATCTGGTAAACCTGGTTATTGTATATTTAAAACAAGTTTGTTTTACTAATACTATAACATAAATCTCATTCTTTAAACTGTGTATTCCAAATATTTTATATGCAATTGAAATACATACATCTAAATTATAGGCCAAAATCTTTTTTGAGCATGATAACTTTTTTTATCGATTAATCAAAGTTGGATGATTGGATTAAACTTTACACAGACAAGGTTGACTAGACTAATGTTGTTAGCTTATATAATATTTAGGTCTTGTGGCTTTAAACCTAGTCTGACTCAATTTCCAAAAATATCCAAAAATTCTAAAATACAAAAACGGTAATATTGTGAAATATTATTACAATTTAAAATAACTGTTTTATATGTTAATAGATGTAACGTTTGATTTATTCCTGTGATGGCAAATGTCATTATGCCAGATGTCACATGATCCTTCAAAAATTATTCTAATTGTTTTGGAGCTCAAAAATTATGATCAATGTTGAAAAAAGTTGTTCAGCTTAATATTTTTGGGAAAACCAATTTTTATTTAAAGCAGCGTTTAAAAAAAAAAGAAAAGTTGCCACCACCAGCATTTTTGTTCATTTTCACAAAAGTTGCATGGCCCCAGAATATTTAGCTGTATGAATTTCTGAACATACAATATAT
Source organism: Tiaroga cobitis (assembly GCA_030578255.1). Taxonomy (NCBI): domain Eukaryota; kingdom Metazoa; phylum Chordata; class Actinopteri; order Cypriniformes; family Leuciscidae; genus Tiaroga; species Tiaroga cobitis. The sequence continues at coordinate 38,633,752 of CM060591.1, read as the reverse complement.
CAAAAGAAATGTGTGTGCAATATACCACTTGAATGTGGGCAAGTTTTCATTTTGAGCAAAAAGCTGAGATAAATCACGCTTTTGTCAAAGACTACATCCAGATGGGATTCAGAACTATGATCAAAACATATGGAGTAGATCGAGTCCATCAGCACCCCTGATGCTTGCACAGTCCTGTAGCTCGTCCTGGGTCGACATTTCATTCAGTAGCATTAGGCAGTTTTAATGTATATGCGGTTTAATGTCGATGATCGCATTATTTTACATATGCATATGATTACATATGATACCGCTGCTTCTTCTTCGCATGTTTTGATCAGGAGATTTAGTACTCTTTCAGAAGATGTATAATAGCGCTGCCATATAACAGTGAACATACAGAAAGCCGGAAAATTCCGTCAATGGTGGGGAAAGGGTTCAAATAGAAATCTTTTGTAACATTATAAATGTCTTTACTGTGAATTTTGATCAATTTAATGGATTCTTGCTGAATAAAAATTCTTACTGAACCCAATCTTTTAAATGAAAGTGTACTTCTAATTAGGTGTTCAAGCACGGAGTGCTGAAAACCTATTGTAATTGCTATTTGAAAAAAACAAACAAAACAACCTAAAACGCATCGTGCAGCCCAAACCGTAAGGCCTAGAGACTTGAAACCTGGCCAGGTGGTAGGGCCTCAGTTTGGGGAGAACCTATCAGAGTATGACCCCGATTGGCCCATAGGTGGCGCTACAGCAACCAAAAGTACTAAATTGCTCATAACTCCTAGACCGTTTGACTTAGAATCAAGCTTTTTACACCACTGGGATCCTTGGCTCAAGGCGGTCAAAATGTATATCTCCAATATCGATTTAGGCCAGAAAAAAATTCTGCTATGTCCAATTTTGTCCAAAACCTACTTTCGCGAACTAGTCCCTGGTTTTTCGCCCGATCGGAACCAGACCAGTCTAGGACAATTCTCTGGACTCTCTAGATCAATAATTATCAAAAAAAGTTTAACTTTGCCCTTTGGTTCACTGTAACAGGGTCATTTAGAAAAGGGGGCGTGTCAAAATACACTCAAAAGCCTATAAATCATCAATAAAAACTCAGAACTTCACAAAAATTGGTGAGCATATGTGACATAACATCATGAACAAGCATGCAAAGTTTTATGGAGATCGGACAATAGGTGGCGCTATAACTGTTGAAAAGCTTTAAAACCTTGTATTTCCCATGGTAAATTGCTTGTATTGGCTGTAAATGGTGTTTTCCATCTATTATGTCAGTGGTTAAATGTATGCTAAATAAAACTTAATGTCTTTTGATGCTTTTGTGATTAAAGGCCTGAAAAATCACACTAAAATACTGTATATCATGGTAAATCGTGCTAAAAATAGTCTATTCCATCTATAATGGAAATGTTTAAATGCTTGCTACATAAAACTTAATGTCTTTTGATGCTTATACGCTTAACTGCCTTAACTGCTTGAACACTGCTAAATGCTGCTAGCAGCTTTAATTTTCACTTGTTTTCTTAATTATGTATATTATACATTATGCCATAAATTGAGCTTCACTTAAATCTGGAATATCCGGATAACAGTTAAAACCAAGCCATACTCTTAGTTATATTTGGCTAACACTGGTTTTGAATCTCAAGAGAATGGGGACAAGGAATGTGTGTGTGCTGAAGGTGAGGAGTTGTGAAGGACTCACAGAAGCAGGGATAGTGGCAGCAGAGGGGCAAATGAGGAGAAGCATAGTCCAGCAGGAGAGACAGAGGAACAGAGAAAGAGAGAGAAAGAGATATATGTGTACAGTATGTATAGATAGAGAGAGATGCGGTGATTTATGACTCTGCAGTGGGTCTGTGAGTCCTCAGCTGCTGCACATCAGCATGAGACTCTAGCAGCGCTGCAGTGCAGCAAATCCACTCATTAACCTCACACTAGCCGAATGAATCCCAGCTAACACACCAAACACACTGCTTGATACATACCGTTCACACTCACACATTTCAAAACAAGGTGATGCTCACACATCAGATGTCACCAGGGTAACAGGATCACTCCAGAAAAAAGAAGGAAAAACAATGTTTGCACACTCTGAATCTGAATCGTCAAACTCCAAAGAAAAGCTAAATGAAGTGGCGGAAAAAAAGAAGAAGTAAAATCCAGTATGGTTGCCCTGGCAACCAGCAGAACCAGAGGGAAATGGTTTCACCCCAAAATTGCTTTTACAATTACAACAAAGCCACAGTAAGAAAATCGTGCTCAAAATCAGCACTTAGCAAATAATTGCATCTTATGTCTTATTTTCTGATCCTCAAAAAATGTCCTACTTGAAAGAGGCACAAAAAGAACTAAATGAGTGGATCCAAAAATGAGTGTTTTTTTTTGGTTGCATTTTGCAGTCCAGAGCGTATACAGATCTATACATGCAAATACAGATTGATCTAGACTCTAGAGTGTATCTTTTGTATAACGGATAACATTTTTCCAAACTTTGCCACTTGTGGATACACTGGATTAACTCTGGTGCTCTTCAGTCATTTTTGACAGACAACTTTGTACGAAACTTGGTAAAGGTTTTGGCAATTGCCATGTGAACACACGCACGCATGCATGCATTCAAGATTTACGACAGTTTAAGTTGGAAATTTAATTTTCAGGTCTATGCTCAAAAATTTAATAAATGGATTATAACTACAGTGTAAATATAATTTAGTAGCCTACCATAAAATCAACTAAAAATACAAAATATTAAATAAAAAACATTATCGAACTAAAATATAGTAAATACATTTCATTGAAATTATTATTTTTTTTTAAACATGAAGAGCACCAGATTAAAGACACATTATGTGTTGTAACACATTATCTCAAACAAGGCAATAATACAATGAACGTCTCATCAATTACACGGTAGCCTGTCAACATCCAAAGCTTCATCAAGTGCGATATAGCACAATTCAGCATTTACTACAGCATCACTGTGATCTGTGCTCTTCTTCAAGGCCAGGGCCTGGGAGATTTACAGATAAACAGGTGACAACCTTGTGACATATGGACAGGAGTAGCTCTGTAAGCGACAGCGCCTGCTAGAAGGGTAAACAAGGCGAACATCTCTCTGTGTCAATAGTGTTTACGGGGTAGTGCTGTGGCCACCTGTCCCTCGGACAAACAGCAGGCAGGATTTACAGGCACACAGGGAGCCGCTTCCTCTGATGGCAGAGAGTGGGAAACGGCAGGGAGAGAAGCAGAGGGTTACATAAGACCAGCGCCGTCTGCACACAGGACCGCAGGCCAAGAGGAGAGCAGAATGTGATCAAAGCTCGAATGTATAAGGGAAAAGGGGAACTGTGAGCACGTGAATGGGTAATTAAAAGAATAAAGGGGGTGCAGGAATGGATGGAGGTTGTGGTTTGTGGAAATGAGTGAGAACAAAATGTATCCAAATTTGGAGTGGAGTGGTAGAAACAGTGAACAGATGTTTGGACACATAAAGTTTATTTCCAGGTGACTCTGCAGAAATTGGTGGGCCCCTATTAGGATTCAACACATGAGTCCCAGACAAACACACAACATCTGAAGGACTGTGAAAGAACTGAGAAACCAGAGGCAAAACCTCTGGCAAATAACACTGGCACAGGATAAGACTCTTAGCCCAAGAACTAAATCAAGTTGACAAGCACAGGCTTGAGCTCAGAAACAGAACCAAATACCAACACACACACACAAAAAAATAAGGTAGGGCTGAAGGGATGGTCAGGTTATGCCTACAATATTTGTGATGGTTTTCTGCTACCAAATTCAAATGATTTTAAATAGCTTTTTTTTCTGACCCGTGTTATTTTAGCATTATTTTTATACTATTAAAGTTTTTCTTAATTTTTTTAATTGGCTATCAGTCCTTTATTTCCAGTTTTCATTTTAATTTCAGCAAAAAATTAGTAATTATGTGCTTTTGTCATTTTTATTAGTTTTATTTTTTTCCCCGACATTACTATATAATATAGGTTTAATTTATTTTTATTTCAGTTTTGGTTTACGTTCAGCTAGTCAGTTAGCAGTTTTAACTTATTTCAGTTAGTTGCTAAGGGAACATTTCTAATTTGTTTATCTTAAGTTTTTCCATCTAATTTATTTTATTTTAACTTTATTTCAATTAACAAATCTGTTTTAGTAGTAACAATGTAGCAAAACAAACTTTTATTTTAGGTAACAATAATAGCCCTGCTTCTGACTTGCAGTAGACAGCTTAGCACTAACATGCACTGAGATTTCAATGACATGGTTATATAAGGTTTACTTTAGGTTACACTTTGTTTTGATAGTCCACTTTAGACATTCTACTAACTAATAGTAACTTACTAGTAACTTAATAGCAACTAACTCGTTAATTTGCAAATACTAGGAGTATTGGTAGACTTAGATCAGGGTTAAAGTAAGTAGAATAAGTTGACAAGTTCTTGCAAATTTACTGATAGTCAGTAGTGTCTGTTGGAGGACCGTCACAATAAAGTGTTAGCAGATATTAAGCAGACAGTCTACTAATAATCTAATGACTGTTGATGTAGTTGCAGAGATACTTATAGTTAGTAAAACTTTATTTGAAAATTTGTAACTTTAACAGTACAATCTGTTGTTCTGACTTTACACAGCAAAAGCAGCACAGAGGTAGAATTTGACATTTCTAATATAAAATTATTAGAGGAAAAGAGTGGTTATTCTGAACGTAAGATTTAATTTTAAGTTAAAGTTTTAATTCTTAATACTTTATTTTAAAATGTTAATTCATGACTCTTAAATCACATTACATACTTTTGCTTTTTATACATTCAACACATAACAAATGCTTATTATGACAACGCTTTTGGAAAGACGAGTCTTTGCTACATACCCGGTGCTCTCTAGCATGGATGTGCTAATGGTGGCATGATGATTCTTGGATTTCTCGGGGGGCGTCCCAGAGGCGTTCGAGGACTGGGAGGAGACCGACTCATCACTGACCACTGATGTCTCATCATTACCCAGGGCTGGACTCTCAAAGGATGGAGAGACTGTCAGAGCAAGGGAGAGAATGACAAAGAAGAAAATAATGAAACGATAGACAATAAAAGACAAAAAGAAAAGGAAAATGAGAATGAAAAAGACATATATTAAGAGAAAGAGAGAGAGAGAGAGAGAGAGAGAGAGAGAGAGAGAGAGAGAGAGAGAGAGAGAGAGAGAGAGAGAGAGAAAGAAAGAGAGAGAGAGAGAGAGAGAGAGAGAGAGAGAGAGAGAGAGAGAAAGAAAGAAAGAAAGAGAGAGAGAGAGAGAGAGAGAGAGAGAGAGAGAGAGAGAGAGAGAGAGAGAGAGAGAGAGAGAGAGAGAGAGAGAGAGAGAGAGAGAGGTTCCGTTCAGCAACAGCAGCAAGAAAATGAGCTCCTGATTTTTTGCTTTTTAAATGTTGTTTTAAGACAAGACAGACAATCAGTTTTTATAAAAATCTATCAAAATAAGACCTTCTGCAACAAATTAACTACAAAAGGACATTGAATTGATCAAGAAAAATCAGCAGAAAACAACTAGCTGACAACCAAAAGACAGAAGGCTGACAGAAGGCTTAAAGGTCCCACAACTGCACGAGAGAGAGGAAAAGAGGAACTCCGAGTGAGTACACAAAATATCTACAATATCTACAACCAACCACCTTTGTTTTGGAGGAAGATTTGCCCAAAAACTGTGATTTAATTAAGCTACAATATAAGGGCTAACTCCAGTAGATATAAACATTCATAAAACAACAACAACAACAAACTGCCAGCAACTGTCAGAATATTTGAAAAATGACAGAATCAGTCCCTATAACATACACATCCAAAGCTACCAATGAGATCCTAAAGAAAAAACAAAGAAAAGCTCCTGAAGGACAAACCAGAAACCCTGTACTCAGACTTGTACAGGAATGGAGAGGTCAGTAACATCATATTCTACACAGAAGACCCCGAAGCCTGGCACTCAGAGATCAGACATCACTACCCCACAGTAATCAGAAAGGGCATCAGTAATGGATGGAAACTACAGATTAAGGAAGGGGAAGATCCAGATTCAGATGTCACGATAACAGCGGACCTATATAAAAATGGGACTGTAATGATTCAGGGGAAGATGAAACAATTTGAAAAGGATTTCCAGCAAATTAAAGTAAAATCTCAGCTGAACAAGATCAGCCCTAATACACCGAAGCATGCAGGAGACCACTCGAGCTCCAGCCATCACTCCAGAGACGACAGTGAGGAGATCTCCCTTCTACACAGCATCATCAGCGACATGAAGGAGAAGTTCAGGGAGATGGAGCTGGAGCTGGTGCAGCTGAGAGAGGAGATGCATAGAGTAGTGAAGGAGACGGATCCAACAGAGAAAGAAGAGGATTACAGGAAAGAAATAGAAATCCTTAAGAAAGAAACTCAAGAAATGAAAAAACAGGGAGAGGAGTACAGCAATCAGCTGTCTGTAATGAGGGAAGAGATGAGAAAGCTGAGAGAGGACAGAGAGTCCCACATACAGCTGTCAGCAGTGGAGAAGCAGCCGACACAGAGAGGAGAACAGCAGAGCTCAGAGGAGACTCCTTCTCCAGCGCCCACAGAGACCAGCCCCAGCAGCCCTCCTCCAGCAGACTCCTACAGTCAGTCACAGCCTCAGATTATACTCCTCATGGACTCCAATGGCAAGTTTATAGATGAAAAGAGACTGTTTCCGAGAAAAAATGTCAAAAAAATCTGGTGCCCAAACACACAGAAGGCCCTGTGCCCGGTTGCATAAAGCACCTTAAGTGTAATTTTCCCTTAAGGTCGCCCTTATGTTTCCCTTAAACCTAAGGGTGTTGCATAAAAATACCCTTAAGTGTTACTTAACGTTTTTTTTAAGTGAAACGTCATAAACACTTACAATTTCCCTTAAATGCTGTTTTTTCACTTAAGTAAGCGTTAAGTGTTGCATAAAACCCCTTAAGGGTAATTTCCCTAAGTATAACTTAAGGTTTGGAAATCGTAACCTTAAGAGTAACGCGGACAAAAATAAGATGACATGGCTGAATTTATGGAACCAGCTGAAGATCATAGGGAATAGGGAGAACCCTTTGGACCAATTTAGCGATGAAAAATTGTTGCAAGAATACCGATTTGATCGACGCGCAATATTTGACAAAGCTATCAAACTAGACGGCTGTCTATCTGTCATTACACGCGACTCGCATGTAAACTATCACAACGTTAAGTCAGTGCGCGCACGGAGAGTGTGTGGCCGACCCGTGCAGAAAAAGATTCACAGGAGAACGAGCTGATTCTGTGTTTTAAAAGGAATCATGACAGAAGAAAACAGGTATGCTATGGAAATATACTCAGCTGTATTTCGAGACACAGAGACAGAAATGCATTCACAAAACCTAAACAAATGCCAAACCATGAGACGGTGAACAACACAAACTGCCGCCACTTTCGGAGCTAACGCTGTGTTGCGTGATAGCGTCACTGGACTGACACGTGATATTCCGACATGCTAGTGTTTTGCGTATCTATGGCAACAACAGACTTTTATAACGTGAATCCAGGATCGCTGTCGTGAAACACTTAAATGTTTCCCTTACCTAAGAGAACCGTTTAAGATATTATATGCAACCCCCTTAAGTTATTCTCTTAGGTAAGGGTAAATCGCCCCTTAAGTATCATACTTAAGGGAAAAACTTAAGGTGCTTTATGCAACCGGGCACAGGAGCTCTTGTGTGAAGAGCACTTGGGTTCCCCCAGTCACATCATCATCCACACCGGCACCAACGACCTCCGAGCTCAGCGAGAGAGAGTAGCTACAGCTCTCATAAACGTGACTGAGAAGGCATCCTCCAACTTCCCCAACTCCAAAATCATCCTCTCCACCCTACTACTGCGCTCGGACTTCCACCCAGACACCATCAGGCATATAAATGCTAGAGTATCCAGAGACTGTGCCCTAAAGCCCAACGTACACCTGGCTCAGCACCCCACACTGAATCTCAGCAGCCTGTACGACCATGTCCACCTCCACAGAAGGGCAGTCCCCATCTTTGCCAAAACCCTGAAGGACATCGCACTCAACCGCAGCTCCAGCGCACCGCAGCGACTTCATGGACACCCCATAGAGCTACTGCAGGGACACCCCCCAAAACACCACCCCCTCCACCACTTCAGCTCTGACCGGAGGAACCCCATAACAGGCTCTGTGTTTCCCCCTGGAACACACCGCATGACCAGGCCTGCAGCCCCCTCGCCTTCTCATCCACATGATCATCATCATCATCAGCAGCAGCAGCAGCAGCAGCAGCAGCAACACCCGGACCGACGGAGCTACGCTGAAGCAGCCGGCAGACCCCTGACCCACTGCAGCCCCAGCACAGCCCACAGCCAGCCGGCCTCATCTCCATCCAGAGACCTCACAAACATCCAGCACATGCTGACTCTGCTGTGCTCACACCTCATGGGTTAGTGACTCACAAAAAAGAAAAAAGAAAAAAAGAAAGTGAGTTAAGAAAATGAAAATGTATGCATGATTGTGTGTGTATGTGTGAGAGTGTTTTATTTCTACTTATTTTAAATCAAATTCTTAGAAACCTATTTATTATTCTTAAAAAAAAAAAAAAAAGTATGGATGTGTATGCATGTGTACTATGTGTTTATTTTTATTTTTATACTCATTTTATACCAGATTTTTAGAAACCTCATATTATTTATTATTCTTGAAAAAAAAAAAAAGAACTATATATTTATAATATGAATATGATTTCTTTTTATATTTATTTCACCTGATTTATACATTTAACTTATTTTCTTGGATCATTTAATATATTCTTCTTAATTTGTCAATTCAATATACTGATTTCTGTCTTGTTTTGAAATAACAAATGTGATTATTTAATGAGCTCATATTCCCTGAAAGTCACATGTTGGAACATTCAAGGACTGAGGTCCTCTGTTTTTGGAATCAAGAGCCAACATTCGGACTTTAAAAAAGAAATTGAGAACTCTGACATTATAATTCTACAGGAAACATGGAATGTTAGAGATTTGTCCACTGGCTGTCCAATTGGATTTAGGGAAATAGTCCTACCATCGACGAAACTAAGAGGGGTGACTCAGGGCCGAGAGTCAGGGGGAATGCTGATATGGTATAAAGCACACCTCATAGACTCAATCACAGATATACAAATCGGAAAATTTAATATTTGGTTAAAAATCCAAAAAGACATCGTCTCCACAGATCGTCATATATTCTTGTGTGCTATATACCTTCCCCCAGCTGAGTCCCCCTATTATAATGAAGAAACCTTCTCCATCCTGCAGGATGAGATCAGCCATTTCCAGACTAAAGGGAATGTGTTAATGTGTGGCGATTTAAATGCCAGTACTGGAAATGAACCAGACTTTGTTAAGGGAGACAAATATATCACAAACACCAGCCACCATCTGCCTTCATACCACCTAAGAAACAATTATGACAAATTCACAAACAGAAGTGGGAAAAGCCTGCTAGAGCTCTGTCGATCACTGGGCCTGTATATAGTGAACGGTCGTATACGGGGAGACTCTTTTGGTTGTTACACCTTTAATTCTTTCTTGGGCAACAGTACTGTAGACTACTTCATTACAGACATTGACCCAGTGCATCTCAGGGCATTCACAGTCAGTCCTCAAACACCTCTGTCAGACCACAGTAAAATTACTCTATATTTAAGACGAACTCATAGCAATGAATCACGCAGACAGCCCTCTCATTTACTGAAGCTGCAACCACCCTACAAGTGGACAAATAACAGCACAGAAAACTATCAAAATGCAATAGAAAGTCAAACGATCAAATTATTTTTGGACAAATTCATATTCACAAAATAAATTAGGCATAAATCTGGCACTTAGTGACATAACCAAAATATTCCACCAATCAGCATCCATGTGCAATTTGAAAAATAAATCATCAAAAAGGAAACCAAAAAGCACCAAAGAAATGTGGTTTGACAGTGAGTGCAAAAATATCCGATCAACAGTACGAAATCTTTCAAATCAAAAACACAGAGATCCTGACAATGAAGAACTCCGCCATCAGTATCACGAAGCCCTTAGATTGTACAAACAAACTCTAAGAGTAAAAAAGGAAGAACACACAGAACAATTATTTCAAGTAATAGAGGAGTCAATAAACACCAGTAACTTCTGGAACAATTGGAACTCTCTCTATAGACCACAACAGGAAGAACCGGCCATTCAAAACGGGGACATATGGAGGACACACTTTGAAAATCTGTACAAAACAACTGAAACAAATCCTGCTCGAAATGAATTAAAAACCAAATTAGAAATCCTGAAAGAAAAAATTAAAGACAATCAGAACCCCCTGGATTTTACAATCACAGTAAATGAGTTTACAGAGAGGCTACATGCTTTAAAACCCAACAAGGCATGTGGCATTGATGGAATATTAAACGAAATGATCAAATACACCAACGACAAATTTAAAACCGCAATAATCAAATTATTCAACATTATTTTGAGAGTAGGATATTTCCCCGACACCTGGAACCAAGGCCTAATCACACCAATATTTAAACAAGGAGACAAATATGAGCCAAACAATTACAGAGGCATATGTGTCAATAGCAACCTGGGGAAAATATTCTGTTCAATTATTAATATTAGATTGCAGAACTTTCTCAAAACCCACAAAATTCTGGACAAAAGTCAAATTGGATTTCTGCCCAAACACAGAACATCTGACCACATTTACACTCTTCACACAATCATTGATAAACATGTATACCAAAATAAATCCAAAGTCTTCGCTTGCTTTATTGACTTTGAGAAGGCTTTCGATTCGATCTGGCACGAAGGACTCTTCCTAAAACTACTGGAAAATGGGATTGGAGGGAAAACATTTGATTTGATCAGCATCATGTATAAAAACAATACATGTGCTGTAAAAATAGGGAATAAGCGAACAGAATTTTTCTCCCAACAACGAGGAGTCAGACAAGGTTGCCCATTGAGCCCCACTCTATTTAACATTTATATAAACGAATTAGCCAAAGCCTTAAATAATTCCACGGCCCCCGGCCCAACCCTGACGCAATCAGAAGTTAAATGTCTCCTCTTTGCAGATGATTTAGTCCTTCTGTCAAAAACAAAAGAGGGACTACAGCAGCTCCTCGACGAAAATATTTATTTATTATAAATAAAGTAGTATGTTATGTGGATCAGATAGTGAACCTGCAAGCGCTGCCCCAGAAGAAGGCAGACCCAGCCCTGGCTTTTCTCTGTCCAGTCTGCGCCCTGCGGGTTTACGTTTACAGAACGCAAAGCTTCAGGACCTCAGATCAGCTCTTTGTCTGTTACGGAGGCCAGCAGAAGGGGAAGGCTGTCTCCAAGCAGAGGTTAGCTCACTGGTTAGTGGATGCTATCACCCGAGCGTATGAAGCTACGGTTGAGCCTTGTCCTCCCAGGTTGCGCGCTCACTCTACTAGAGGTGTTGCCGCCTCCTGGGCGTTGGCTCAAGGCGCCTCGCTGACAGACATTTGTGGAGCCGCGGGCTGGGCGACACCGAACACGTTCGCTAGATTCTATAGCCTACGTGTGGAACCTGTTTCCTCCCGAGTACTCGCTACAGCCAGTGGTGCGAGGGAATAGGTTGTGTCAGCTTGCTACGCCACTCCGTGCCTCAGCCGGATACGTGCGTCTTATGCTCCATTGGCGCCCTGCGTCGGTTAGCCTCGTGAGTTCCTCCATCACCCCCTCGGTGCCAGGTGTGGCGGACCACCGGCGCCAGGTCTACTACCTCTAAAGGAGTTGTTGTGTAGACTGGGTGCTATCTCCAGTGGCCTCTTCGGTGGCCCATTATGCCACGTGCAATTCAGCCGTGTCTTCTCCTTAATAGACTCGTTCTGTCGTCCCTGTTGAGTACGCTCCCATTCCCCTTGGATTGGGACTACCTCAGGGACTGCCATTTGTTTCACTATCCCCCTGGGCTAGTACATATGTGTATTCCAGGCCTTCATCAGGCAGCTGGCTTCCGCAGCGTTCCCTTCGTCAATGGCGGGTTAGGGCACGCTTCCCAGTGTTATCCAATGTCCACTGAATGGGTCTTGCGGAACAGCAGTGTGACTCCCTTGCTAGCTCCCGTAATTTGTGAAACTGCTTTGGGTGGCTTAGCTGGGCGCTGGAAGGGGCCAGCACCATGGCGTTTTGTTAGGGATCCCAATTCGTCAGGGAACTCCCCGACGACACGTTGGAGTGCACGGTAGGCCTATGTAGCTCGCCGCCTAATTAATTTTTAAATGTTGGGGGAACATTCTAAGAAATACATTACATCATTATCTAGCTAGTAAAAGATGCTTAAAGTAAAAAAAAAAGAAAGAAAAAAAGCAATTTCTTTTAAAATATATTTTGAGGTGATATTCTGATTCTTTTCTCATCCTTTCTCAATCTTTATGCCATTGCAGACATTAATTGAAGCGTTTTATTTTTGAACCTGACAGGTCACTATTGGTTTTAACACTCTTGTGTGTCCAAACAATGGTACTGTTGCCATATGAATTTAAGCAAAAACGTTTGCACCAAGTGTTAGAGGTACTGGAAACTGATAACGATTGTGTTCTAATAACAAAACAAATAACACAAAAGTCCCCAAATTCATAAAAAAAAAGAGAGAGTCATAGAAGTCCCTGTTCTGTCTAATATCCTAGTGTTTATTTTAATTTTAAATGAGGTACATTTGTAATGTTTTTTGTTTTGTTTTTGCATAAAAAGCAATGACCTTCGTGTAGTTTTCTACATAAATGCCCCCTTCACATGTGAAACGAGTAACAATCCTTTCTCATGGTTTGCAGGTTTTGCCATTTAGTTTGCACTGCTCCATCCTTCAAAAACAGTCACTTTTCAAAGATGCAGTAAAAACAGTAATATTGTGAAATACGAATACAATTTAAAATAACTATTTTCTATTTTAATATATTTTAAAATTGTAATTTATTCCTGTTGTGGAAAAGTCTTCAGTGTTACATGATCCTTCAAAAATAATTCTAATATAGTGATTTGCTGCTTAAGAATCATTTCTTAGTATTATTACTTAGTATTATTAATGTTGAAAACAGTTGTGTTGCTTAATATTTTTGTAAAAACCAAAAAAAAAAAAAAAAAAAACGAGTTAAAAAACGAGTGTAAAAAAAGTTTTTAAAAAAACCCTCATATTAGAAATATAAATTTTTGTAACAATGTAAAAGCCTTTACTATGATTTTTGATCATTTTAATGCATCCTTGCTGAATAAAAGTATTATTCTCTTTAAAAAAAAAAAATAAAAAAATAAGTATAGTATTTAGCTGGTCATGCGATCACAGAAGGCCACACTTTTAACCCTATGTTTTACATATCCCACAGTAGGGCTGTTATGGTTGCAGTTATTTACCACCGCAGTGGTAAAGGGGTGGCAGCTGAAACCTCCATTTTGTAACAGACGCACATGTTTATTTTAGCACTTCCGTCAGTGAAACACCACACTACAGCCTGTAAAACATTGAAATAAATATCAGTAAATATTGGTAACCTAAATAATATAAGAAAGTTACATATTATTTAAAAAACCATTCGTTTTATATTTCCCGACAAAGATGTGTCATATAGCCTACCGCTCTTCGCTTTGAGAGGGATATGGGACACAAGCAGGAAAGAGACAGTCATTCTCTTTTCTAATATCTTCATGTTTTCTCCTGATGTCCAAGCAACTGAAACTTGTTGAAAAAGGTCTGAAGAGCGAATTGTATCTTCTGCAGTGTCAAGACATTTGGGCTATGTTTGATTTTGTGCTGCCAGAGAAAGCAAAACTAAAATCCCAAGCGTGTGTGAAATGCGCTATACAAATAAACTTGTCGTGCCTTACAATGTGCAATGTGCAAGCAGAAAGGTTTCAGGTCTATTATATTAGCATTTTTACTGTGGTAAAGTAAAAAAAAAATACTGCAGAACAAATTAAAAGCGAAGAAACGTTTATAATGCCCTGCGAAAATGGGCAAGACGTGAGTGAAGATTTGAGAAAAGAAACAAGATATTCCTGTCGAATGGAATATTGTTAAATTCGCTTATAATCGGGTGACCAGAACGCAAAACATAATACAAAGCCGACAAAGCTTAAATTTATGGGCGCACATGACGTACCTGTCTCATTCGGCACGAATCCAAATGTTTGCATGGCTGCAATGTAACATTTAATTGCTAACCTATTATTTATTTTGTAAACAAAGCTTTGTGCTTCACTCGTGTCATAATATTCACGTAAAACAGCATTCATGTACAAAAAAATGTGTTTTGGTGGACCACCGCCGGTGCTACTCAGCCACTGATGCTGTTGTCAAATTTACCGGCACAGTATGGAGTCAATATAATGCCACATAGTTTTGCAAAAGAATACAGTATTGCAAAAGAATTTTTTTTTTTTTTGCAAACAAAAATAAACATTTGCAAAATAAAATAAATTACTGCAAAAGGTCTCCTGCCGATGATGCAACTTCACGGTTTCTTGACCCCACCTCTACGTCAAAACAGCACCATGAAGAGAAACGCAGAGAAAAGTGAGGCGCAAAGGAAAAACGGTATTGCGAGCACACACTTGACTGAAATGCAGAATAAAAGGAGCGCTGCAAATGACTTAGTAGGTATGAGTATGGAAAATATGTTGCAGAGATTAAATAGGATTACATCTGTCATTGATGATTTTTGCACTTAATATTTGCAAATCTTTATTTTTATTTGCAAAAATTTTTTTTTCCTCTCAATACTTTTTTTTCACTTTGCAATTCTTTATTTTTTTGCTCAAGACTTTATTTTCTTTTGCAATACTTTATTCTTTTGCAAAACTATGTGGCATTATATTGACTCCATAGCACAGCCCTATCCCACACAAACTAAAACTAAAATGCGTAGAGGAAATGCTCATGTAGAGATTAATAATGATGGTTTGGCCTTTTCATGAATCCAGCATTAATACACACATTTATAGTTTTTCCACCTTGTGTGTGTGTGTGTTTTGGCAGTGGCCACCTTCCCTTTCTGAAGTAATATCCCAAAACACACAGGGATCTCTACTAAACAAATAACCAGTGTTTACTATCTTGTGTGGAAAAGTGTGGTTAATCTGACTCTGAAAACTGCGGCGTTTTCGAAACCCAGCACATTTTGGACAGCCTTGTGACAATGTGCTAATTTACTTTGTGAAAAGAGCCAATACTAGTTTTGTATACCTGCACAGCTGTAGTGTGGAAGAACAAGCGAAGACATAGAAACATCGGTCACACTTTAGTTTATGGTCCAATTCTCACTATTAACTAACTATTAACTACCACTTTTGCCTCAAACTGCTAATTACTGCTTATTAATAGTTAGTAAGGTAGTTAAGTTTAGGTGTTGGAAATATGATATGCTTTGTTCTGTTTGCTCAAAACCTAGCCTAATCATGCACTGATCCCAGTCTGAAATTATTCCTGTTGGGTGGCAAAACAAATCCAAATAGAGAACTGGGAGACACATTTCTACGAAGTCCAGGGCCCCTAAAGCATCAGTTATCCACCTAAATATGGACTGGCAAACTACATCCTGTAGCCCAGAGTGACAATGGGTAATCATCATGTTTCAGCAGAGCATCACATCTGATTGCTCAGTAGTCTTACACAGTCATGAACCCTCACTAAGACAAACGGCCAATGTCCACATGGAAATAAACCAACTGCAAAAGCACTGCAAAAAAAAAGAGGTTATTTTACCGCCAGGTTAATCCAAATGAACATTAACCTCTATGAATTGCTGCAAAATCTCTTTAATATTAAAGAAAAAGTATCTTAATAATTTATATATTATATATCATATCTCCAGACACAGGCCAGTATTTTATGCGTTTCTGGTGCAATATCTGTGAGAGTCTGTGTGGTTCTGCTTATCTTTCTCTTTCCATTGATAAAGGCCCTATATTATGTCATTATCTATTTAATAGTAAATGTATGTGACAGCTATAATTCCTTGTGCTTTTCCCTTAACCTCACTGTGCTTAAACCCGATTAGTCTCCCATACCTGTTTGAATATCCAGCACCTGCGGGTTGTACACAGCCAGCGGGCGATTCTGGCGGCTGAGCCTCTTGGACTGTCTGGTTGGCGCAGAGAGGGGTGTAGTTGCTAAGCATGGAGAGCTGCTCGGAGCATCCCCGAATATCTAAAAGAACAAAAAGTTACTGGGATTTGCAGGCTAGACTGAATATGTTGTGTGCATGTAAAAATCTAAGTAAACCGTTTGTTTACAGTCGATACCTGCAGAGGAACAAAAATGATTATGTATGCGAGTGCGAATGTGTGGTAGAAAAAAACAAAACAAATAAAGATTCTAGATATGCTCGAGACCTGTATCTTAAAGGAATAGTCAATCCACACTCATGCAAAACCTTTCTTCCTTACGTGGAACACAAAATGAGATATTTATAGTAGAATGCCCAAGCTGCTCTTTTCTATATAATGAATGGTGACTACGACTGTCAAGCAAGATGTTCAAGGAAAGATTAACAGTGAATAAAGAATTAATTTCACTCTGTTCCTCACTCAAAAGTAATGATGCACCAAAGATTTTTTACCGAAAACCAAAACTGAAAATAAAGCTTTAATAACTAAACTTGGATATTCGGGTATTTAAAAATATATGCTGTCCAGGATGTCGTGTTCTCAGGTGAAAATGAAACCAGCTGTAGTAAAGTTCTTTGGGCAACAAGCCTCTCAATTTTACAGTCAAACCAATTTTACATATTGCTACTCTAGCATCATTTTTGGTCACGGTGAGATTTCACTTGCTGTCTGTATGTGATGCTCTTTGAGGTGTAGTTGTGTCTTTAAACCTAGCCAGCTGCCAACCTAGACAACATTTTGGGCAGCTCACTAGTTTTGAGAAGTGGCCACGCATCTCCAGTGAGAAGTCTCACCTTTTCATGCTGTTCTATGAGAATCTCCACCACAATGTTCAGGAACTTGAGGTCCGTAATGGCCGCAACCATTTCTCCTGCGGCCTCATGAGTGTGGGGCCAAACACTACACCCGCGTCATTGGAGAAGCGTAATTAAACTCAATATTTTCGGTCAATGATTTCAGTCCTTCAAAGCCGTTTCTGCTGAAAATTCTTTTATTTTCTTTGCTTCAACCGAATATTTTCAGTTGCCGAAATTTTGGTCCATTTGACTAAATGGAAAGCATGTTGAATCGCTGGCAGGGCCTGTTCTCATTGGCTGTTAAGCTTAAACCAGCCCACGAGTATAAAAACCGAAGTGATGAAAGCAAGCAAACAACGAAACCACTGCTTTGTTTACGGTTTGTCAGCTGCAGTCCTAGCTCTTTCCTTTTTGAATGATAAATACAGACTACTGCCACCTGCTGGTTATTTCCACTCAGGCGCAAAACGTAAGTGCTTGTTGGTTGTAGTCTTTGGGTTGTGTTAAGGCACAACTTTTTTTGTCCAGAAGCAGGCGACACCACAGTCGACTTTCATCGGTGCTAGTTCTTTGATATTGGTTTGGTGTGTCTGGGCCTTTATCACCATTTACTTGGAAGAGAGTAGCATGGACATTTTTCAACACTTCTACAGAAAAAGGACAATCAAAAAGTTTTTGAAAATACATGAAAACGAGTAAATAAACAAACTTCACGTTTTAGGTGAACTTTTCCTATATAAGAGGTGTTTGCAAGCTTCATTAACAGCAACAGGCATCAAAAGACCTTCTCATGAGAGTTAAACCTAAATAAGACAACCCAGGCACATTGCCCAGTTTATTGTGAGAAGCTGAAACTGACATGCATTTGAATGAGTGGCAGTCGTTCAGTGACAACGCAGGAAACAAGTTTTCATAATAGCGTCGACTTCATTACAATCACGCAGTGTTTACATTTGAACCCCAGACGGGCGGTGTGAGTGACGGAGGTTAACAGAAGTGTGGAACTCTCGACAGGGATAAACAAAGGAATGAATGAGCTGGTAGAAGGGATATAAATCTGATACAGTTGTGAAATTCTGCAGACGACAGCAAAGCCTGCTCTCTCTCTATCTCTCTCTCTCTCTTTTTCCATCTCAGTATTTGCCCATTCCTCTCTCTCCCGGTCTCATACTTTCTTCCTCGTCTTTCTCCTTCCAGATCTGTCTCTCTCTTGTTACCCTTCTAACCCTACTCTCTCTCTTTGCCCTGAGTCTACACACTTTCCCCCCTCGTCTCTTCTTTGTCTCGCAACTTTTCCAACTACTCTTTCTATCTCTCTCTACAGATGGACCTGAATGCAAAACACTGTCTGTTGAGTGCATCTGGGGGTATCAGCAGTCTGGAGAGGAGCTAATCAGTCTGCTGCTCTGCAGAGTCATTCCTTCTGAATCTCAACGCTTTGCCCACCTATTTTAACTTGCCTCAAAACACAATCAAGGTCATACGCAATATCATTTTGTCTAGAAATGCTGTATATTAAACATTAATTCGCCCATCTATGGAATTCTGGATGCTGCTTCAGGGTGCTTTTCAGAATACAAGAACATTGACAATTTCTTGCATTATTCTTTTACATACGCCAAGCACACATACTGAAGTGAGTATTACAATGTTGTAATGGGTAATAAAACATTCAATGTTAACAACATCTTGTTTGGCTGCATGTATGTCTCTTAAAAATGGTGTATGTTAAATGCAAACAAAGTCCCCTGTTGTTCTGTCAACATTTTATTATTCAAATTAAATCTTAATTATTATTATTATGATATAATTGTTTTTATTTCAAGATCAGTTTACAAAAGATAATATGAAACAGTGGACATTTATTCAGCAAAAGTGATTAATAGATCCTAGTGTTTATTTGGAATACTAAAATATGATCATTGGTCACAACCATTGGGCATAGTATGAAAGCAATTCATCAGTCTGTTTCAAATGAAGGCTAAATAATTCAGAGATTATGAAATAATCTCACTTTTTCTCCCTTTGTCCCTCAGAATAAACCACATTTTAGGATTAACCAGATTACTGTCATCTAAAGCTGATTAAATCAGTGTTTTAACCTGTATTTTAGTCAAATGAGCATGGTAGTCCAACTGTATTTGAGCCATCAGAACGAGAAGCTGACTGAGCAGAGTACAGTCAAAACACATGGTTCCCCCTCCTGGCTGTGAAGAGAAGTACAACAACCTCTGCATGGGCAATGCCTTCAAAATCAAATATTGTTCAAATAAATAGATTTCATTAGCTGTCTGCTGTCTGTAATGTGATGCTCTCTGAGGTGTAGTTGTGTCTTTAAACCAAGCGATCTGCAAACCTAGACAACATTTTGGGCACCTCACTAGTTTTGAGAAGTCTTACCTTTTCATGCTGTTCTATGAGAATCTCCACCACAATGTTCTGGAACTTGAGGTCCATAATGGCTGCAACCGTTTCTTCCTGCGGCCTCATGAGCGTGGGGCCAAACACTACACCCAGATTTGCCACTGTCATCAGGTTTTGTTTGCTGTTGGCTGCAACACTACACACACACACACACACACACACATTATCAAGTTATGATCAAATGACTTCAAAAAACAGGAAAGATAGACATCACTGCACATTGTTTATTTTGAGGAGAGATAGCGAGTACATTGAATTTATTTGCATTTGTATTATTGGTTTTGATTGTGAGACTAGATGCAGTTAACCTCCTATTACAAAGATTCCTTAGAGACACAATCTTCAGTGTCCTTGCATCCTTGCTGAATTTACTCTGGTTGTGTTAATTATAGACAAATGACAAAATAAGAGAGAGGTGGGTAAAAGCCATTACCCAAAAGACTTTCATTAGGGAGGAAAGGGTTGGCAGCATGTCAAAAACTTGAGATATTCAAAGTGTGTGTGTGTGTGTTTTTAACTGCATGCTGAATGACTCCAATATAATTTTCACCCTTTTGGCAATTAGCCTCACAGTTGGAGAAGTTTTAGCCAAACTTCTTTACTTATTAAATTTTCCATGTAGATCCACTTGTAAATCATATGAAAGTGTATCCTTACCACCCTTTATATAAGAAACAAATCATTCCTTCTCAAGTCGCAACGAAAAACGTGTCTAGTGCAGTCAGAACCTGATGCATTTTCTCTTTTTAGTTTTGCTCATGTAGTCATATATACTGTTTGAACATAGTAATTAAATTAAGTTCAAACAAAACAACAAACATGGTCTGAGACCACCTTGAGGAAACCTTGGCCCTGTTTACACTTGGTATTAAGATGCTTTTTGGTAAATCGCATCACAAGTAGAAGAGGGAGACACATTCCCGTTTACACCTGGTATTTTAATCCGTCTCTTTTGTCCACTTTCAACCACTTCAGTCGTGATTTCTTCGAGGGGAGGGTCTATGGGTGGGTAAATGTATGGGACGTCGGAACAACGTACAGAGAACAGCAGCTTTCATTTCTGCTATGAAAGCCGCAAGACCAAGCCGTCCACTGTGAAGTGCGTGTTAGAAATCAGGAATGGTGAGAGAACATTGTGCTTGGTTTTTTTTTTTTTCATCGTCAACCCAAATTTGGGTCTTCAGCCGATAAAGTTTGAATTCCATCTGGCTAGTGGGCTTCCCATAATGTTTATGCATTAGGTCAGTAGGCAGAGAGTAGGCTGTCTTTTGTGGCTATTCGAACGCATTCGAGTTTTTGGAAGTTTTGCAATTTTGTCCCCGTTTCAGAACAATGC